>VZRH01000298.1:696264-730112 GCA_013397555.1 Urocynchramus pylzowi | reverse complement strand
TTTTTTTTTTTTTTTTTCCTTCCCCCTAATTGGATTTTACGGTTGAAACTGGGTATAAGAATCCTGGGACTAGGGAGCAAATACCTTTTTATGGAGATTTGAATTACATTTTACACTTGAAAAATCAGCCCAAGCAGAGAGTGAAATGGCCTGGTGTTGTGTCTCTGTGCCATCCCCTGCTGCTCTCCCTGGCCACAGCAGGTCACTCTCCCAAGGCACCTGCAGCACTGCATGGCAGGGCAGGGGAAGGTGCTGTGAGAAATGCTACTCACTTCCAAAAATATAAAAACTTTATTAAAACCTTATCAAAAATACAACAGAAGACTGAATAGAGAAAATATTACAGTGCCAGGAGCAGAGGATTTTTCCCACTATGTGATCACACACACAATGGAGGTTTCACCTTTTAACCCTTTAGCTCCTCCCAAAGTTCTATCCATCGACTCCTTCTTCACTGTCCAGTGATGGAGATTGCTTCCTTAAATCTTGATTGGAGGTCAGATGTTGCCATAGTAATGAGTGAACACTCCCAAATGTCCCAAATCCGGGCCACCCCTGATAACAATGTAAGGGGGGGTAAAACACAACTATACATCTATAAAACTTCTCTTAACATATATACATGATATTTGCCTTTTAATTGTGAGAGTCAACCATTGCATTACTCATCTATCACAGTGCTAAATGGAAAGAAAACATTTAGAGCTGGTGCTGCTCCTCCTTTGAATGCCTCCTTTAAATCAGTTTTGAATGCCTGATTATATTTTAGCTCTCCTCTGCCCTGTCGTGGTCGAGTGACCCAGCAGAGGTGTGGGTTTGCTACGAGTTCCTTCTGCTGCCAGGTGCTCAGTAAGGGATCACCAGCACCTTCCCCTGCAGCTCCTCTGCTCACAGACATCCTCAATCTGATGGAGTGCTTGAAGTCTGGGTCATGGATTGTGCCCCTTCTGTATGTGAACATCCAGCAGTTTTCCATAGCTGCAGCTGGCTTTGGAAACAAGTGGAGAGAATTCCAGGTGGTCTTGAATTTGCCTGCAGTGCCCAGTACTTACATTGGAAAAAATCACTCTGAATTCACTACAGTGTCCCCCAATGTCTGCTGAGAGATGTATTTTTGTTTGATTTCACTTTTGGTGATATTTATCTTCTGCAGACATTAGCAAACTTATCTGCCAGTTTGTTTATAAACTAAAGAGTTTATAAGGTTGATATATATTTCCTATTTTTTTGTGAATTTCGATGCATCTCTGGAAAAATGGGTGACTTTACTGTTATTTTCCCTCAGAATAAAACTCCAGTTTGGGGCCTTAAATGAAAATCTGTAAACGCAGAACTCCAAACCCTCAATTCTCACTTGCCAAGGGAGGAGAAAAAATATCAGCCTAATGGTGGCACAATCTAGCCCTGTAAACAACACCTACTCAGGTCCTTTTCCCCTGGAAGAACATTATATGTCAGCTATGATCATCTGTTTTCCCATATTTTTTGTGTGTGTGAGTTGCTGCAAAACAAACCTTTCTCACTACTAATTGTATTTGCTAATTACCTGTGAAAAAGCAATTATCTGCAACTGATACAACTCTTTGGAAAGGCTCTTTTAATTGGCAAAGATGGGGAAAGATGCTCTTCTGTGGATGCTGTTTTCAGAAGAATCTTCCCAAATATTGTACCTGATGTATCACATTAGACACATCAGATTGGGTTGCATCAGCAATGTTGCATTACATCACATCACTGAGGTAATGTGCTGTGACAGACTTGAAATGCAACGTGTCAGCTGGAAAATGGGGAAAGATGTGATTTCCTGAGCAAAATGCCTCTTAAGCTCTATGGTATTTTCTCCTCCTTTAACTAAACAAGTGGCTGTTTGTGTGTTCTGGTATCTCCTAAAAGACTCAGTTGCCTGGTGAATAATTCTGGGTATTTTCTGTGTTTCCTGCCTCTCCATTGACTATTAACAGGTCTAAAATGAAAGGTATTTTTTGCTATTTACACTTCCATAGCCAGATTATAATATATTTGTTTCCCCAAACTTTCAGTAAACCAAAAAAGCACTTTCTAGGAGGAATGCTCTTGCCATTTGTGCAGCTCTGTCCAGGGCCTGAGCTTTTACCTTGGCTAGTGGAAAGTGCCTCTTGTGGGGAATGCTGAAAGGTGCGCTCTGCACAAGCGAGGCTCAGAATCTCAGTCCTGAGAGACAAAGTGTGACTGCAATTAATGTACACTTGGGGTGCAGGGAGAAGAGGATTTTCTAATGCATGACTCATTTATGGTGCACAACTCCTACAAGGATGGCACTGAAGCACCTTGCTTTGCCTCCCTTCATGGCTGACCTTCCCCACAGGGGTGGCAGCAGGAAGGTACTGTAGCCTCTCATCCTTCAGGGCTGTGTAGGAAAAATTTGCTTTGGCCATGGTGGCTTTTCCAGCCCTGAGTAAAAATGACTTGGCTTGCCTAGGGAAGAGGACAGAGCAGTGGTCACTGTGGTCACCTGGAGTGGTGTGTGCCCAGCCAGCCTCACCAAACCCACTCTGGCCACCTGCACCTGCTCTACAAATGAGTTTCTAGTCAAATTTAGTTGCTGGAAGTTGTGCGTCCTTGACAGAAGACTTGGTGATGATTCAGAACAGAGCAGAGAAGCTAGAAATAGGTGCACTTCAGGTGGAGCTGTGGAGGTAGGGGATGTAGAGATGAAACTGGAATGCAGATGAAGGAGAAAAACTCAAAAATGTTAAACTCTTTAGAAAAGGAGGAGCCATGAAATCCATTCAAAAGCAAAAATCAAAATATTCTTAGTGTGTTTTCATAATCTGTGTTGTCAGCAATAATGAATTTTAACTGTTTGCTTACTTTTCTAGTTATTTCTATTTGAAATTGTCCACTTTTTTATGAGCTACTCAGCATTGTCTGATATTGAGCATCCTTTCAGGTATACATTATGCTTCAGTGGAACAACAGAACCAATCAACAGAGAATTTCTGAAGAGGGAAGTGCTATACAATAATGATGAACATATTGTCCTCAAGCTGTGGAGGTTAACAGCCTCAAATTGCTTTGCTATTTGTACATATTGAAATAAGAAGAATTTATATGTTTGCTCTCATTTCAATGTGCTCTTGTGATTCATTACATTGGCACTTCAGAGTTCAGAACAGTCACTTGTCTCCTGCAAAGCAGCACCCTTAACTGTGTTACTATTTGGTTGCTCATTATTATCCCAATTCTTTCTTTTTTATTGCTGCACAAACACACTTTGGTTTCACAGTAACTTGTGTCTAATGCTGATTTCTGTAGCATTCATTGTAGGAAGGTTCAGGGCCCTGGTGTATTCAGAAAGAAATCAGCTAAGTCAATCTATAATTCCTCTGCTGTTTAAACAATGTCTTGGACCATTAAAACTAAAACAAAAAAATTACAAAGAAATGGTACTGTGGATACCTTTCATTCTTGATCAATAGGGTTTTAAATGAAACTGCAATAGATATGTAGAAAACATTAACTTACCTTTCTGTTTCCTTGGTTTAATCTTTTAGGACAATACAGTCATTTTACAGTCTGTCCTGGGTAAGGGAAGGAACATAATTGCTGAGCAATGAATTGTGAGTTGAAAGTCTCTAATCTTTGCCTGCCAACCCACACTCCTTCTTGCTCTAAGCAGGTATTGAGGAAAGGTATTCAGATGTCTAAAGATGAAAATAGCTTCACTATGTTTTTGTTTTGTTTTTTGTTGCTTGTTTGGGTGGTTTTTTGATGTGTTTTGTTGTTTTTTTTCTCCCCAGAAATAAACAGGATACCCCCCCCCCAGCTCTCTGCAAAACTGCTATATGCCCTATTGTACCCATAAATTCCTCCAGTACTTCTGTTACCTGGATGCTGAGGTTTCAATCAAATCCTGGCTCCATGTCCAGGCATGTGGGGCCATCCCACATCCCCCAGCTGAGTGTTTGGGTGTAGATTCCCATGCTGGAGCCAAGTACTTCTCCTCTGTCAGAGATGAAATTCATCCTGAAGTGCCTGTTTGGTCTCTGTGAACTGTATGAGCATCCCTTTGGGACAAGCACAGAAAGGGATATTTCCAGTCTGATAGGCATATTTGCTTAGGAGAACCTTAATTTACACAAAGGGTCAGCCTTGGTGTTTCTGCCACTTCTTTTCATCAAAATTTTTATTTTCTATCTATCATAGGTATGTCATTCAAATCAATAGCAAACACTCTAATCTTATCTTTTAACCAAATATTAGCCATGCTTTCTATTTGCAAGCTGACATGAACTCACACTAACCCTTTTTCTGCATATAGGACTCCTTTTCTTTAAACCTGTTATTAATTCTGCCTTTTATGTCTAAACCAGGTACAGCAGCACAATTAACTGCTTTACTTAACATGCAAGTTTATAGGTGATCTCCATTATACCACTGACATGAAGAAAATAATGGGGTTAAACTGACTCGCATTACAAGCTGAACTTTGTACTGACTTTGGTTGGTAGAACTGGCAGCAGATGGATATTGCAGAATTAAAATTAAAAGTTATGAGAACCATTGCTACATAATGGTGAGATCAGACGAGAATGGGAGAATCCACACAAGTCTTTAATCTCCATCAAGCCAAGATATTGTTTCTCTTTGTTCTATAGTTTAAAATAAATCCTTAATGACGCTGTCATCATCTCGTTTTGTGGTCTTCATTTCCTCCTGATTATAAATAAGAATCAGGTTTTTCCTTTAGCAGGACTGGGAGGCAGGGGAATTCAAACTCTTCTGTTCACAGCGAGCAAGAACTGCTTTTCCCACTGCAGTGTTTCAGATCTCTAGCTCCCTGGACTGAGACTACTTTGATGGTGAGTTCATAAAGACACAGAGTGCTCAGAGGTTGTGTCCCATTAGCCAGAAGTGCTCCGTGATGAGGCTGAGGGAGAAGTCCCCCCCATGGCTTTGCAATCAGGGAACAGGCTGGGTGTGGGTGGTGGTAAGTGACTGAAACGGTGACCTTCCCCTGCCCAACAAAACACACCTTTGTCAAAGTGGAGCGGATAAACTGGTAAATGAGCTAATTCTGTGCTTCACTCTGTGAAGAGCAGGAGTTTAACACAATTTTAACAGTAGTAGCAGTGGCTGAGACCGCAAGTGACTAATGCATGACTCAGGTTTCTACAGAAGCTGTAAGGTGAAGGTAATGCTCAGTTCTGCTCAGATTTATGAAGGCTGTGATCAGCAGGTATGCCAAAATGGAGTAATGAGTTTCAAAAGGCTTGAGAATAAGGCTGGATTCCAGGGCTGCAGGGCAGATACCATATCTGAGTGAGATTTGTAATGGCAATGCCAAGGACATGACAGAAAAGAACACTTGAACCACCCACTCCTCTTCAGGAAGATTTCTGCTTTTGAAAGTCGATGTAATAGGCACCCAGGCAAGTACTGAAAGAATTCAGCACATGGAATAGCTGCTGAAGCAGCTGCAAGAAATCACCTTTAAAGAAGCAATACTGATGCTAGCAGTGAGATCTCTGGGTGGGGAAAGCAGGATGAAGAGATTAGAGAAAATGAAAAATTTCCACCTGCTTTGTAAATATTAATGTGAAGAACTCACCACAGCAGTGTCTTGTGAGCACCTTCTTCAGCTCTCTCTTTTCAATAGGTTGCTGGAGATTTGCATTGCTAATGTGCTTGCATGAAAGTTCTCCCAGGCTCCCAGGGAAAAGAGGCAGGGCACAAGGTGTGTGAGTAATTTTACCTCTGCATCCTAAACTGTATATGTACTGGATATGAAGCCTTGGGGTTTCTGGATGGAAAACACCTGAACTTAGCATTCATGAAGGGGAGCTGGTTCCTAGCCACTGTGTCCTCGATGAGTAGCACATCACTAGGAGGGCAAAATAACAATTGCTCTAGGCTTGGAGTCGCTTTTGCATTACTGCTACTCCAATTATTTCCTTTTTTACACATGTTCAGCAGTCTCTCGCCTCTGTAATTACCACACTGAACACTTCAGCTATTTGATACAGCTACTAGACTTTTAACAAGACATCATTGCACTTGCTATCTTACAATTTAGCAACCTCTTTGAGACCTGTGTATGGACTCATGGATATGAAAACTGGCTGCAGCCAGAGATTTTGCTAAGAAACAGAAAAGAAGACAAGGATAGAGCTGCAGAGTGTGGATGTACACTGTGGCCCTGGTTTGAATATTCTAGTTAAAAGTTCTTTATAATACCTGTATTGGGCAAATTTTTCCTTTCATTGAGAAATGGTGGCTGAGGATGAGAATGGCCAAATTAGAAAGCAAGTTGATGTTGATGCTGGAGTTGAAGCCTCTGAGGTTTTATGGGATGTCAAATGTGAGGGCAGCTGTGTATCAGCTGTCCTTAAACACCTAAGGGAAGGGGAAAGGCAGGTTGAGAAGGTTTGCCTTTGCCCAGCTTTCCCTCTGTTTGGCAATTTATTTCCTGTCCTCTGTGTCTTGTGATGGTGGAGAATACTAAAAAGAGGTAATTTTTTGTACACTCAGGCAAGCAGGAGCATGGTGGGCCAGGTTACCTGATTAACTGGTGGATTTTCTGTGCTAACCCCAGGTGGCCGGGCAGAGCAGGCATTTAAAAACTCATCCATCTCTTGTCTTACTGTCTTTGAATTTGCATAATTAAAAGTGAATTACTTGCTGTATTTTTAATATATGCAGTGAAAATGCATGAAAAGCTGATAAATTACAGCAATCCAGTAATTCATGTCATGTCCCATTCGGAATTACAGCTTTCCAGTCCCAGCTCAAACACCAAGGATTTCCTGCCACCATAAAGCTGTAATTGCTGAGTTAATAACAGCAGGTTTTGAAGAGTGACTGCACAGACTCTCTGACCCAGGTAATAGAAATACTCATGTTAAAGTGAATTTGATACATGTGACTTAATCTGTTTCATATTAGGCTCAAGTAGTGAAAATCATTGCTGTCTCTGCCACAGGATGTTATGAGAACCACAGCAAGCTGTTTAGCTTAAGGCAGCTGTGTTGCTAAGCCAGTGGGGACTAGAAATCAAATTTCAGGGACAAGCCAGGCTAGTTGTCCTTCTACCAGGGAACTTGAACCCCAAATCTGTTAGTCTGCTCAGCTCATCTGGGAGGTGGAATTCTCCACCCAGCTGCGAAAGCATGGAAAACAGGATGCAAAGGTAGATGGTGAAAGTCATCTGCTAATGTTTCATTACTCCAGGATTTTATTATCAACTACTAAAAAAACCAAACTTCTTCCTCACCTTCCAGTTTGGAAATAAATTCTGCAGCTGCTGCTCTTTGCAAAATGTGCTGTCTGCTGTCTCTCACAGCAGACGTCATCAGGGCTGGGATGAAGGGACTGATGTTTCTAAACAGAATGATCAGAAGTTAACTGAAATAGCATGATCTGAATGAAAGGCTCCTTAATTTTTTTTTTTTTCTTTGGTGCTTGCTGCTGTGGCCCAAATTTGTTAAGGGTTACTTAGGTATTGGAGGAAGCTGGTGATCAATTTGCTGTGAATTCCTCAGGCTGAGAACCTGTTGCAGCAGCCATTTGAACCTAAGTGGCTTTACATTTATTTCAGTAGGTTTTGTGATTCTTGGTCACTGCTATAATCTGATTCAAGCCGTTAGAGATCAATGGACCCATGTCAAAGGATCTGCTTGTACTGTGGCATTGATTTAGTGAACAACTATTCATGTTGCAATGTTCAGCTGCAGCAAAAGACAAGATGTATGAGCAATCAGAAACTGAACTTCTTTGCCCAGGATAATGTCCTGTGCTGGGGATCTTTGAAATAGTCTCGTTGAGATTGTATGCATATTGTGGATAAAATGAACTGGCAGTTTCCAGGGCTGGCAATCTGGTTCCTTTCGTAAGAATTACCATCATTAATTAAAATATCTTTTTCTGTCTAATTATTTCAGCTCTAATTCTCTTGCAGGTTCATAAATAGTAACATTTCATTGTCCTGGAAAAAAGTTCATTTTTCTCCTTTTCATTCTCTTTGTCACTGCCCTCAATTCTCTGCCCTCTCATGGCTTAAGGTAATTAAACTTTCATAGTCTGGTCACCTCTCTGAAATATTTAAATATAATCAAAGACGTTTTCCTGTTTCTTTTGTGGGCAAAACTCCACAAGAGTCTTGAACAAAAAGGGTTTGCTTTCACCTTCTGCAAATAACAGGAGGTGAGGGGCCAGGAATCCCAGGTTCTTTCCACTCTGGTTCACCATTACCCAGACCCTGTGCAACAGTTCTAAGGGCAAACATTTCAAGCCTTATGACTTGTAGGGATTGTGAAAGGTATTTAACCTGATCTTTGTAATTGCCTCCTTGCTACTGAGATTATAGCATTTACTGCTGGATGTTGATAATTCTCTCAGCTGAGCTTTTGCATCCGATTTTTGCAGAATGTTCCTGTGGAAGATACTTACTGAAATTTGTACATGCCTGAATGCATACATGCAAAGTAGCTTGGGCTCACTCATGTTAATAGAGAGGAGAAAAATCTCCCCAAAGGCAGGTATGTACAGCATGATTACCCAAAAGACCTGAGGATTTTGAGAGCGAATCAGCATAAACAGTGGTGTTAAGGCAGAAGATCCTGCTTTGGGCAGCTTGATTTTGAATCTTTCCAGGCTGTGAGCAAGGGGATGGTTTTTATCAGTTTACTATGAGATCAGTCCTTCCTGTGGATGTTTAGCTTGCTGGCTGATGTTTTCTTGCATTTTTCTTTATGAAGTGTCAAGTTTTGGTATAAGAAAATATCAAGTGCAGCTAAAGGTCAAAGTAAATCATAAATGACATTCAGCAAAGAACAAAAAGTGATGTCAGAGGCTAATTCTAATTTACATAAATGCTCTCCCTAGATCAGAGGCCATCCATGTTCTCCAGAGGAGCTCCTGTGCTTCCCTCTTAGAGATGCAGGTCTACCAGCCAAGACAAAAAGTTTAGAACATGATTGGTATGTCCATTAATTTTACCATTGAAGCAGAAGGTGGTACCTGAATCATTGCAATGATTTGGGAAGCTTTTCTGAATGCTTTTATTTTAAGAAAAAAAATATCTACGCCTTTCCCCAAAAACACAGAGATGCCAGTGACAGGAGGTATCTGTGGAGGCTTTAGCAGCAGCTTGGTTGACACCAGAGAGCAAGCAGTAGACAAAGATTGCTGCTCCAGCTGTTATTTTGTTTGTTAGGTTACATGATGAGGGAAGACAAAAATCAGGGTCTATTGCCTGTTTTAAGCAGAGAGGAGAAGTTCCATCTGTGGAACAGCTCCCAGGCTGGGAGGGTCTGTCAGACCTGCCCTTCTGGCCAGCAGTTCATGCCAGAATTAAATTTCTGCTTGGTCCGGAGTGCAAAGTCTTTGTGGTTTCACAGTCAGTGCAGTTTCCGTTGGTTTTAGTATGTTTGCAAGCAGGACTTTCAGTAGCAGCCCATTAATGGCTGTGAGGCCCTGAATCAATGGTGTCTATCAAAGCAGCTGAATTCTGCTCAGAAGCAATTAGTTCTGTGAGCTGCAAAGACAACAGGATTTCCAGAGCCCGTGTCCTGCATTTATCTCTGGATAAATGGAGAGCTCATTCGTTTACTTACCAAGGTGCCCATTTCACAAAATTTGTAGGCATGTTAATACCTTGACTACAAACAGTTATACTTATTCAGAGAGGCTTTGTGATCACATAAAACTTGAGAAGGCATAAAAGGAATTAGTTTTCTTGGATATTTGCAGTGCTGGCTGTATCAGAAGGAAGTGGCAGAACTGGAGTGAGGGAAAAATGCATGCCCACAGATCACAGATAGAAAAGTAGATGGTTTGATATACTTTGATGGTAACATGAATGTTGTCTCCTCTCCAGTGTTGGGGCTTTTGAAAGCTCACTAGGCAGCAAAATGAAATGTTTTATGGTTTTGTCAAGCACAGCACAGCCACTGATATTATACCTGCAATTTCATGACCTGGTAAACAGATACCTTTGTGCTTAAGGGTCTAAATGTCAGCGGTATAGAAAACTGATGATTATGCTGCTTTGTGAAATAGGAGCTCCTTCATGAGGAATATATCGCACTTGAAGCAGCATCACTTGATATTTGCCCTTGTAAAGCACGACCTTGTGACCAGCATTTTCAGTGAGATAAAGAGTAGAGGGAACTGGTGGGACAGCTGAGCTGGAGATATGTTTATCTCCTGCAGCATGGGCTGTATAGAATATGTGTTGCCTCTTTGAATGCAGTGATTCAGCACCACATGCCAGTAATGGATTCTTGTCTTGGTCCAGTGTACAAACTTTGTGGGTCTCGATACAATTTCAGGCAGAGCCTGCCATTTTTCTGTAAGAAAGACCTTCAGGAGCAGCCCTCTTGGGGCTGTTGGCTCTGAAATGATGGTGTCTATCAAACCAGTTGATGAGCTTTGTTGATGGCTGCATCAAACCATCTGCAAGTCCTGTAGATCTGGTGTAGCTGATTTTACAAATTAATGAGAGATAGGAGAAAATGGCTGTGGGAGAAGGGAGCCCCTGGCTGTGAGTTTCCACAGAAATCCTTTTGCTTTCAGCAGGGAATGGTAGCTCTATGCTATTCTCACAGTGTCTTATCTAATGTGTTATTGACGCCATCGCATTTGCTTTCAAACACAGTCATTAGAACATTTAATTTGCAGCAGCTGTAATTTATATTTGTAATTTTGTCTAAGATCAATAAAGGAAACTGAAGAGATTTATAGTCCCAGTTTCAACTAAGATAAATTGAAACAGACTCTGTTTCCCTGAAAAGCTTTATTTAACCAGCATTTTAAAAGAACAAAATGAATTAGATGAGATATTTGCATGCAAGCATGGGTAAATAATCCCTTGTGTCTGGAAGAAATATTGGAAAGGGTGAACATGGTCAGTGTGTTCTCTGAAATACAAATAAAGTCCCGGGAAATGTTACCTTATTGTGGGATCTGATGGGACTCAAGGAAGCATTTCAAAATGCTTCTTAGCAGCAGCAGTTGATAAATATCCTTGAGATCTGTTGTATTAATACTCCATAGTAAGTCTGTAGCTGCATGTTTTAAATACTGTCAGGATCAGTCTGAGAGTGGAAAGTGAGACTCTGAAAGCACAGCTCTGCCTTATTTTACAGCAATCCTTAAACATGGATTGCAGAAATGTGTTAATAATTTTTGAAAAATCTATATTCATTTATGAAATATTCATGTTCCAAGCACTGCCTCATGACTGGGAAGAGGTGCCTCTCCCATGCAGACATTAGCTGGGGATTATGCTGAGCAGAAGAGACGGGAGCAGTGTCAGGCCAGCTCAGGGCTGTAGTAGTTTAAAGAAGAGTCTGACAGAGGGAAGGCAGAAATTCCTAATGAACCTTTGTCCTTCTGCACAGGACAGGATACTGGAGCAATGCCCAAGGGATGTGACGGCTGGGACTGAGGGATATCTGTGCATCTGCCCAGGACAGGACACAATTCAGCAGCTGGTGGCTGTGCTCATCCCTTTGGCTCTGAGGCCTTTTAAACGTGCCCTGGGGGGAGGCAGTATGTTCTTTCTCCACCCTCTATTCATTTGGTTTATGCCTAATCCAGATGCCTGTTGCCAATAGACTGCTGGAAGTGCTGTGCCAGGGCACGTGTTCCTCTACTCTGCCATGCAGCCAGGCTTGCAATTTCTGCTGTTTCGCAGAAAGCTTCACTTTATACTGTCATGTGATCACATCATACTGAAGGAAAAGATAATCTGTGGCATGAAGGAGAATGTTCCACAATAAGACCTTGAATTCCTCCACCAGGCAGTTTTTCTTGTTTGTTTGGGGTTTGTTTGTTTGGTTTTGTGTTTTTGGTGGTTTTTTGTTTGTTTATTTGGTTGTTTGGGTTTGATTTTTTGTTTGGTCGTGGGTTTTTTTTTTTTAATAGCTTTTTCAATATTATGGTGTTTTGACTTAGAGTTTTGCCAAACTGCTGCACCTTTTCTGGTCTTCATTCATATGTCCCAAGCCCTCATGTGTCTCAGAGCTTCTGGATGTGTGGTGTCCACCAAGTAGCTCACTTTTCCCCTGTCAGTTTGGAAAGATGCTTTACCAGCTGACACATTCTGCAGGCATTTGTCCCTGAGGGGAGCAATCCAGGCTGGAAAGTGGTGAAACTAATCTGTGCTATTCTTAGGTTGCTAAAGAAGTAGAAGAGAAAAGATGCCCATTTTCTGCACTTCCACTTGTCTCCTCCCATAAAGGTTACAGAGAAAGCCACTGAAGGACCTGCCCCATCTGTGTGTGTGTGCTGTTCTTTATGCGGAGGATTT
The DNA here is from genome assembly GCA_013397555.1 of Urocynchramus pylzowi. Lineage (NCBI taxonomy): Eukaryota > Metazoa > Chordata > Aves > Passeriformes > Fringillidae > Urocynchramus > Urocynchramus pylzowi. Next base: position 717,820 of record VZRH01000298.1, on the reverse strand, counting down.
GTCTTTAAATGCTAAGTGTAAAGGCAGCTCCATACTGTTCTCCTTTCTGTTCTTGTGGCAGGTTGTTTGAGTTCAATTAATTTAATATGTTTTTAATAGTACAGCACTGCCATCTCTACAATACCTTGTAAACAATAATTTTTGCTGTAAGCAGTCAACCAGCACCCTGTGTCTAGTCATCACAGGGGTTGAATGTCATGATTATGATCTTGGACTTAATGTGACTAATGTCTGAACTGCAACAAAATGTGTTGAACGGGCCTCAAGATTGTACAATGCAAAATTATTTATATTCTTATAACTGCTATTAGTTATAGTTGTACACATGTTAAGAGAATTACTAGATATGCCGTCAAGGGATTATGGTGCCAGGGCCAGAACAGAGACAGAGAATCTATGGAGGAGGACAGACCTCCTTCTGTGGTCCTTCTCTTGCAAATTAATAGCACAGAAGCAAGTCTGTCAAGGAAAAAAGAAGCTGAGAGTCAAGGCTCAGCATCACATTAATAGAAGAACTGAGTGAGTTTAATAGAAGAACTGAGTGGTAGCCTGTAATTTTGGACCACTGCTAGGCTTACATCATTATCCTGTTCCACCAAACAAACCTGTGGCACACTGAAACCCCAGGTGCTTTGTTTATTGTGTGCAATCAGTTCAACTTGTCATTTCACCTACACTTTCTATTACCCAGTGTTTTCCTTAGAAGCTTCTAAAAATTCAGGTGAAAGATTTCTTGAAATTAATAGCTATTTGTGATTCAGTGCATGATATTGGATTTCACCTGCCATGGGTTTTGGAAGAGAGAAATTTAGAAGGAACAATAGATAGATTTAAATGAGCGGTGGGTTAGTTTGAGGAGTTGCCAGACCCATGTAATGGCCCTGTGTCTCGTTGTCAGCCTGCTCTATGTTCCAGCTTGCAGGGCTACAGACTGCATGAAGGCAGGGTGGTCTGTACTCTTGTCTCCGCTAATGAGACTGCGGGAGTGGATTTCCTTCCAGTATTTATGATTGTCTATCCTTAGTATCTGTGCTCTCCTGTGTGGGAGTGCAAGGAAGGATGGCTGACCTGAAACTGCAATAAGAGGGATCTTCTGCTAAGGAGGATCTTCTGCTTTGTTTCTACAACAAGGTCCTTCTATCAAGCTTCAGAAGAGACGCTTTTAATCCACACTGCAGCACAGCCAAAGCCTCTGTAATGTCTTCTCCACTGCATTGCACCTCTGAATTTGGGGGTTGTGGGATGAGTATGACTGAGGAAAACATCCCCAAATTTAACACCTCACAAAAATGAGGTTTTTTCCTAAGGGTTTTCACTGGTGGGTGAACACTGGGCTGACCTGAGGCTTGGAGCCCACCAGTTCAACCCTCCAAAGAGCAGTGCTGGGAGTCATGGCTGCAGTCCAGAGACTGGCATCCCTCCATACTTTCACACACCTCTGCAGTGGGCAGGGTGGGATAGGGAGAGCAGAGATCCATCTCCATGCCTGGGGTCCCTGGGGTGAGCAAATGAGGGAAAGAAAGGGATGTTTAAGAGATGTGTGACATTTATCCAGCATTTCAAGTTGCTACATTATAGGCAGCATTGTGAAGCTCCTCCAGGGAGAAAGCTTCTGGTGGTAGCTCCCTCTGCGCCTCCCTGCTGTGAGTCATTGTGAACTNAATTCCGAACTGCTCACCCTAAAAGCATTCTGTAAATCATGGAATCAGGCTTCACAGCGATCTGCCTTTATCAAAGGCATTGTCCTCTGAGGGTAGAGAGACGTGTGCTTTTTTGGGATTTTGGGATTTAAGGACTGTCCATATGGTGTCACACAGCCTAAGCCAGTGGTTGGTATGCTGCCAATTTGCAAACCAACTCATCAAGGCAATGAAAAGGTTTTTAAATCTTATGCTTGCAATTATAAGGAACAATAGTTTGTAGTGCCTCGGGAAAAATAGTGTGCTGTGATTGCCTTTCTCTAAGCATTCAGGCCTCTGGTGTTAAGAACACCAACATCTATTCAAGCATGTTTTACCTTTCTAACAGCCATAGACAATGCCATGTTGTGTGGGAATTTAGTGGTGTTTGCTAGCTTCTGGGCCTTCTTTTCTCAGAGATAAACATGTATTGTGTTATTAAGAAAGAATCTTCAAGTTGCTATTCTGATTTATATTCCCTTCTACACTGGTGCATGCATTTATTGTTGTTAAGGGCTGACAGCCCTGGAAACCTAAGCTCTCTATTTATCCACAGAGTGAAATTCCTCTCTCTGTAGAGGGGATGCCAAAGGCACTAATTGTCAATGATGCTGTTAGGCACACAAAAAAATCCTCTCCCTATTTTTCAGCCAGAATAATTTTGCCATGTGAGGGAGAGCTCCTGAAATGGAAGCTGATTTGGAGAATATGTCTGACAAAAACAATGGGGCTGCAGCTTGGAAATCTAGGCAAGCCCAGGAGAAGGTGAGGAAAAACATGCTGTGCTGTCAGGTAGGAGATTGGTCCACATGATTCACCTCTCTTATCCTTACACAGTCAAAAATGATGATGAGCCTATTGCTATTATTCCAGGGACACAAAGAAAGAGGGAGACAGAGATTTTGTAGCAGTAAAAATGCTTTTCTCACCTTGCACGTTGATTTTAAATGTGGTCTTGACATATGACTGCATCACAGCTTGCAAAAATGAGAATTCAGAGAAGCGACCGACTGGTTACTGCCAGCCTTAAGGGATAACGTTGAAAGGCTTTTTTATTTACTTGTTTCCTTCTGTAAAATGAAGGTGATTCAAGGGAGAAAAACTAAATTTAATAAAAAGCTGAAGTTTTATCTCCTCTGTTGCATTCCTTTAGCAAAGTAGGCTCCATCTTCCAGCCTTAGAAATCTCTGAAATCCCAGAGAGCAGGAAGCTCCCATTTAATCTCAGGAAAGATGGTAGCTTTGGCCCAGTGTTTGTTTTGCAGGGCATATACTTCAGGGACATAAAAGCAAATTTATTTTAATTATATCAATTTATGTTCATTAAAAAGTCTTCTCCATAACTAACCCTGGTATTGAATTGCTTTGTATCTCTTCCTAATTCACTCACACAATGTTTATTCAATTTAATTGACAGTTAGGGTGAATTTATAGGACCATAATTCACACTTCTGGTGAAAGGAAAAAACGACGTGGAAGTATATTATTTGCTGCAAAAGTGAAGTAGGGAGATTCATCAGAGCAAACTGTATATACAATTTTAAGTTTCCTTCATCAGGATCTCTTAATAGGGTTTCTTTTGCAATTACTTTAGGCCATTTGAAACTGCATATTGTGAGAAGTTGCCAAACTTCAAATACTGAAATAAATCAAAATATTACAGGAGTTTTTAAGAGTGTAATCTGTTCACTTCTTTCTTTTTTTGATACATACCCCTTTCTCTGGAATAAAAATCCTGGATTTCCAAAAGATCTCCATTTCCTGGAGAGCCTGTCTGGGTCACAAGTAAGGAAGGTGCCTCCAGCTAAACTGTTGGTAATTGTTGCTTAGCTTTTCTTGGCATGGGTCTGTGAAAAAATCTTCAGATAACTTGCTATCAAAGGGCAAAAACCCCCGCCCTTCCTGTTGGAGGAGTGTATGGTGTGTGAAGGTGACACATCCAAGAACTGAGGGGAGGCTGGCTTTGCCAGACCCCACATCACAGAGTTCCCCTGAGAAACCCCATACGGCTGAAATCAGTCTCAAAGTGGGTCTGGTCTTTCCGAGGGGTGAGCAACCAACTGCAGCTACATCCTGGCAGTTTGAGGCCTTTTGAGCAGAGGGGGTTTCTGTGGGAAGTGAATTCCAATAAGGACTAAAGCAGCATCTGACCACATGACCCACGTGCCTGTGGGGAAGCAGTCTGTGTTTAAGGTATGAGGTTTTAAGAAATTGCTGTGTTGCCAGCTGAGTATAGTACCCTTGAAATTACAAGGTTTTTTTCTTGTGCTCTAATAAATAAAGGTAATATGTTGCCAAGCATTAATAAGTGGAGTTTATTTGTCCAGGCAATCACCCTTCAGTATAAAAATCAAAGGCACTGATGAACTATGGCCTCACTGTGTGAAGATTTTACAATATCATGATTACTATCAGATCTCAATACCTTCCAGTAATGTGTAAGTAGCATCAACAGTTGCTATCACACAATTTCATTGGGCTTTCAGATAAGTATCTAGAAGTAGAACCAGGTTTTAGAGGTATAAAGAATGCAATTACCATTTTAATATCTCTGCACAGGAAACAGGAAGATTAATTTTTGTAGGTCTATTTCAGATTTTTTTCACAGGTTGGGAGAGATGTAAAAAGCTGGCAACAATACACTAGAAATAAATTAAGTGCTGCTGATGGCTAATTAAAGCAACACAACTAGATAGCAGAATTACTGGAGAATCAAAATCTCTTGTGCCTTAAAATCATGCAGTACTTGTGATTGGGTTTTCAAGAAGAAAGAGGAGAAACTTTGTTACTATTGACTCTTGTTTCTTAATGAATTCTAAGCCAATATTTTCAAAGCAAGGCTATGTCTCACAAGTCCAGAGACCAGGAAAAAAAAGTCTTTCTTCCCCTTTAGGCGATATTTATTGTTATAACACTTGTGAGTGTATTTATTGTTACCTGTCAATCCCTGTGTTGTAATATGTGGATATGTGTACATTTCACAGCTTAGTTTTGGGCCCATTCACTGTTTCCTGACAAAGTTTTTAGAGTTGATCCAACAGAAAATGCACTCAGTTACTAAACAGTGTGGATATGTGACTATTGAGATCCAGTTTAAGAGAAGAGGTAGAGGCTGGCAAACCTACCAGAGAGCTGGACTTCTTCTGGGGAGAAGCAGAAGTTTTTTGGCACAGAATCAGCAAGAGATTTGCTGGAAGCTGCTGGTGACCTTTTGTGTTTCTTCAAAACTCCATCTGACCTGAGAAGAGGTAGCTGAGCTATGTCTGGGGGTAAGGGGGGGATGGTGTATGGCCCAAATCAAGATGGACTTGGTAACTGTAACTGGGATGTCTCTGCAGTGAGCTGGTGTCCTTGGTGCTGAGGTGCTGCCTGGGGTGGTGAGGTGGGGAAACAGCAAACGGGATTGGCAGGAAGAACACGCACAAACCCTGCACAGGGCACATTCCACCTTCATCCCCATCCCTGAAGCATTAGAGATATTGAGCTTGTATTTTAGACTGGAGATAAGGAATGGAAAATCCATGGCTTTCAGATCTTCCTACAAATTAATCCATTCACCAGGCAGGAAGTTCTAATATGGGTTCAGTCTCAAGGTGTCACACAGATCTCTGCAAGCAGGAGCAGAGTCACAGCACACCGTGCCTCTGACAGCTCCCTGCTACAGCAGTGGGCAGGTGGCACGTTTTAATGGCTCATTAGTGGACCTGGCCACACTTCTGCAAGTGCAAGGAACATTGGTGTCTCCTGCAGTGTGTTTCTGATGGAAACGAGAGGCCAGAGGTTTTATTCTACAGGTATTGTGTAGAATTTTCGGGTTTGGGGATGTGGGGTGGGAGGGAAGCAGAAGTATGCAGAATACATATACCTGGGGAAGTCCTGAATATATAGCTGTGTTGATCTATACTGGGCTTGTCTAGGGGTAATATAAGGCCATAAACTCCTTCCTACAGTAACCTTAAAAGTATACAATTACACAGCTGAATGAAGTCCTTTAGGACAGTGGTATACAAAAAACCTCTGTGATTTTAAACCAGCCTTATTCAACTGTCTGTCTCCAAGGAGTTAGATTTATGATCACACCATTGATATCTGTTTTAAAGTAGAATTTAATTAAATAAGATTTGTTTGTAGCTAGTGAAAGGAAGTAAGGAACCTTTTCCTTCTGTTTTCCTTTTAGTGAAGAGGATAGCACCAGCTTCCTGTTTCTCAGTGATTATGACCCATGACTTAAAATGGTATTTCTTGACACACTTTTCCTGCTGCTGCTTTTCCCCTAAATGTCAATATTAGATGTTCAAGAAGAAAACCATTTAAACAACACAAAGTTTTCTAAAATCAGGAAGAGATGTGGAGGTTTTTTTTTTTCTCCCAAGCTTTGCTGATGACTCTTCAGAAACATGCTTTTTTAAATGCATGTATTTGAGCTTTGCAGAAGTTTATTCCAGAGCAGGTGCACCCAGGGGTCCAGAGATGCTGTGTGAGAGCCAGAGAGTCCAGCATTACGATACACGTCACTTCTGGGCAGCACTGGGTACTCACCCACCCACACCTGCATCCCCACGGGGATGGCCCCAGGTGCTCTGGTGTAAAATCAGTGGTGAGCGCAGGTCCTGCCTTGGCTGTGCCAAGGAGGAGCATGCTTGCAGTCACACCACCAGGATACACATGGGATGTGTTCTCCATGAAATGTCCTAACTCTGCAGAGACAATTCTGCCTGTGGGTTGTCATCCTGCCATGACATTTTGAAGTGTTTCAGCTCTGCAGCCTCACAGTGAATTCTCCTCTCTGCTGGTGCTGCTGACAAGCTGCTTTCAGCACAACTCTTCAGCTCCGTGATTCATTTTGGGAGTTGGATTTTAGTGACCAGCTCCCTGCAGGATTGACAGCCACTGGCTCCTTACAGACCACACACTTGGCTGTGCACTGGGGTTTGAGCTGCCCCAACCCTGCAAGGCAAAGAGGGGCTGGTCAGAACCACAGACTTTGCTGTGACACTGGGTAAATCCCTCAGCAGCCCTCCCTGTCACCTGGAAAACAGAAATGATTCCATCCTCCAGCCCTACAGAGGGTTACTGAGAAATGCCTCTCCCTTTTGGAGAGCACTTGAATTTTACTTAGTCTTATCAATACAATTAGCTAAAGTGCCTGGTCAAAAGCTGAAAGGTATCTCTTTTTCTAATAGAATTATGTGGCTTGGTGGTGCTGACCACTCTGCAGGTCACTCCAGTCACTTGCACAGAACAAAAAGAGCTGGTTTTAACTGCTTACACCACAGCTAGAGAAACAGATACTGGGTATACTCAGAAAGTCTTTATTTTTTTTTTTTTAAATTGGATAAGGAAAACTACAAATGCAAGAGAAGTACATCTGCAATTTCTATTTAATTTCAACAGACCTTTGAATCTCAAAACCCATCACTGATTTTGGGGTTTTTGATCATGACATGGATAAGCATTGTCACTGGGGATTTCCAACTGGTACTTTGGAGATACAAATGAAAAATTCTCTTGCCAACGGTGTTTTACTTTTTAACTTCATAGGAGGTTGTGCTTTAAACAGAGCTTTGACTTATTACTATACCAGAAAATTTTTTAATTAAAAACAAAAAACAAACAAAAAAAAAAAAAAAGAGGGAGAGGGGGTAAATGCTTAGAAAACGCTTTTAAAATGAAAACTTACTTTGTCTGTGACTGTTTCTGTGGGTCTCTTTCATGTCCATGTTCTCTGAATCTTCTCTGTCACTCTCTGGAGCAGAGTGTGCAGCTGGCAAGGAGGATGGGAGAGCAGTTCTTGGTTCTGCCTCACCTTGCACAGAGCTGTGCTGGAGCCACGTGTGAGTGAAGCTGGCCAGGTCCAACTCTGGCTGGTCAAAAGGGAAAAATGCCACACATCTGAGATGAATAAGCAGAGAAGAACAAATTTTGACAGTTATGCCAAAGTAGTTTGAATTAGACAAAGCTTTGATGACTACAAAGCTGGATTTGATATCCCGGTGGGAGCAGATTTTCTTGTTATATATTCATTTAATATATTTTTTTTACTCTGGGCAGAAATAAGGAAAAAATGGCTTTTTGACAGACTCATATGCTTGATTCTGAAGTCCCAAGGAATGCAGAGAGCTAGCTAGGCAAAATCCTGAAGAAGAAGTAGCATGAAACTGGGACATTTATTACTTGATTACTTTTTTATTACTTAGGTGTCTGTTTGTGTGGAAAAGATTAACTTTTGAAAAGTAATTCCAAGTCCTTACTCATGTTGCAATCTGTGATAAACACAGCCTATAAAATGAGGAGCAAATCTTCAAATGATGCAAGGGTTTGTTGCAAACATACATTTGTTGTATTGAATGTGTGGAGGTTCTGCCTCAGGTAGATGTAAATGCAGTAATAATCTGTGAGGAAGGTCAATGCAGAAGAGGCAACGCACATTTTTAATTTACATACCTATGTGCTCATGGCAGATGTTAAAACTGGCATCACCGGTTTCAGAAGGGAAAACACAAAGGATATGGGAAGATATCTGGCATGATGAGCTTTAAGTCATGCACTTGAGAATGATACAATGTGAAGTGAGGAGTTTTAATGCTGAGAATTTTATACTTCAGCAAGAATGCTCCAAGCCTGCTGCTGAGCTGACATTTGTGGTCAGTTATTTCCCAAAGGTACTGGCAGTTTTATTATTAGGCCCTTAGTTAGCAATGCATTTCTGCTCCTGCCTCACCCCACACAGATCTGCAGTGCTGAGGGTTTCTGGTGTGGGTGTGATGTTTGACTCGCACTGACCAGAAGTAACTGGAGCAAAGGAAGGACTGGGAATAGTGTGAGCCTGTTTGTTTAGCACTGAGGAGTTTTGAATCATGCTTCCACTTCAGCAGGCTCTTCAGGGTCACGAAGTGTTCATTACATGAGTGGGAAGATATATAGTTGCAAGAAATCTTTTGTCATCGTGGGATAAAGCAGGACCATGTTGCCTGGGGACACAACAGGAATGGCCTCCCTGATTCTCTCTTTGCCAGGAGTGCTCAGGGGAGCAGCCAGAACTGCTGGCCAAGAAATGTTCTCTGCTTTTCACATTTTCATTGTTTCAGATATTTTCCTGAAAGCAAATGGCTTGTCTGGAGTGAAGCCTTTCATTCCAGTGCTACAGACCAGAAGTGAGTTGTGAGATCCAAAGTGCAGATTTGTTGGCACTGTGTTGCTCCTCTCCAATGCATAGGGTAAGTAGTGGCCACATAACCTGGAGGTGACCTCACCGAGGTGACTTTTCCCTCTGCTCACCATTAAAAATGCTGTTTCCTGACAGAGTCCCATTCTCAGTATCTTCTTCAATGAAAAGAGGAAGTTTTCTCACAGGTATTTCTTACTCTTCAATATGACTTTCCCTCAGTGGGATATACAAGACCTGGGTTTTGCAATCTGCATTTGCAGAGACTGGACTTCACTGTCACCATTAGAAATCAGGTCTTACATACAGGACCAGCGAGTGCAACTTTGGTAAAGCTCATGATAAGCAGAAAGAAGGGGAAAAAAGGGAAATAGTGAATTATTTCCATAGTTTTCATATCATAGTAACTTTTGATAAATAATCAAATAAAATATGTGTTTTGCTTTCTTTTTCTCAAATCTCTTTTCAAGTTATGTCAGATTGTGAATGTGCAGAGGTAAATTATTGGAACATTTTGTCTGCATTTTCATGCATAGATATACATACTTATACGTATAAACATGTATAAGTGTATCTGTGCACATGCAAGCAGAACAATATTGTATGTGTATGTATTTGTGCGGCTATATATACACACGTAAGTATATACATGAATACACCCAAGAAAGTAATTTTCCGTAGCCTTTCTGTTGTTTAACAATACTAAAATGCTGGCATTCAACAATCTAAATCCTCAAACATGTTGGAGAAACATTGATTTTAATGGTGTTAAATGAACCATTTAGCACAGAGGGTCTCTCACCTTCAGTGGCACACTCTCAAAATGAAATCCAGTGTTCAGATACAATAATACAAAGAAGGAAAACAATATTACCTTTTTAAAGAGAATATAAAAATCCAATTAAGTTCTAAATTTTAATTTGCTTGCAAGCATGGGTTTGCTGCTCTGTGAAAATAATGAAAATGTAAATGACATTTCTGTGTGTTATCTACATAATCCAGAGGCTAAAATATCCTGTCATGCTTATTTTGTCGCGTAATGATAAAACCAAACAGTTTTAACTGAATTTCCTGTAAATGGGCAACTAATCAAAAATGAACATCTTTATATTCTGATCTTTCATTAATTTATGTACAAATGCTGCTATAAAGAGATTAGGTTCTGCAGAAGAGATTGGATTGTGCCTGGCAGCTGCCAGCAGTGTTGGCATTTTTATTATTAGGCCCTCAGTTAGCAATGTTGGGCTAGCAGTGTTGGGCTGTGGCACTTGGAGTGCTGTGGCTGGGAGAAGCTGGATGGGAGCCACCACTCCCTGCTGAGCTGTGAACTCAGACAAAGAGTGGGGGCAGTTCTGAGTCCTGGCACACCTGGCACCGCACAGAACATTGTGCCCCAGTGTCACCAGCCTCTCCTGGCACCAGCCAGAGACACACAGAACATTGTGCCCAAGTGTCACCACCCTCTCCTGGTCCCTCTCAGCCCTGGGGGAGTGCATCACTCTGGCCATTTGCTGTAATGTCTAACAGGATGAAGAAGTGCTGACCTGGGGGTGCAGGAGGGACTCAGTGTGGCACGAGTGAATCTGTTCCAACCATGCCTGGGGCAATAGAAGTGCAGTAAACTCTGCTTCCCGTTGCAACTGAATATTCCTGCCTTTCCTTCTTCCTTTAAATTTGCTTTACTTGGAATGAACAACATAGGAAAAAAAAAAAATTCTGTGCCTGAGCTGTAAGTATCCAAATCAGCAATTAATTTGTGTCTACAAAAGGCTGTCACCCACCTGACCTAGAAAAGAGACTGCCCTAGCAGGGAAAAATAACAAAATACACTTTAATGCCCCCATGCCTCTGCAGGTCATCCAGCCATGCTACACCTTTTATTCCTGGTCTTGCTCTCTGAGGAACATTGCCTTCCCCAGAATAAATCAGCACAACATCAGATACTGAGAACGCAGACAAGTGAGATAGTTTGTGTTCTTTATATTGATTTTTAATACATCGTTAGGGAAGGGTATTTAACAAATTGCTAATTAAGCAGCACAGAAAAAACCTGTGCAAGTGGTACTTGCAGTGAACTGGGTGCTACATCCAGGCTGCTGTTGAGTCAAGTTACCTTCAGAGAATAACCTTTTGTGTGATTTACAAAGATAATTTAAAACTGGGAAAAGGTAGAATGTCCAAACCCACATTATTTGAACAGACTTTTGTGCCTAATGTGGGATTAAAGATTCAAACAAAGGAGTCTGTTGGGTGTTGATCAAGACTGAAAATTCTTGCTGTCTCAATTTTAAAATACCAGCCTCTGTAATGATGGGTTCCCCGTCTGAGGGGTGTCCAGCCCTCCAGTACTGGGAAATCTGTTCCTTGTGAAACAGAGTGGCTGCTTATAGGATCTCCAGGCTTGGATATCAGATGCAAAATAAATTATTAAATTGTCCTTGGGAGATAAAAGTGTACAGAAGACAGGGCTGTAAAATTACCAGATCCAACAGGTGATAGGAAGCAGCTTTGTCTGCTCTTTCTTTTTTTTTTTTACAAGCTGTATGTACTGCTCCTGGTCTTTAATGTCACTGCAGATTTCGACCCATTTGAAATGTTCATTATATTCCAGCTCTATGGCAGAGATGGCAACAGCATCACCTGAACTCAGATCCTTCTGTGCTTCACAAAGTTGTGCACCCATTTGGCATTTCTCCAAGTTCAGAAAGGTGGTAACTTTTATGGCTCTTCATGTCCTGTAAAGTAATAAAGTACAGCCAGGTAAGTTTTAGATGGAAGTAAAATCTAATCTTGCCCTTTTTTTCTGTATAGAGATTTTAAAAACATTATTTATACTGTCTCTACTCCTAGAGCATATCTGTTGTTCAAAGTTGTTTGTGAAAATGAAAATAATTATAAGTGTATGCAGAGATAGAAAACACATTTACCATGACAAAGCTAATACTGCATGGTTTTAACCTTGTTTCATTTGAAGCCTCAAAACCATCTCAGGGCCTCATTCATTTTCTTACAGGCAATTTGTTATGCAAGAAACATCACCTTCAGCATCTCATATGAAACCACCAGGTGTTGTTCAGCCCTTCCATGTTAACCTCCTTCACGCCTCTTCAAAGGCAGCATGTGAAAATTATCCACACGTATTTGCAAACATACTATAAAAGTGTTTTCATACTCATAAAAAATAAAATTACAAAAATCTGAAAAGCTGTGATGATGCAGACAGAATTTTCCCCAGTACTTGAGTGCTTTTGTTCCTGCACATGCTCCCCAGGAATGATGCATGGCAGCAAACCCCAGCAGGTGCAGGCAGCAAAGCTGCTTTGGAAGCACTTCACGTGCTGTTTGTGCTCCTGGAATGTAAGAACTTGAGCGTGCCCTTATTTTAAAAGCCAAACACTTAATTCAATCAGCAAAAGATTAAGCAGTGCCAGTGCATTCTGATGCAGCTAAAAAAGGATGAAAATTTCACCTCAAATGAGTTATTTGTGTTCGAATATTGAATCCCCAAGAAGGGGTGATAGCTATTTGCTGTAATTCTGTGGAGATGGAGTACATGATTCTGAACAGCACAGTGATAGAACGGGATTGGTTACTGAGCTCCATTCTATTCAAACCAACTCAGTTTGTCAAAAAGTCATGCAGAGGGACTTGTCCATGTACCCTGCTACTTTAAAGACCTGGCTCAAACACTGCACAGGAACCAGCAGGTCTGGAAGGGTTTCAGAAGAGCTGATCTCTGTGTGCTGCTTCACAGGCTGCTCTCACCACACACTGCAAGTTCCTTTCCACTGTTTGTGACACTGTTTGTGACACAGTTTGTACAAATGACATCTCACCCTGCTTGCTCACAGTCCCAGTGGTCCTTTCCAAGAAGGAGGTCTAACAGTTCACTGGAATTGTGTTCAGGCTGCAGGGCCCCTGGAGCTGTTCTGAATGCATTTAACAGCTGGGGTCAGGACAGAAACATGAGGGACTCTGTGCTGTGTGCACTCACTAGATCCTAATGGCTCTGCTGGGCTGGGCTGATACTCCCCCAAGAGTTCTGGGGCGTGCCCCAGTTGCACAGCACAGCTTTTGGCATGACCTGAGGTCCTGCAGGAAGGTCAGGTCTGCAGAGTGTCTGCTGGAACAAAACCCAGAAGACCAACCCCAGCAGACAGCTTTGGAAACTGAGGCTGCTCTGGAAACAGGGGCTGCTATGGAAACTCTGTGGGCAAGAGGTTTTAAAAGCCACAGGGGAGCTCTGTGGTCAAAACCGGCTCATGGCACTATGCTGGCTCTGGTCATTTGGTGGTTCTGGCTGGTCCATTCCTTGGTGGCTCCTGGATCCACATCTCTGCCCAGAGGGACAGAGGTTTCTGTTGCCTCTATATGTACCTACAGAGGCAAGGACATGGGGGTGAGACAGCCCTCCTGTTAGACCAGATCTGAGCAAGCTGTCTGGCATGTCTCTGTGATAATCTCTGGTTTAGGTTGATCTCAGACCCTCAAACTCTGCAGTCAAAGTGTGAGTTCATTGCAGATGGAGAAGATGTCACTGCCCTGCATTTTGATGTCATGCTGGGCAGTAAATGCAGGGCACTTGAGAAATTGTGAGTATTCTCAGCCAGTAAAGCCTGATTTCAGTCATGGATTTTAATGATGCTATGCAATAAACTCTAAAGCAAATAGATGTGAAAATCTGTGTTTGATCTTACAGAACCTCTCAAGTGCCTGAGAAAGTTTCAGGCCCAGTGGTTGAAGTTAGGCTAAATTAAGCACTGTTGAAATGCAGAGTAGGCAGGGAATAGCTTCCCTTTTGCAGTCCTGGCAGTACAACTGCCTGTGCAAGGGAAAATCTTTTTCAGTGTCAGAGAAATCACTTGCTTTGAAATCTCTATCATCTGTGTAATCTCATTTAATCTATCCATCCATTCCTTTAGCACTGGAGTTTCAGTCTCACAGTACACCTTCCCAGTCCAGTTCAGGTGTTAAATTCTCAATATCAGTTTCTGAGTTCTGGTATTTTTTGACTGTTGGGGGGTTTTTTGTTTGTTTGTTTGTTTGTTTGGGTTTTTTTGTGGTTTTTTTGGTTTTTTTTTTAAATGAAGCTGGGGTTAGATTCATGTATACTGCAATGCATTCCTACATAAAACACAAATGACCTGTCTCTAATCACAGTGCTGCTTTTGATAAGAAAACATAGCGGTAACTGTAATATTCATCCAGCTGAAGAAATCTGAAGTCTTTGGTGCTTTTCAGATTTGTACCATTTCAGGACTCAGGGCTGTGAGCATCTATTTATGTGAAGACAGAGTGTAATTACAGAAAAAGTCTTTTCCACACAAACATATACTTTTTTGTGCCACTCCAGCCTATTTTCAGTTTAACTATATAATTTTATTATATAAGCAGAACTTATGGAATTTATTTTAAGAGCCTTGTAACTACCTGATCGCAGTATACCTAAAAATGCATTTGCAACTTTCAGCTTAACACCGTGTGACTTCGATCCTAGCATTAAGCTCACCTGTCTCAGAGCTCAGCATCTCCCTAGGTGAGAGCAAGCTGACACAGTTTTATCTTTTGTGAAGAACGCTTATTTTTCCTTACCAGCTACAGAGTGAGAGGCAGGCTGCCCATGGAAGTTGTGATCAGAAATGGATGTGTCAGCTGTTATCACCAAACTTGCACAGATGTAATCATAGCTTCTTCTGTGTCCCAGAAGAAATTGGGATGTTTACAGCTTTTCAGTGCAGCAGGAAGGAAACAAGTGAAATATAAACATACAGTCACATGTAAAAATACATGGAAAAAGCACAGAAGTGTGCACAGGCATGTGTGTTCACACTCAGATAAAGAGGATGCCAAAGGGAACAAGCAGAAAATGTGTTTGCAGGTAGAAAATGTGACTAAAGAGGCAGAACGTATGAAAGCAGAGGGTAAGGTGAGTGTCTGAAGAGCAGAAGTGATGGCAGCAGCCTTTCTGTTCCAGGGCTGAGCACAAGGATGTGAAGGTGAGTCAGCTCCAACACTTCTGGGTCTGGGCGGGGGGGAAACTGCACACATTCTGCGTGCTGTGCACTCTTATTATCACGACAGAAAAAACCAGGAGGAAGGTTTTGTGTTAATGGAGAAACACTCCACAGTATTTGCAAAATCTAAGAGGAACTGGTACGTTCAGTCAAATTGATGCTTCAAGCAGGATGAAAGGGTTTAAATGGAGACAGAAATTTTCTGAGGGGTAATACTAGGTGTGGGAATGGCCTCTAGGGTTTGAGTCTCCCTGCTACTATCCTTTCTGCCAGTTCATTTATTCCCTTCTCTCTTTTTGTTCCTGAAATTGTGACCTGCTGTGCATCCTCATGTGGCCTGACCAAGTCCTATCCCCTCATGTGCACAGTAAGCTCCTGCACTTCTTCTGGCACTGAGAGTAGTCTGAATTCTTCAGTTTTATTCCTGCTAGGGGTTTTTTTTTTTTTGTCTATATGCTTCTTGGGAAGTCAATGCTCAAAGGAGCAACCTGTCTATCTCTGGCTTACATGCAGTTCCAGCTGAACAGCACTAGGCTTCCAGCAGAAGGATTGAAAGAACAAAGAAAAAGATTAATTTAATTTACCTTGAGGGATAGTTCATTTTTCAAATAGAGACAATTTGAAAAACAAAAGGCACTATGCCAATACCTTAGTCACTCTCAAAAACAAAATTAAGTCTTTCTTGGTAGGAAAATAAATGTCAATGCTGTGTACATCTGCATCCAGCAGCAATTCTGAAACTAATTTCATAGTAATTGATAAGCGGCTATATTGCTTTATTATGGGTATTGAGGCTTTAAACATTCCTGTCCAGGCCAGACTTGGCCTGACACCAAAGTGGTCATTTGCCATGTACCCTGCAGGCTGTACCCAGCAGCCTGAACAGTAATCAGAGCTGCCACAGAGCTTAAATATTGATGTTCACTGGTGGCTGAATACAGTTCAGAACATTATGGGCCCAAAATCCTAACTTACACAGTTAGGCTGCTTAATGAAAGCAAAAACTGACCTGGATAATATGAAACCATCCATCAGATTAGAAAAAGAAGTTGCCCTTCAAGCACAAGAGGCCATTAAGTAGCTGATAAATGGGTGTTTCTATGAGTGGGATTTTGGGATGCTAAAATTAAACCAATATCTTCTTCTTAGCTGATAAGTATCTTTATTATCTAAGAAAGTGACTGTGAGAGTAGCCTTCTAAGAAAGGTGCAGAGTGGTTTATTTATCCGTTAGTCTAAATAAAGGCTGTGTCTAGGTAGGCTTCATTCAGCCACAGGATAACTCATATTTAAATGCAGAACCCCTGTCATCTGAGGTGTGGTGGGTTATTTCCATTGTCTGTTCTCCCAGCACACACCCACTGAGAGCTGCTGGTGCTGCACAGTGGGCTCTTTGTACTCAGTGCCTGATTGTGCACTTCAGTCTGTGTCTGCAGTGCTGCTCTGCCCACTTAGGGCTCCTGAGAGGCAATTCACTGTTTATTCCTGCTCTTTCTGCTGAGAATTTCTACCAGGGGCTAATTTCTATCAGAGGCTCTCGTTATTCTTTCTAGCTGGACAACCCAGACTCCACTCCAGCAAAGCCTCCTGCTGATGAACTCATCCTTTCACGCCAACGAGGTGGCTTCAGAGTGACACTCCCACTGCAATTACAGTGACAGCCTTGGCATGTTTAGGGCTGGTATGGAAACAGCCCTGGGCCACTCTCTGCAGACTTTGACTGAGGAAACCCAAAGTGAAGGACAGCGAGGATTTGTCCTTGCAGGACACAGAAGGACACACATGCCTTGGGCTTTGCCAGGTGCCACTCAAAGCACTCCCACTTGGCTCCTGCTCTGAACCACCCCCAGGAGAAGGCTGCTTCTCCCCATGGGCTCCAGGTGAGGCTTTGGGAACCTTCCTGGTCATATCTGACTGCAGCAACAGGGACTTTGTGGCTGAAAATGACATCCATGAGGCCCTGCCTGCAACCTGGACCAGCATAAGGGTGGCCCATGGGCCATGGGGTTTTGTTGTGTTTGCAAAGCACTCTTCACAATTCATGCAGGTTCTCTTCAACATAGCAGATCCTCTTCAGCTTTCCACAGCAAGCAGGTGTTTCTCCATATTTCCAGTCTGCGAACTTCAAGAAATCCTAAAATAATTTGTCATTTTATAAATAAGTTATACAAGCTGTCACCACAAATCTGTCACCATGCTGACGGATGCAAATATGCACAGTATGCGCTGATACTGAGATCAGAATAAAGGCCATCCAAAAGCAATTACACTTCCAAGTATTAGGCAAGCACAATTATTTAAATTGCTAGTCAAAAACAGTTGATAAAATAGATAATTAAAAAAGATTGACCTAAAGCTGATTTTAAATTATTCTGTAACATGCACATAACTTATATAATTGCTCTCTCATGACCCAGGCTCCATTAAAAAGAAATTTCACCTAGGGAAAAAATTACACATGCAGTGCACGGTGATTAAAATATATACTTATTCTCCTGAATGCTGGAAATTATGTGAGGAGCTGCATTAAAAAGTAGGAACAAATTAGCCCTACACCGAAGACTGTAGTGTGGTCTGTCATTTTAATAAATCACACTCAGGTGTTACTGAAATAGAACATATGACAATACATTAGCCCACAGAAATAGTAGATAACCTAACATACATAGATATATGAAAATTAAGCAGGAAAAAGACAGAATAAGATCATGGAATCATTTAGTCTGGAAAAAGGCCTTTAAGATTATGGAGTTCCAACCACTAAGCCAGCACTGTCAAGGAGATGCTGAGATAATGGGAGACTTTGTTTATCTTATTCAGAGTAAAGGGGCTCCTAAATAACTGTGGGGGTCCTACCCTGCCATGACCCCAGAGCTCAGGGGGCAGCGGCTGCTGTGGAGGGTCTGCATTCACACTCCACTAGGCAGAAAAGAGGCAAAGAGGAGCAAGAACTGTGGCACAGGCAGGTTAAAGGCCAGATTTCCAAATACATTTAATGCATCTTGAGGAGGAAGATGGAAACCTTGGAGTTCTTAGATGCCCTTTGTGACCAGCTGGGGTCACACAAAGATGAAAAGCAAGTGTGTAGGCCCGAGGCCAAATTTATATCCTTAGTGCTGGGAGGGTGGTGGACATGTGGCCACCTGACTGAGCTGGACACAGCTGGGATCAGCAGTAACTGCTGGAGAAGAAAAGCAGCTCTTTGTTTCACTTTGGAGTTAGCACCCCTCCCTGCCTCATGTGCCCTGGGAATGGCTCACAAGCACGGTTTGTTTGTGCAATGCTCTCATAAAAGAAGAAAATCTTATATTGCCTCTGTTGTAAGATAATGATTCTGAGTTAGCTTTTAATGTCTGGATGCCCAGCTGGAGCTAAGAAACTGTTGAGACAGTGGAACCACAGCACTTTATATCCTTTTCTGTTGCTTTTGATCTTCTTCATTTTGGTTGATGCTTTTGGCACCTATGGCCAAATATAAGCATTGACAACAATACCATCAAATGAAAAATAATTGAATTTTGACCTATGTCTATGATTTGCAGAAACTGTTTGAAGACATGACCAGCAGCAAAGGGCATTTCTTGAGGAAAATCCTGTAAGACTCCCATTTTATTAGCATATTGCTCTGCCAGTCTCATTGCAGAAACATGAGAGCTTTCAATTTAAAATGCTCTCCTGCACACTAAGTACTTCTCCAAACCTGTCACTTCTCAGGAGGCCCTTTCTCAGGCAGTCTGCATTTTAAATTGAGCAGTTACGACAGTTTTCACTGCAAATGGGGACAAATTAAAGAAAGCAGAATATATAGGAACTTGGTTACAGTAACAGCTAAACAACAGTAACCTGCTCCTGGGAAATAACTGGCTTGGATTTTTGCAGTGACCATCCATAGGAAGAAAAGAAAGTCATCGAGGACTAAACAAGCTCACCAGCTTTGTGCCTAAAGTAATGAGTTACAAAATGGCACAAGCTGAGATCATTAGTCCTGAAATTATTGACAAGTTTGAAAGCCCTGGGTAGACATTTGTTAGAAATTCAGCTGACAGTGCAGCCTGCTCCTATGTCTGTGGTATTTTGAAGCCCTCTGCAATTTTAGATATGTTTGTTTTCCCATGATGTCTCTGAGACAGGGTGATGTGAATCCCATTTTTGGGGATGGGATATCGAAGCTCACAGGCAGGTATGCTGAAAAATGACTTCAAGCCAAATTTTCACTGGCTCACCTCCATGCCCCTTCTTCCTCCTTTGCAGACAACTGCACTTGCATAGTGGACACAGCTAATTTCATGTTGCAGGTTTTTTACATGTATTCAAGGTTCAGTCTGTGGCTTACTGAGCACCACTAGAATGGAATGGTTAGGAAGGAGCTTTTTTACTAATCTGCTTTTAGAGTCCAATTTCCACATCTGAGTCTTATGATAGGAGATCAAAGTCCCTCATTAGGGGACTGAGTCCAATATTTAATACACTTAATGCCACTTTATATACTCTCAAGATAGTCTGGTTTCTGTATAAAACAACATCCAAGCTCCTTGTGACACTTAATAAAGGGACAGAAGGAGTATTTTTAAGCCCTCATTTTCCATGCTGTTACATGGTGGTGGAGCAGGACTGACTTCAGTAGTTAGATGTCATACAAGCAGCCTGTCAAAAGCAGAATCAGTCTCCTCTGCTTTCCATGAGAGATACAGAAGTATCCTTATTAATGCATCTGTCTTTCAAAAAGTGTGCTGTGATATCCTGCACTAGCATCTTTGGAACATCCTGGACTTGGGGAATGTCAAAACTCAGGATCTGAGTGCACACTGTTGCTCTGCAAATTGTATTGGAACTGATTAACCTATCAATCTCTATTATTCAGCTACTGGAAACAAGACACATACTTCTCCTGGGGATTTACCTGGAATGAGATCAAAAGGAAACTGATTTCTCCCCTTCCTGCATAAAGGTGCAAAATTTGTTTTGACTAGTGATGCTGAAAATAAATAAATACATGGAGTGACCTGAATAACTCGAGCGATTCCCTGGTGATTAAGGCGGGAAGCGTTTGAAATGTGAAAAGTTGCACCCAAGTTCAAATGAGAGAGGTCCTGGTTAATTATTTAGAGCAGCCGAAAGCTCATCAAAAATTTAACCAAGATGTATTTCTCTATGATTGCGCAGGCACCACAATGTGCAGAAATGGAGGCTTTAATTCTGTTAAATGAAACCCTTGAGTTTTCACCTCCCAGCTTTCCATTCCTGGCTCAGGGCAGGAGGGGTTGGGGGGGAAATGCATCCTTTTCTCCCATCTCCCCTCTTCACCAACAAGAAAATTGCTCCTACAGAAAATTGCCTTTGTTAGCAGTGATGGACATTAGTAAGGTGAATTGATATAGCCCACCCTGGCAAATAAATAGCTTAAAGCATTGGAAGTGCTGCTGGAAGGGGGTGGCCTTGGCCCACAGCAGAACGTAGCTGCAGCTTTCCAAGGCTACGACCATCCCTCCTTGGTAGACAATGTCAAATACAAGGCATACTGCAGCAGAGCCCCATTGCTCTCCCATCTGTGGTGTGGCTACTAGTTCTGAACTTGGCAGAGCCTGAGGGAGGGAGGGAAAGCATGGAGTGCCTTCCCAGTGTCCTGTAGAGTAATTAATAACTATATTCCCTCCCCATGTAGCACAGGCAGGAATATAAATGTTCTTGGTGAAGATGAGGAGGGGATTTTACAGGTTCAGAATAAGCCTCAGGGTTGATACTTCCCTGGTTTTCCACCCATCAACATGGGATAGGTGCTGCACTGAATGGCATCTCCATTCCTCTGTTTTTCTTCTTTGGACTGTATTTTTTTTTTTATTTGTTTGTTTGATTTTTTTTTTTTTTTTGTTTCTCCCACTGACTCAGTTCCCTCACATGAGAAGTCAAAGCTGTACAGCTTGCAGACTATTTAAAGTTCCCTCCTGCTGGAGCTTCCCTGTCCAGAGGTGGGTGCAGCTGCAGGAGCAGCTCTGCAGAGGGGTCTCTGCCACCCCTGTGAGCAGCAGGTATCCACAGACCTCGAGCCTGTGCTCCCTTAAATAGCCACTGCTGCAAACTGGATGCTGTTTTTAAGCAATTTAGTTCAGATCTCACCAATTTTGTGCACACTGCCTCAGAACTAGGTCTGGGCCATTGCCCTTTTCTTTGAAGTCCATTACATTTATGATTTTCTTTGATCACTGCTGTGGAAATGATGGAAATGTTTTTCTCACAGGTTTCTATGCACACAGACATAAGAGGGCTACAGTGAAGGTGAAATATCTGACCTTATCTTGACTTGGTTAAGATTAAAGTAACATTAAATAGACCAAAATTATGTACTAAGTACCTTGAGAGACTGATGAGGAGGGAGCAACAGTATTCTACTTCTATCAATATACTCAATACTTAAAGAGCTTTGCCACTAAGCTTAGTGAGTGTCAGGGATTTAAAAATGCCAGACAGTACCTTAAGGATTTCTAAGGCATCTTGTTACACTGAGCTTCCAATGATGGAACTTTATATCTAATTGCCAAAGGAACAAAAGAAGAGAAAGAGAGAGAGAGAGAGAAAGAAAGAGAGAAAGGAAGTGGCGGAAGGAAGTGGCGGAAGGAAGGAAGTGGCGGAAGGAAGGAAGTGGCGGAAGGAAGGAAGGAAGTGGCGGAAGGAAGGAAGTGGCGGAAGGAAGGAAGGAAGGAAG
>VZRH01000298.1:672075-695894 GCA_013397555.1 Urocynchramus pylzowi | reverse complement strand
AAAGAAAGAAAGAAAGAAAGAAAGAAAGAAAGAAAGAAAGAAAGAAAGAAAGAAAGAAAGAAAGAAAGAAAGAAAGAAAGAAAGAAAGAAAAAGAAAACATATTCTTTCTTCTTTTCACACCATCTCTAAGCAGAAAGGTCACAAAAAACAGAAATGGGATTTCCTGGAGAACTCCTGGTCTAGCTCTATTGTCCCAGATTTCTGGAGCTTTCAATAAGTGCTCTGTGCACTGAGCCATTGGAGAGAAAGAAACAACTCTGCCCCAGCTGCCTGTGCTGATTTGGCTGATTTCTTAGTCCACACAGCTTTGTTATAAAAACTAGTTAGGAGAAAAATCTCTGAGTCCTTGTGTATAGTTCCTGTAAATGCCTTTTAAAGTTGAGAGGTGATCAACTAGGGGAACAGTGATGGGAATAATGTGGAAACTGCTGGAGAAGAAAATAATGGCATTTCTTACTTACCATTATATCAGTCTGTGGTGAACCAGCTCAGGATCACAACTCAGGATCATCTTCTCTGGAAAAGATGAGAAAGGAACAAAAAAGGCTGATGAACAAGAAAATAAGGAGAGTTTAGAAAGAAGAAATGGTCCATACAAGAATGAACATCAGGCTCTCTGGACTTTCAAATCATGAAAGATATTGAGAATATTAACATGGAATAATACTTCATCCTTTCTCACCGTACATGAAATACTTTTTATTCTGAAAAGATTTTTTGTGAATAGCTAAAATAAACCCCCAATATCAAGCGGAATATTTTGATGCTTTGCAAGTGGTAACTAGGGAAAGAATCTGTACAAGAGTAGAATTTTAATTTGAAGTATTACTGTATATTTTGATTTCTTTGTCTCAGTTCATGACATAATGGAGCATAACTGATATAACTTGGCTTGATGTGTCTCCTGTTTACACATACTGGAACAATATCTGCAGAAACATTTGAAATTACACATTTTTACAGACATCTATTTTAAGGATCAGTAGCTTCAAACAGGCAGAGCACTTAGGCATACTTTAAAGGCTTATTTCCTGCAATCATGCATGGGTCATGGCTTAATCCTCATCAGAAATCACACTTTGGGATCCTGATTGCAGGAGGGGGCAGTGAAAGAAGGACACAGAAAAGCAAAACTAGCAGAGTTTTCAAAAGGAGCTCAGAGTTCTACCCAACCAGTAAATATTTGATGCTAATTTGGAAGAGAGCTGATTTTTCAGAATTCTGAAGGAGGGAACCCAAGAGGTAAAACAAAGTTGATGATTCAAAGTACCTGTTAGGAGAATGAATGCCAGTGCTCAGCACGGTGTGACCACATGTGACACAAAGGACAGGCTTTGGAGGAATCAGCTGGCCTGGCAGGGAACAGACAGTCTGATGGGAGAAGCTGCTAGATCCAGTATTTCTTACTAAATTACTGAACTCCTCTAGTGCTTTTTAATATGGTTGTTAACCAAAAGGCAGGTCTGGGAATTATTTTTGAGTAAAAAATGATAGGGTGGCTTTGCTTGACCTTGGACTTCTGTCAAATGAGATGGGATGTGAAAGGATCCACCTGAGAGAGGTGGGAATCCAACAGCTTTCTGCAGCAGATAAGAACTTGATTCTGTGCCACTTTAAATAAGTTAAGCAAATAATTACCTGTGAATAAACTAATCAGGGAGAAAAATGCTAAATGTAATAATACATACATAAAACATAATACATAAAATTTTTTTTTGCACTTATTAACAGAAGGCTCATTACAGTACACAGCTGTATTCGAGAACTCCCCAGTCACAGTCACACACATTTTCTGCATATACTCTGTGCTGTCACCATTTCATAGAATACCCATTTAGTGGATATTTTAAAAACTTATAACCATTACTTTGAGGTCTGTGAATAGATAGCAGAAATTTGTTTATTCCTTTCAAATACACCTAGCTGAAGGGTCAAACATCCAAATTTCTTAAATAATTTAGTTTGTGAAAAATGAGTATGTGACAGTTAAACAGGAAGCTTTTGTATTTTAAAGTATGAGGAAGGGAATTTTCTTTGCATTTACAAATCATTGAGATGCCAATATTTCTGGATTAGGGAATTTTTAAGATACTCTGTTATTACAAATTATTATTATTAAGAATTCTTCCAAAATGTCCTGAGAGGTGCTCATACTTATTATTGGAAGGACTTCCCCATCTCTTTATATCTTTCTGTTTAAAGATTCTTTCAGTGGATGTGGTTTGCAGAAGCCTCCAGGCTGCTCTTGTTCATGCTGGCAGAGTGACCTTGAACTGGTCAGGCAAAAAATGGAGGGATCACAAATCATGCCTTCATTCCTACTCTTTGTGCTCCAGTTATTGTCCATTATCTCCCCTGAGACTACTCCAGAAACTGAGCTGTAGTTTTCCTCCCCCTTCACATTTTTACCTGCTGCCTGGTGATGCCCAGGGGTTCCCCCTGCACTGAGAACATGGCTCTGAGTCAGGTTTATGAAGGGTAGCAAGCACAGTTAGCATTTTAAGCCTGTTTAATAATTCCAGTATCTCAAAATTGAATTTGAGCTTCAGCTGTTCACCTGCAAGGCAGGATTCTGCTTCCAGGGAGGTTTTGGCCTCTTGCACCCTATGTACCACAGTTATTGAAGGTGCTGCAGCAAAATGTCCTGAGCATGTCCTGAGCAGCAGCAGAGGCAGCCTGAGAAGGAGAAACTTTTCTCAGTGTTGTAAAAATAAGGGAAAATTTTGGGAGGTATTTCTGCAGGAGTGTGATGAATAACCAACCAGTTCCAATGGTCATAAAGTGAGGACAGAAAGGTCCTGGGTGTGATGTGGTGACAACCATTGGCTTTGTGGGCATTTCTGCACATGCTGAGCCATGAGCTGCTCTGGCGCTCCTCCAGCACTACCCAAACTCCCTGATTGATTCCTGGTGCAAGATTTTGTGTCCCACGATGCTAAAACTATGGCTGAGGTATTTCTGCTGCAAATCCTGTAGGAAATGCTTGAGATAATTTGTCTCAGAGCATCACTGGGATCTGCCTGCATTAGGCAGCATGCAAGGCCATGCCTGGATGCTGTTAGGGTGCTGTGTTCTCTGAACTCCAAGAGTGTTGATTGACTCTTGTCTCACTGGGCAGCTGGTAATTGTCAAGGGTGTTTACAAGCCTTTCATAAATGTAGAAAAAACCAAAAAAGGCCAGAGTGTACATTTTATAATAATGTTTTTAAAATTCAAGATTAAAATATTTTGATTTTTGAGATCGAGTTTAATCTGATTCCTGTGAAAAGCCTATTTCTTCCTACCTGTTACACTCAGGAGCACTTCTGCAGATGAAAACCAACTTTCCATCCTGCAGCCTCCCACAGACATATGCATGCACATTATGTCCCATGTTTAATTGCTTTTCAAAACTGTCTTATCTTGGCACGAACTTGTCTTTGGTTTATCTCTGCTCAGGATAAATGCATACCTAATCTTATTACTGGATGCACTCAGAGCAGACAATCTCATTAATAGCCACCCTTGAGGGATTTTTATCCATGGATCAATTTCATAATTGGAACACAGCTACATAATATATAAATATATCCCTTCAGTGGCACAGCCATTCTCAGGCTGTTCAGTCTTGCACATATCATGAGAAAAAATAAAAAAGAACCCAGGAAGAAAGAATGTATTTTTAAAATGGAGATTCTTCTTGGAAGCTTGTTAGGTTTTCAGATCACACCACAGGCCTACAAGCTTGATTTGTCAGGTTCATGATTGTTAGTGGATATGTGAGTTCTATCATTTTTAGCCTGGATAGTCACTAAGAATAGTTTTCCTTATTCTTAGTGGCATTGCATTGCATTCTGTATGCTGTTTGTTGTAGCATATAGAATTCTATAATGGGAAAAAACCTATCGTGTTAGCTACATATCATTTTCTAAAGCAGCAGGAGCTATGCAGCTTTTAAGAATTAAATTATGTTCATTTATTCAGCGACTGCAAAATACCCTGCTAAGAGTATAATAGCTTAAAGGCTTCCTAATCAACTTTACTTCATCATTAAATAATTATGCTTTGTGTATCTGAACTACACTTTTGTCACATCTCATATACAGACTGGTTAGTGAATATGAGTCATTACCAGGGCTGAGTGAACCATTCATAATTAAACCTGAACCAAGCAAAACTGCCTGGTTTTGAGCTGTGTGAAGCTTTCAGCATGTCTGGGCTAATTTTCCAACAAACTTCAATTAAATTATATCCAAGCCCCAGCAAGATAAAACATGTATTTACTGCATAGACCCTAACCACAGCAAGAATTGCTGTTTGGAGTTTGGTAAATTTTGCCCTCACCCCTGTCCTTCTGTCAGGATTATTACACCTCTGATACAAAGGCATTAATTTTCTTTCTCCCTCCCCCTCTGCAGGCACACAGTGAGGATGGGCATCACTGAGGCTCTTGCAATACAAACACAAGAAATTAGTGAGCAAGTGTTACAAAGTTTTACCTATTTGTAGCTGCAAGTCATGTAACTGTACACAAGGTTTTCCATGATGACACCACTGGGTGTTATGAAGCCAGCTGGTCAGAGAGAAATTACTGCTATAATTCAAAAAGTGAATAGTGATAGCTGTGATAAAGATGATATTTAAAAAAAAAAAAAAAGCAAGAAGTGTATGTTCATGTGTTTGATTATTAACAGATCCCAGATCACTCAGAAAATCAAACACCCTCATCAGCTGCCCACAGCTGTCTTTTGAAGTTGTCAGCAGCAAATCATCCTGTCTCTGCTGCTGTGGTGGGAAACAGGCTGCAGTGAAAGCAGAGACATTCCTGGATGTGTTTTCTTGTCGTGGAGTTTTGCTGCTGCAGGGGTGAGGATAGGATGTGCTGTGCTCACTCAAGAGGCAGTGCTCTGAATCCAGATCTCAGGAGATAAACCAGCCCATACCAGCAATAAGACACCCAGTTTAAATTGTGATGACACCTCACCATCAGACTGACATCCTTAGGGACAGGATGGAATACCTGCTGCTTGCTGTCTGCAAATGAAATCAAAACAAGAGCCACATTTCAAACAAAATTGCTACCTAAAGCACATGGGAAAAATGGAAGTGTTGGGAGGACAGTTGATTGATAGGGTGATATCTTTGGAGTGCAGTATTCAATTGCATAATTTATATTTCATTAAGCATGAAATTATGTTTATAATTGTATTAGACAACTCTGTGAGATATTAGCTCATAAGCACAGACTGAATTAAAACAATTATTAATTATTACTCTGTTTTTTCATTTTTTAATGAAAAAATCATGCTTTTGAATTCAGAGCACTGGTGAAGGTGTCTTACTTTAATTCATAAAAAGATCATTTTGACTGGCTCTTGTGTAACTGAGATGATAGGAGTGGGTGTTATTTAATGCAAACACTATTTCATCCAGGGATGCACTGTGTGTAATCTGTATGGAGAATGGAGATTCCCTGCTCCAAAAGGGACAAATGGTCAATGGCAGGGAGATGGTGCAGCAACCTCAATAATGGGGTGGCCACACAGTGTGTAGGGGAACCCATGATGAGGAGACCAAAAACATAGGAAGAGTTTATAAAAAATAGTAATATAAAAACCCCCAAACCCTGCAAAAAATTATGGGAAGCAGAAAACAATCTGCAGCCTCAGAAGGTGTGAGAAAATAGGAAGCAGGAAGCATCACAGAGGGAGGCAGAGGGCAGGTATCACCTGGTAGCTGAAATCTGTGCTGCTGTGCTGGGAGGGTCATATGAGCCCATTGCAGCACCTCCCTGCTTTGCTGTGCCTTCAGCTAGCACACCAGTCCTGGGGATGATGTGTCACAGTGCCAAAAGTGACAAAAATGGCCAGCTGGCAGACTGCCCTTCTTGCTGGGATCATCCACAAACCCCTGTGTGATGGAGAGGGAGTGACGGCTTGCAGCAAAATGGGACTTTCTCGGTGGTATGTCCAGAAATCAGAGCTGTCCGGAGCTGTATGTCCAGAGAGGTTTTATTTCACCTAAAATCTACCAAGACTATGGCTCTGTTATACTTTTCCACTTCATCCAGTGGTATTAATGCATATGCAAAAATCCCTTGGACTTCAAAAGCCCACACTCACCTGGTGTAAGAGCTGCGGGATATTTCCTGAAGTGTTGCAGATGTGGATGACTTACATAAAAAAAATTCTCAAAATTTTACACCAGCACAATGGCACACAAAAAGTTCTTCAGTTCACCTTCATGTATTTTTCTGTAGCTTTCCAGCTCTCACACTTATTCTGCTAATGATTAAGCATCTCAAGTACTTTAAAACAAAGCTTTTCACCTTTAGATATTTTTTCCCTCTGTACAAGAAGAACAAAATGCCTTGCTGGCATTTATCTTCCATCATGCTCTCTGGCACCCCGACCAAAAATATTTTGAAACACATTCCTTTTCATCTCAGAGCTTTGTTGTGCGTGCCACACAACCCACTCTTTTTTTAATTTAAAGGCAGATTTTTTATTTATTTTTTGCTTCTCCTTTTCTACTTTATTCTCCTCTGTGTGCAGCTGACCACATGGTTTCATTCAATGAAAATGCCGATTGCAAAATTAGACAAACACTTTGACTTTGCCGCTGGCTTTCATGGTTGCCATACCTCTGAAGAATCCATTCACCTCTAATTACATGTCCATCGAAATCCTGCAGAGAAGGAACAGTGTAAATCATTAGTCCTCCTAAATGAATGTGCAGCTGAGTAGCTAACAAAGGGATTAGCACTTGACAGGGGAAGCGTTGCAGCTGAAGGAGAGGGTCAGGGGGTGACTGCCTATTACACAGAAATAATTGCCACCGGGTGCTGGGGGAAGCAGTGTCTTTAGGCTGTGCTTGCTGCAGAGAAGCATTTTTGCTCGGCTCTTACCCCTCTGCCTAATCTGCCTTTGCACAAATCGAGGAGAGGAGCTGTTAGTGGGCAGGGGAGCATGGAAACGGTGCTGGAAATGCAAGGTGATTTGGAGTCCAAGAACCTTCCTGCTGGACAGAAGGCTTCCACCCCTAAATAAAACATGTCCTTTTTAGTTTTTAAAAATACTGCTCTGCTTAATCCTTCATTGCCTTAATATGGCACGTGGCTTTATAGAGTTTGTTTTGAGCTTGGGAAAACAAACTCAAAACAAACTGTAAAAAACTTCTTTTTTATAATATCTTTAACAAAAAGAATATAAAGACACAGTGCCAAAATGTTGCCTTACCTAACCTTTTCTTACTTAAAAGCACTTTATGATTCAGGACAATATTCACACTGCAATGCGCCCTCTGCAGATTAAACTGTCCCCAGACAACTAATATTTTACCCTTTTTAAGAATACAGTTCTTACTCATGGTGTTTAACAGATCTGTTAGTTCTGTGGCCATAAATGAGGAACACCTAAGGAGGAATTCAAAATGCAGTAACAATTACTAGATGCAATGGGTGGTTGAGTTAGGGGATCGGATCGTGGGGATCGGATCGTGGTCATCGGATCGTGGTCATCGCTGTCACTGTGGTGCTGTTGACAAATTGTGCTTGCTGGAAACATGCCACTACATTAGCATAATGTGCCATGGAATATCCTGTTTAGCAGTAAGAGGAATCTTACAGTTAGAAAGATTCTGGGTAAGACTTCCTGCTGGAATGAATGCTCATCACTCGTCATCACAGCTGTTGTGATTCAAATGTGCTGAGATTTGCTCCCTTCTCTTGAAGCAGCCAAGGACAAAATCACAGCTAAAATGATTGCGGAGCATCCAGCATATGTTTGGAGTTGAGCAGAAAGGGGCTTTATGTTTGATTTCTGACTTTTTCTTTCATGCTCTACCTTGAATTGCTTGCTGAGTTCACACAGAGGATTTCCAGATGAGCAGGTGCTGGGTCTGGTGTCTGGTTGTTTTAACCTCACCGGCAATACGTGGTGGAAGACCTTTTGGCCAATTTTGGAATAAAAGATTCCATTTTATAGCAAGGTAGCTCAGTCAAAGTAATTTTACTGGACTATATATAACTATGATCTCTTTAGCCCAATTTAAAGACAGTGAATTTTAGTGCAGGCATTTTAAATTATCTAATCAGCCCCAAGAAGAAAATACCTTAAAGATACATAACTAAGTCTGAGAAAAGACACAACAGCAGTAGGGTGATACTGTGCAATGTGAAAATGTTGTTTATATCCAAACATCACACGCACAGTTGAGCATGAATTCACATTAAATCAACTTGAGTTTCAAACATATATTTTTAGATATGGGTAGAAAGAACTATTTTTCACTCATGGAGTCCCAATATCACAAAGGTTTTAATCCAGTGAAATATATGACTTAGGAAAACCTGAACATGACTAATATTTCCAAAGCCTTGTTGAATAAAAACATCTGAGCACAGGGGTGACACCTGGTTGTTGGTCTTGAGAATCCCTTTTGTGGGATTTGTTTTTATTTTTCTGTAGCTTTAGTGGTTTGTCAGTTTTGCCGTGACAAACCCTGTAGAGGTTTGGAATGAGTGAAGCTGAAGACATGAATCCATGTTTTTGTCTCCTGACATTTTAATGCTCCACTGTGGTGCACCAGCAGAGGAGGTGAGGTGAAGATCACTTGTACACAGCCATCACCTCCTCAGGGAATGTGACCACTGGCCCAGCTGAGCCACAGATACACAAATAGGAGCCCTTTCACCTATTCATGCTGCTCCTGAGCAAAGGCTGGGGAAAGACCACAGAAAAAGTGATTAAGGGAATAAAAGGAAATTTTTGCATGAGCCAATGGGCATCCCACACACTGTCTTCCATTCACCATGGAATACTCCTTCCTCTTGTCCGATAAAGTGACATTTGGTTAGTATATTTACCTGATTTTTGAGTTCTCTGCATCACTGGGAGGAAAGTAATCTCTCTAATTGGTACAGAGAATTTTTTCCAGCATAGTTAGAACAGCAGACTCTGTATTGAGATTCCTTCATGGCTGTTGTTGCTATCAGCTTCAGAAGTCATGGAAAAGGAACCTAATTTTGTGTTTATTCGTTCACATAGTTAGCAGATTTGCAGCCTAAGAAACAGTATATAGGTCTAGTTATGACAGAAATAAAATGCCCTAATTAATTTTCTGCATCACTGGAATGGAGCTTCAGTCAAATTGGGAAGGCACACATTGTGGATGTCAGAGAGCTGTTCTAGGACCAAGCCTCCAGCACTATTTGGGAGCAAAAGGTAAAATGAGACAGTAGATCAGATGAAAATGCTAATTAGAAGAGGGGTTTGGATGAGATAGGCAAATCTCCTTGTAATCTCAAATAAATCAGAGGTTTTCTTGCTGTGTTCTTATCCCATCCCGAGTTTGTTGTGCATTTTGCTCCTGAAAACAGCCCTCAGTCTATTTGGATCATTAAGGCAGTAACAGTCTGGTTGAAAAGACTATTCCTTTTCCTTATTTAACCCTAAAGGTTATTTCCTAGAGAGTAAAAAGAGGGTGGATGCTGTCTTTACAGTGGCACAGGTTTTCTTTAATATAAACAGGCCTGGTCTATTTGGTCTGGAGGGATTTTCAAAGGCCAGGTAGTAATCATCCCCTCAGAGGTGTCTTGTGTCTTTCAGTGCTGGACTACAAAACCATCACTTGGCTGGAAAACCTCTTGGTCAGGAACATGTACTCAAAAGGAAGACCTGGACACAGAGTAATAATGCAAACCTGCTGGAGGTAAAATGAGCAGGATTGTGTATTTTGGCCTGTTTTCCTTTTTGCTATAACCAGCTGTATTGAAGCATGGGTACTACAGGTAAAAGTGGTATTTCTCAACAGATTGTATTTGCAGTGTTAGACCTCTTCCTACTCTGACTACTTAAAGTTCCTCAGAAGGCTTTTATCCCAGTATGTCTGAACATTTTAGCAACACTCATTAGACAGGACAATATTAGTTATTGACAAAGAGAGGTTTTGATGCCCCCTTTACAGAAGTGGTCATCCAGTTGGTGAGAAAGGGACAGAAAGGGCTAAATTTACCTTGGTTCCGGGAGAGCAACAGGGACTACAAAGAATTTTACAAGAAACTCCTTTTCATAAGGATAAAACTGAAAGTGGTGAATTTGTAGAGCTTTGAAATAAAAAGACATGGTAATAGTCTTCTAATTCTCAAAAAGTCTGTAAAGAAGGTGCTTCTGAAATACTCTCCTGGTCACCAAAGGAGCAAAAAGGGTTCCTGGCTCCACATAGAGCAAAATTTAAAATCAGAGATTTGAAAAAGCTTTCTAATGAAGGATATTTAAACAGTGAACCTGGCTGCTAAGGGAAGCTGTAAAATCTAAGTTAGAAAAGACCAATTAGACTAACACCTGTCTGGAATGGGCACAGCAGGATTCTGCATCCATGCAGTGAAAATGGACTTAAAGCCACTATCATGCTGGGGTGCTGGTTTTTATCCTCCAGAGCCCCACTCAGGTCCTGTGATCCCATTTTTGCTACACACATTATCTCCTGTAATAGATATTAGAATAAATTTGTGTTCATAAAGTTATATAGAGGAGAAATAAAATGTGTTTTAGAGATAGCAGCAAGAATTAGAAATCTTACATAGGACCTGAGGGAGAGACTGTTTCACTAAACTGGAAAAGCCAGGTGTTCAATGAATATAGTTTGAAATTTACAAATGAAGAGAGTAGCCACTACGGAAACCTTGGGCGATTCTCGGAACACCCAGGCCATCAGTGGCCAATAATGGCTCCGAAATCCAAATAACTAAAACCCACGTCTCAATACCCCGGTTCCCGTGTACCTATCGCACCTCAATGCTGGATTCCCGTAACCTCAAATTAATATGTATCTTTCCCGGCACTGCTTTTTGTCCTTCCAAGGATGGCTTTGTCCATTCAGAAACAGGTTTCTTCCTGCACCTGGGACGGGCTTTCTCCGACACACCGGACAGAGAAAGGAACCACATGAATATTTGGGAAGAACAGAAAGGAACAAAGGAAACCTCGCTCCAGGCAAGAAAAAACGTATAAAAACTGGGCTTCCCCAGACGGACTTTGTGAACTTGGGAGGTTCAATGCGGTAGAGGTTGAATCTGTGTTCACCCAGCGCCAAGACCCAGGCTCAACGCTGTCTCTTTTCAATTGAGTCTGTCTGAGATTGTATTTTGATTCGCAAAATAAAATCTATTTTTTCTTTAATTTCGATTTGGCTTTCTCAATTAACGATTTGGCCATTATCGAGGTTTTTACCTATAACATCTCCCTCGACTGTATGCAAGTTCTCTAAGCTCAGCTCTGAGGGTCTTCAGTCTGTCTCACTTCTGTAGCTCCAGCCGGTCTGGGAAAAAAAAAAATAAATAAAGGTGAAGTATGTGAGATCAAAGTCTTCTCATGAAGTCATGAGGATTAAAATTAATTTCATTAGAAAATGAAAAGTGGGTAGAGCAGCTTTCCCTTGGGAAAAAGTTGCCTTTTTGGCTCTGTTGATTTGGTACCTCAACTGACCTAATTCAGGAAAATGTCTACCTCTTAACCATCTTTTGGAGGGGCTGGGGGTTAAAGGTGAGGATCCTTGAGGAAAGGGGATATTTCCCTACAGTCCTCAGTGAGGTGTGCAAAGATTCTCCTGGTTTCTCACAGACACTGTGAATGTATTATCTCTGAATAGTTCCCTTCCTGGCACAGTGTATGAGAAGAGTGGACATGGCATTCACAGCTCTGGATTTCCCTCTGGAAATCGGGATCCTTCATGCCACAGTCAGTGTTGCTTCCTAGGGTTCTAAATTCTAGAATAGCTAAGGAATAGCTATTCCTAATATAGCTATTCCTTAATAGCTAAGGAATTTAACCTTAGCTATGAGATGCAAGAATGATTCCCAGCACTGTAAGTCAGCAGTATCCCCCAAATAAGTTGATAAAGCAGCTGTGTTGGCTCTAGAGCAGCTTAACTTTTCGGCTTCTGAGTATGAAGAATTATTGTTTAAGGAGATGTATTCATAATTCTGTTCCTTCCAAGCAGGTGGTTGATATTTTGAGATCCCTGCTGTATCAGCACTATGTATATTTGGCACAGAAATTGCATGAATATTATAAATTCTATATTTAATTGAGTCTCATAAAGAAATCCTGTAAATCATAGTCATCCCATACAAACCAGAAAACTGATGTGGTGAGGTATTCAATAACACAGCTTGGTTTTGTCTATCCCCTAAGGGATAGAAAGAAGAAAAAGAATTATGATAGTCAGGTATCTTTGATGTAGTTCTGTTTATCTGAAAATAACATAAAATCCTAATTCTTAGCATCAAAATCAAGTAATATGAGAAAATACTTGTACATGCAACACCAAGCTTCCATGAGCCAGCAATCAGCCAAAAAAACTCTGTTTAGGCTTTAAGCAAGACCACAATGCCACTATTGAGTCAGGTTGTGTCCTAAGCTTTCTTACTTCTTTATTTTTTCCTTGAAATATTTCTTGGTGTTTCTCTGTCTCACATATGGTGGCAGAAAATATCACAACATCATTTGCTATGGAGTAGATAATTAAACTCCTTTGTTTACATTTGTGATGTTAAGTGATATTATATATGCTGGGGGGTGAGACTTAATATTTTGTCAACTTACTGGGACTTCTAAAATCCAGAAATCCTACTGTGTTCTGCTTTTCCTGAATAAGAAAGAGTCTAATAGTTCTTTCCATAAGATAGGCTCTGAGGCTTTGATGAAGGGTCTAAATCGCAATAAATTAAAGAGGGGCAGTTAAAACAAGTGTGGGTCTTACCTAATAACAAGGGAAAAATAAACATAGCAATGCAAGCAAAGGGAGATTTATACCCAGTTTCCTCAAGTGAGTTTGAATCTGTCCAAAGCTAAAACTGCTTTCATTGTGTTGTTTTAAGTTCTCTGCACCACTGGCTCACAATGAAGCACTATTTGCACCTACTTTATCTGTGGTACATCTATTACATCAAATCAACAGGAGGTGAGAGAGGCTTGTACTAAATGAATGCAGTTCATTATTTAGCTGTATCTAGCAATGTGAACAAAGGCAGCGTGGGTTGATCTTGGCACCTGAGCTGCTCTGGCATCTTTTGCCTGCAGAGCCCTCGTCATGGGAGAGAGCAGTTTGCTCCCAGGAGCAGCAGACAGACCAGTGAGCCTTCAGAACACTCTCTGGAACACACGCACGGCCACGTTTTCCTGACAGGCTGCTTCAAGGGCTCTCCAGAGCTATTTGATCAGGTCCTCCAAACCCTCTTCACAGTGCTTCTCTTCACTGCTCTCACTGTGGTATTCATCACGGGCTCTTTTATCTGGGTGAGAGAAGAGCATGCACATGGGTTTGAGTCCATGCAGTGCAGCTACAAATAGACTGCTTGACAGGTCCCTGGCCTTTCTTATCAGAGTGAAACAGCTGGAAAAGAGCTCTCCTTGAAAGGCCAAGGTGATCCTGGGGCATCACACCCCTGGCAAGTGTGAGCCCTGGCAGATAATAGGGGACCTGTGCCCTTGTTTGTCACAGGGTAAGGATAGGCCTTGCCTGAGAGTGTAGATCTGTGCTGAAAAGCCTTTGTGATAGGAGTGGATTGTCCAGGGATGGCAGGAAGGGTACTTGAGATAAGGACATGGCAACTGTATGGCACAGCTCAACAGCGATGCTGAGGAAAAGCCACTCAAATTCCCAGCTCCTGTCTGAGTGTGAGGGGAACATCAGAGTGAAGGGAGATCCTCACTGCACCGCCAAGGCCAATCCTTGTCACTGGCCCACTGCTCATCCTCTGATGCCTCAGGTTTTAGCTTTTATATTTTTCAGATTCTGTGCTGCTTTAGTGTGTGGATCTGGGCTTCATATTAGGGGATAGTGAGCTCTCTTCTCAGAGTAGGGAGACAAAACAATTCCTTCTCTAGCTGGGGACCAAGCACAGATCATCCAAATCTCAGGCTGGGAGCATAAACAACATGGGCTGAAGAGAGAAAAACAAGGATGGGACTTCATAAGCTAAAGCTATAATTAGACAATTAACTCCAATATGCTAATAGACCAAAACTTATGAAAGTGAGAGACCCTGTGACTGGTCTTGCATTTTGTGACCATTTTGGGTTCATCTTGGGTTTGGCCCTGGCTGGTCTTTTGTGCTGCCCAAGGTGGATCCATTGAGGCCTTCTAATAAATCCCTACTTTATTCTTTAGCTCCGTCTAGTCTCTGTTCTAGGTCAGCCTTCACAAAGCATCACTTTCACCACAAACAAAACCCTGTGACAAGTTGCAGTTGTGTCTTTTTGAAATATCTATTTTGATCTTGTTCAGCAGCAAAGTGCACTTTCTACCCATAAATTTGCAGAAGTTTTAGAAAGGAAAAAAGCAATTATGGTAGACCAAAAGGAAGCTGGTGAGAGAACAGGCACTGGAAATAGTGTCTGCTGCTTGTTTCCAGTTTGCTCAGGGAAGTGGAATGGATAGCACAGCCTAAGAAATTAATATGGTTCTATTAAGTAATAGGCATGATTTACTGTATTTTCCTTCCTATCCAAAATCATCCACAAAAAATGGCCAACAGCTCCCTTTGCAGGACCAGGAACATTGCCATATGTACCAAGGGGGTCACTGAAAGTAAAAATAACTGTAGAATTAAGTAACTATGAATAAGATCCTTTGAGCAACCAGGATTTCATGAACATGGCTGAAGGAGGCCTAAAAATCATTGGAAAGTTATTGTGTTCACAGTTTCCTATTACACAAAGTAAAAAAATACTTTGCCTACCAGAAAAGTGCCTGAGCTTTACTGTAATAGAAGTTGAGAAGTAACTCTGCTGAAGTCATTGGTGTGAGCTAATGAGCTGTGAATATACTTTAATATATGAAACAATACCTGGACAAGGATTCCTGTTGATTTCAGAGGGACTATTTGTACAGCCAGTTACTGCTCTGTACAAGTCTATGAGCATGTGGGTTTCTGCTAAAATAAGATTACATGTCTATTAGACTGTCCAGAAGCTACATCACTGCAATATATGGTATTACCATGCACTGAAGATAGGTCCTTGGGAAAATATTCAATAGAAATATGTAGGAGACCAATTTCCTCAGTAACAGCAAATCTTTCAAGCACTGCAGTTTAGGTGAGGATTCAGCTCTTGGAATAGAATCCATTTAACTTTGGATTTGGAAAGAACAGTGCTGGAAGTTAGGGAGCAGCAGATTTATGTGTCACTGGATTATAGTGGTGAGGCTATTTTGCAAATAACCTGCCCTCTGAAACTGCTGACTGTAAGATGCTTTAGGAATATTGACATTTTGCCACAAGTAAAGAAAGCTCATGCTCAACTCATATAATCAGATGACTTAACAACACATTTTCCTTGCATTAATGAAACAATCCCCGTGTCCTCATAACAATTATAAAAACATCTTTCCCTTATTATGCTATCCTGCAGCAATGAGAAGGGTATTGATCCAGGCCTACATTCCATTTACAAAAAAAAATTTCTGGGGAGAAAACAGAGGATATGAAATACTCTAAAACATGAAGCAAATGGCTTCATCTCAAAGAAGAAACAGCCCTTTGAAGAAAAGTAAAATGCTCAAAGTACCTTAAGAACAAAGAAACACAAGCACCTGGGTCTATGAACTGCTCTAGAGTAAACTGTTTCTTACTGCAGTCATAATAGAGGCTCAAGCAAGGGGAAATCTTCCTTAACAAAACAAAACAAAAGCATAGGAGGTCACTCCAGAGAGTTTTATGTGGTTTATGCATTGGGAATTGAATAGAGACAGGCTGCATTTTTTTTCCCTGGGAATCATAGGGCCCTTGCTGGCACTGCAAACTGGCTCAAGAATTCCACAGTCTCTATTCAGTCCTGCCATCCCTGCTTCAAAACCTGGGCCTGACAGGGATCAGTGATGACAGCACAGTTTCCATACCAGTGCTTTGGTAACTTTTCCAGTGCTCTACAGCATTTACTCCTGAACTTGTCTCGTTGGTGGTCAGAGGACAGCAAACACCCAGTGCATGTGCCCCAGGACAAAGTCCTCTTGATTGTCCTTTCAGCCTTGCTCCTTCTCGTAGCCAATTCTTTTGGTATTGGATCAGAAAAACTGCCCATAGGCAGGGACAGTACTGTTGCAGGTGCATTTAAAGAAGGAAAAAGTTGAATTTCACAGCTGAAAGAGTGCCTGAGAAACCTGAGATCTGTCACTACTTACACAGAAGCCCT
Organism: Urocynchramus pylzowi; assembly: GCA_013397555.1. Classification (NCBI taxonomy): domain Eukaryota; kingdom Metazoa; phylum Chordata; class Aves; order Passeriformes; family Fringillidae; genus Urocynchramus; species Urocynchramus pylzowi. The sequence goes on along the minus strand of VZRH01000298.1, from coordinate 679,718 downwards.
GACACCAATGTCCTTTTGAAATACTGCAAATTGTGTCCTGCCTGCAGCACCAGTTCCATCCATGGCATATGGACAGCTGTGAGAACATGAAGGAGTGCTGCCTTCCTCTTGCCCAGGGGTGATTTGTTTCCCCTAATCCAGAAAGTTTCTGTATTTTTACATTTGCTTTCTGTGTTGTCTTTTCACGTGCACAGCTCTCGAGGAGCAATCTGGGCTCTGATTCCTCAGAAATGTGTCAATGTCATTCTCTGTATCACTGAATTCTAAAAATCACAGTTTCAGTTGGTACAGCATTTATTGCATTCAGCTTTCCTCTTTTTTTCTGAGGTTGAGTTGTTTAATTTCCTGAAACTCAGTAACAAAATCAACACAGAAGGCCCGAGCTGTTCCTTGTGTTCTAAATACATATTCAAAAACTCTCAGCTAATTAGTGCTATATTAAAATGCAAGAGGAATATCCTTTAATTTTAGGTTATATGGATAAATCACTTACTTCCTTTACTGTTTCTGAAGAAAGATCAGCCACTGCATGCTGTTAGTGCCACTGAGAATAATAAAAAAGTCATCACAAAATGATATCTTGATAAAACATGACCTTTAAAGATGAAGCTGTGGGAGCAAACCAAATAAAAAATGCGTTCAGAAGGCACACTAAAAGGTTTGCAATGAAAGGAAAACTGATTATTCTCATGTTCTTAATTATTTTAGAAGATTGATGCAATTAAATTAGGTATTATTTTAAAACAGTGGGATTTCATACCATGCTGGCTCCATGACTCATTTTTGAATGAACTTTCATTTTTTCTGTTTATGAAAAGACTGATTTTTATACTCATGCTTTTCATTTTTCCACACATACCATAAAACAAGGACAAAAATTTTCACAGCAGGACTTTATTCCTACCTGGTCACTTTAAGCCATGTGGTCTTCCTCCCTTGTAATTACTGACTATGTCCATATCCATTTGAAAGGCTTCTAGCAGCATACAACAGCTGGGGTCATTCTTATTGCTCCTGAGTAATCTTGTTTTGTACAAACACTCGAATTCACAGAGGAGCCAGCCACTGTCTCAAGGTTTCTGCGCAAAGAAGCTCTCATGAAGGGAAAAAAAATAAATTAAACCCCAAAGATCTTTGCTGGCATTATTTCATTTTCTTCTTCTCAGATTTTTGTCCTGATTTTTAAATTACACACAAGTGGTCTCAGAGTACTTAAGCCAAGGTCAAATTTTTTTCTATGTTTTTGCATAATGCCTTAAAATATTAATTTCTAATCTCTTATTCTGACTGGGTAGGTCATCTGCCCTAAATATAACAAATAATATTAAAATTCAGGCTTTAGTGATGTTGAAATTAAATGAGCGGCTGTGAGGATGAGCAGGGTAGAGGGGGTGCATGTGTGACCTTTGCCAGTAATCCCAGTTTGGATCTATACATTAAATCTATTCTCTTTGAAGAAATACATTACCACAGTATCCCCAAATCAGCCAGAAAATGCACAGCATCAGCAGTACAGGGTTAAAACTTGAATCAGGTTTTGGAACCAAATCAGTGGGAGGGGTCCTATTCTTAATTGAACTGAAATCCTGCTCACAGTGAGGAGGAAGCTGTGAAACACCCAGCTAGGTTTTAAATGTTAGTCACATTCCACAAGGCTTTCCTGGCTCTTGTGGATTGAGAAGGTAGAGGAAGGGTAATGAAGAACTAAAATGTGAAGTTAAGACCCACATCTGTTGATGACTGCAGAATTCCTGAGGCCAAGGAGCTGAAGGATGAAAAGCTCGCCCCATGCCCCACGCCCCACGTGTGTCATGGTGGCAGCTCCATGGAGAGACTGATGGATGGTGATTTGCACTCGTTTTGGAGGAATTCCCTTGGGATATGGTTGTTTGGGACCAATTTAAAGGGTCCCAGAGAGTTCCCTCTCTTTTCTTTCCCTTTGTTCAATTTTCTAAGGAAGGGACCAGTCTCAGCTGACTCCTGCTGGTTTATGTAGCAGGATCTCAGCTTGTCTCAAACCCCAAGGCACTCAGACACCAGCAGGAAAGACACTTGTTACATCCAGTCAAAGGCAGATTCTCTAGATAATCTTTCCAGAAGCAAAACTCTTGTTAATTTTCCTATTTCACTCCACATATTATTAAATATAAAATGTCAGTGCAGTACAAATCTCACAAAAGAACAACAGACACATTTCTAAGATGCTGAGAAAAACAGACTTTAGGTTCACTTAAGTAATTACTAAATTCCTGAAGGAGAGGCAGCATGTAACAGACTTTAGGTTCATTTAAGTAATTACTAAATTCCTGAAGGAGAGGCAGCATGTTTTGTGTCTTTCTACATATTTATTATTTCTTTCTCCTCTGCTCTATTCAAACAAGGTGGGAGAAGTTTCATCTGAAATTTTTATCCAAATTTTTCTTCAGTATAAATTTGTGAAACAATCTTTGAACACACCCAGTTGACTGGTTTTATTTATTTATTTTTTTAATGTTGATGTCTTCCTTTCTTCTTTATCTTCTCTGCAACAGCTGGCAGTACTACTGCCAGATGCTACCAAAGTCTACAGAGTATTAAAAGCAGGCCAGCCCTAACCCTGGGCTTGAAAGAGTGATGATGTCTCAGCAGCCAGAGGACACAGAGGAAATGAGTGAGACAGAAGGAGCTTGTCAGAGAGCTACAACGTCAAACTAACGAAATAACAGACCTGAAATTCAAAATGCAGCTTGGTAGCTCCAACAGCAGGCAGACGTACACACACATTTCCTTTTTTTTTTTTGTCCTTTGGTGGAAATTAATTTTCTTGACTGATTCTTGGACCTCACACATGACTGCAGAATTTTATAGGTAAGAAAAAAATTGGGTTTGGAGTCATTATGAACAGAAAAATCCAAGCAGTCTTCTTCCTTGCTGATGGCCAAGGCAAAGGTATGATAAGTAGATGAGGAATGCAGTCTGGCCAATGGCCATTCCCACCTGGATACCTCTCATCTCTCTGGTGAGGTTAAACCATCCTGGTCCTGCAGTCAGTGACAGCCAAGGTGATACAAATCCATGTGTTTGTCCTCTCTCAGTGCAATCAGTGGAATTACAGCCTTTAGCACAAGTCCAGAGTGCAAAATCCCCTCCACATCTGTGCATCCTGATGTTTTCTCTGCTCCGTCAGGAACTGGTGCGCTTGCACCTGTTAGTGGCAGCCATGTGATACAGCAATGTGATTCTCCAGCAGCTGATTTGCTGATTTGATTAATTTTCACTTCCAGAGGTTTCTGGAAGCTTCCAAAGGGGCAGAGTTGCCCCTTTTAATTCTCTCTTTCTGAGCTGCATCTTGTGGTGCACTGTTGAAGCCAAGTAGTCTGAAATTTAGGCAGAAGATGATTTCCAGGTTGTTGGCCATTCACTGGGAGCTAGAGCTGAGGCAGTGGCTACTGAGGAGCCAACTGGAATTGCTAATGGTAAGGAGCTGAAGCCAAAACAATCTAAGCCAACAGAATCATTGGAAGCCAGCGAGACCTGTTTCTGGGGTCTGTCCTACTGAACATATGTTTGGAACTTGAAAAAGGAAAGGGACACCTCAAGGGACATTAAACAGACCAGTTGAGCAACACTGGAAACTTGAGCATTGCTACAAAGCCAAAATGTCTTTGTTTTAGCATATCCAAAATTTATTAAAGCAAAACACTGCAAAATAGCAGAGAAACAAAATCTGATCCAAATTGATATTCGGAAAAAAATGTTGACAAAGAGCAACATTATAATCTTGCTAATCAACATAATCTATATGCCAAATGTTCCCTTAGGAGCAGACTAATTTTGTGCAGACATTCCTGAACAGGAGATACATTCGTAAAAATCTCTTGTCACTGGGTTTCAGCACAGCATGGGAACTCCTCACTGAATTAGTTTCCAACCACGACTCAATCCTCTCTTTTCTCTCCCTCTCCCTCTCCTGGTATGACCGGTTAGGAGCAGCCACTCCCTCTCAGGCTCTCCACAGGGGTTAATTCTTTTTCCTGTGTTATACAGCCACTGGGATTGCCCTGAGAGTTTCCAAGGTAGAAAGAGAAAGTAGAAGTAAAAAGCAGCTCCCTGCATGATTTGAGAAGCATGCAAAATACAATAGTAATAAAAATAGTAATGAGCTCACTATAATAGAAATGGTCTCATTAGCAGTGCAAATGCCAATCATATATGTGGCCAGGCTCCCGATGGTGCAGGGAGTCCTTTAACACTTTTCTTTCCTGCTCCAGAAGTATAAATCCTATTACAAAATCTCTAATTTGTCCAGTTCTTGGGCTGCTATCCCTCCATTTGCTCCCCAAAAGGCCACTGCAGTTTATAATGCCTGGACACATAGGATGTGGGGGGTGAGATGCACATCCCTGTGCCCTGCCAAGGCCACTGTCTGCCCTTCCCCTCCAGGCTCCCACTGCCACAAGAGCAGGGAGAAGATAACTCCATTTGCTTTCAAGAAATATCTTTAGCTTACAATGGGAAAATGCATTTGGAAATATTTTACTTGGGAGGAAAACAGTTTCCATCAATGTGCTGGTAATGAATATAGGGCATTTGCAGATGCACAGTAAGAATGGGGATAATAACATAGTTTCAGACATTTTGGGCCAGTGGGAGTGCAGTACTCACGACTGTGCATGTCTTGCTGCTTCAGACACTCCTCCCAGGAAGCTGCAGTGCAGAGTGATGGCATCTCTGCCTGTGGCTGGGGTGAGGTTCATCCCTCCTCTTCCACTCCAGACAGGTGGTCTGGCTTCTTCCCTTCCAAAGTTTGAGGCAGAAATGTCATCTTGGCTGAGAACGTGTTGGCCACTGGTCATTCTGGGGGAAGAAATTGCCAACCAGTATACCCTATAGGCAAAATTTTTGTTTTCATTTGTAATCTAGGCTACCAGAAATGTAGAACTCCATCATGATCTGCCAGGTAATAATGAGCCACGCTCTTCAAAAATGTACTTAAAATTGAAAGTGATTAAAGATGCTCCAGCCTGCAATTGCCTATTACTCACTTGTGCTCTAAACAGTTTGTTTTTCACCTCATTCCAGGAAGTTGTAACTCCTTAAAGCAATGTTCCTGGTAATTAGGGGAGAGCAGCAGCAGCAGCCACTGAGCATTATCTGTGCTGCAGCAGTGTCAGGAGTGCTGATTTCTGCAGATGACAGAACAAGTGTGACAGAGAGGCAGCACCTGGCCCCACTGCTCAGCATCTCATTGCCCAGGAAGTGACCACTCACTGGGACCTCAGCTTGGTTCAGAGAAACGCTGGACTTGGGGAGGCTTAACCCAGCTTGGTCTGAGCTTCTAGGATTAGTTTTGGACTCAGAAGGGAGCTCTGGTACCCTTCAGGAACATGGCACTGCCTGTAGTCTGGGCAAAATTCCTGCCTCTCTGAAGTTGGCCTAAGAATAAGAAAAGGCTTTTAGAAATCTATTTTTAGGCTCTTTACTTTTAATTTTGAAGCGTAGTTAAAGTAGTTACAACAGACAGACACATCCTGCCACCAAACCTCAACACTCTGCCTTTGCCTTCATGGCCTTTATTCTGTACACAATTTTGATTTACCCATTTTACTTTTCAGACAAAGTTAAATGAGACCTAAGGTTTTTTCTGTTGTAAAAGTAGTGGTCAATAAATGTATCAGAGCGATACCACAATGCTTAAATAAAGTAGCAATATAAAGAAATAATTTTCAAAATCCCAGGCAATCATTCACAATCATTCTATACTTGAGACAATCATTCTATACTAGACACAGTAATTGCAGGACCAAATGCTGTGGTTGTCCTGGCTGCCTCCATGCCCAACCCAGGGCACAAAATGAACCCTAATAATGTCTCAAAGAGTTTGTGACAGGGAAAACCATATTTTTTGTGTATATGGGCTCCTCTGGCTGGAAGCTGCCTCTCTGTAGAGAGGCACCTACAATACACAGAGAGCATTATTTCACGTGTGCTGTGGGGTGTTAGTTGTGCTTCCCATTTTGCTGCTCAAGTTGTCACCAGGACATCCTCACCCCACCCGTCTTCAGGTTGCTGTCACCTATGACACTGTCTGATGGGGCCAAACCTCCTGAAAAGGGCCAGAGAAGGAGAGAAGGGAGCAGTGCTGGCAGATCAAAGGTGGGATGGAGACCCAGGGCTCCAGCCTGTGCTCGCTGTGCTAGGTGCAGCCGTGCTGTGACACATCTGCATTTCCACTGGAGACAAACCTATGCTGCACTAAGCATTCCTTCTCTCTCCTGTATCTTCTCAAACTCTGTGATCAAGTGTGGGCTTCCAGGACTCCTGGATTCATAGCTTGCCTTACATGAGCCTTTGGTTTGGCAAGTGGCATAATGCTTCATTTTAGCTTGGAAGAGGATACTGTTTCACACCAATGCTGTTTCATCTTTAAGCAGAGGGCAGTGATCACAGCTGCTGAGTTTGTGAATTTTATCACAATAAAATAACAGCAATAGTTTTTTACGTGTTTGGAAAGAACTGTACACACAACAGTGTTTAAACAGCAAGCGGCCATATTACTAATAATTACTCATGTTACTAATGACAAGGACTTATCTCAATATTAATAAGAATAATAAGCTTGTTCAATATTGCTTCATCTCATTTAAGCTTAAGAATTAATCTCAATAATAAGGAAAAATAGAAGTATAAATAGGAAGATGTGTGTAAAGACTGCAGAGAAACTGTGTCATAACTGTGGTGAACAAAAAACCATGCCTTCTTACTTTGTTATGCATGATTAAAAACACCCCAAACCTTAAGTTGTATAGGATGTATTTATGCAAGGAAAAAAGCTGCAAGTGTGAGGATACTCCTGGGCTTTACAGGAACAGTGAGCTCCCCAGCTGGAGGCTGCAACATGACACAGAAGCAACGGTGACACATCTGTCAGCTTGGGCCAGGGACAGCTTTCCAGTTCTGAAATGTCATCCCACTGCTAGTAGGGTCCTGTGCTGCAGAGGCTCCAGAAGAACAGGAGCTGATTTCCTGGTGAGGAGTTTGTGATGGCTGGAGCGCCCCACATGCCAGGCACAGCTAAACCCCCCAGGACCAGCAGGTCCCCCTTCGACACAGAGCCTGGAGCTGCCTCTCACTGCTGCCCATGCAGGGCAGGCAGAGAGATCTGTGCCTCAAAGCACACAAGGACAGCTGAGAACACGAGTGAGCAAAAGGAAATGAAAGAACAACAACTACCAGATGATTAATGGCACCGATATGAACCCTGCTGACAGCACAGAGCCTGGGCACCTCTGCTGAGACAGATTAACTTTGTCTCCTGAAACATGGGAACTAAAGGAAGAGAAGCTACCCACTGGGAAATGTCTAAATCCATAGAAAAGTAATGAGACTGTTTGGGCTGAAAGAACTGGCTGGAGAAAAATTTTGGCAATGTCGGCCTCTCTTTATCTGAGTGCTTAACATCCACTCAGCTCAGCATGCAGATTTTGGGTTACCAGTTGCACATCTCCTGGCTAAAAAGTCAAAAGGCAGTAGCACAGGAATTGATATTCATTTTTTCTGAAGTGGTTTGAAAACCTTCCTGAGTTGTGTTTTTCCACTCTGACCTATATTTCAGTGATGACTCATTTTTCTGGTTTTTGTTGGTGTTTTTTTGGTGGTTTTTT
>VZRH01000298.1:605458-664878 GCA_013397555.1 Urocynchramus pylzowi | reverse complement strand
CAGATCAACTCACCTGCCGGAACCAAAGAGGAAATTCACCTGGGAGTGCTCTGCTTTTAACCCCTGTGTGTTCTCAGAGGCGTATCCAGGTCTTCAGTAGCCACACTGGGTGCCAATACTCAAATCTGGCCACTGATTGGTTTGACCACAACTTCCCAAAAAACTCACTTCCATGTCAAACCAAGACACTGTGGTTCCTTTAATTTGACTTTTTCTTATAATTTCTCAATTTCTTAGCCATCCATATACCCCTGCATCACAATCTAGAGTTTTCTCTACAACCACAAGCTGTTTCATAATTACAGCTTTTATTGTGTTCCAGAAATGGACACTGTCAGTCAATATTTGAAAGTTCACACTAGGTTTGTGACAGAGCAATCCTGAATCATCTCAGTTTATGCAGGAACTCAGTCTGTGTTTATTTTACTACTACCCAGCAAAGCAGATATTGCTCTGAGTGTGGCCAGCTGAAGTCACAGCTGGTGGGTCAGCTCAGCTCTCGAGTCAGGGCTTGATGTCTTGCTGCTTACCAGCCTGGGCTGGTATTTCTTGACCAGCCTCAGGTCAGGTCTGCGCTGTTGCAATTCACAAATGCACAAATATTTGTTATGGTTTGGATCAGAGTCAAGCCTCAGCCACCATCAGTTGCAGGGGGACAAAAGGTTTTCCGTTTGCACAAGGGAACACACACAGGAAGAAAAGTTGGTGCTGTGGCCCAACGTAAATCAGCTCTTGAAATTAAGACTTTGCTCCAGTGATGACTAATCTCTTTGCATAATTCCCCTCTGGATGTTTTGGATACAAGCGTGTTGTTTCTCCTGTAGTGCCAGATTTCAGAGGGTCTTTCTTACTATTCATGTCAAGTCTAGTTGGGATGCAAGTCTGTCTCAATAAAATGAAAAAATTGTTCATATTTGGAGACTTAGACATACAAATGTTTTCAGAAGAACGCATCTCCCATTTTAAAACATATGTTCCCTCCTTTGTATCTGTTTTGTCTTTGGGGATTTTTTTGCAGGCTTCTGCGGAAATGTGTTGGCATGAACAATATGTTTCAAGCTAAGAGAGCAAATACTTTCAGAAAACAAAGTTTTTAGAAGTCATAATGTTTGATTCATCATGGTAAACATCTGATTTATTTACTGTCCCTCCAGGAAGGGCTTCATAGTATCACCCAAGACAGAAAGGCCCAATAAAAACTGTTACAGTCCTGAACAATAAATGCTGTAAATTATCTGTACCATACACTGTAGCCAAAAGCTGTAGGGTTTGCTACGATGACTCACTTCTGGGGAAGCTGTCTCCTGCTCAGTAGAATTTTAAATGGCCAAAGGGAAGAAAAGATGCAAAATTAATCAAATACAAATTCCTAAGTGTTCACCCTCTTCTGACATCCCCAGAGGTGACCCATTGGCTGGATACACCCCACTGATTCTCTTCAGGGCAAAAGAGGAGAAGTAAAAGCAGAATAAGACTTCTCTGTTCCTTTGGAGCAACATTTATTTGTACTTCCCCAAATCATCCAGCATGATAGTCACTTGCCAGCATGATAGCCACTTATTTCCTGGACTTTCCACTTAAAACCAGATCCACTTCAGGAAATGGGGACTGAACAGAGCAGCTACAGGAGTGAAAAGGAATTTCTGAACCTGTTCTGCAGAGGATGTTGGTACAGCCTCCAGAGTGGTTGAGGGTGGAAGGGACCTATGGAGGTCATCTGGTCCAAGCAGTCACCTAGAGGGAGTGGCCAGACTGTGTCCAGATGGCTTTTGAATATTTCCAAGGATGGAGAATCCGAAACCTCCTCAGGTAACCCATGCCAGTGCTCAGTCACCCGCACCATTGTGCTGCCCATAGCTCAGATTAGCATCAGCCATGAAAAGCCTGAGACAGAGACAAGATTGTCAGAGAAATTAAATTCACACCTTCAGCCCACCTTGCCAGGCTAAAGCAGGAGCTGAAACAGCCCATGGGCTTTGGTCACTAAGTAAGCAACCGTGAATTCAGTGGGTTTAGTGGATTCCTCTTCTGCAGATTCAAGCCCACTTGAGAGATTTGTTGTTATCCAGGAAATGCCTCTAGGAGTCTTTCCTTTAAAGCCCTTACAGATTGTATCTGACGTGGTTGAACAAGCCAGAACACAGTCTCTGCTCTCAAAATTCACTAAAAACTTTGAAAAATTAGCTTTATGTTGTGTTCCAGCCTAAACCGATCTTTTGCATGGGACAAAGTTTCCCTCTAAAGTAATTTGTACCAGGTCCAACCCAACACGTGTTACCTTTTCCAGTTCATATGCCTGCTCTCTGTGCTCTGGGTCACAGAGCTGGTTCCAGGCTCAGTGAGCTGCAGAGATGTTCTCTGTTCCCTTGTGAAGAACACCTCAGCCCTGATAAAAACAACTGTGCCATCATTTGTTTTATTTCCACTGTCTGCTCCCAAGCACCTTCATCAGAGGTTTCCAGTTAGGAGTTAATTAAACTGACAGCACTGCTTCACTGCAATTCAGTGCAAAACAATTGAACTTTTATCTGATCCAATTTCTCAGAAGTGAAACCAAGCAGTGCCCGGTGAGAGAGGGAGATCTGGAAAACACAGTCACGGGTCAGTGGGGTTGTGCTCCCTTTGTATCACTGCACCCAAGACACTGAGCACATCAATAGCAGGAGTGTGGCTGTGCTGCGTGTGGGGCAGTTTGGTGTGGAGCTGGTGATGGCAAAGGGTCAGGGAGACTGAGGAAGTATAAATGGGAGAATTCACTTGAGACTTGACCTGGGGAAATCCTGTTCAAGAGAGTTGTTTGAGCTCTTAATCAGAATCAGGGAGAAATGCCAATTCAAATGTTTGTGAGGTGTTGAGGTTTTTTAACAAACTGTTTAAAACCACAGAATGCAACATTCCCGTTTAATATTTTTTGCTTATAAAAAAACCAAATCCTTAAATCTTAAAGCCACAGCTCAGATACTCAGAATTACTCAGAATTATCTGTTGCCAGCTAACACAGGCATGTCATTGCTGTTGTAAAATCACAGTTTGCTGACTGAGCATGCTGGGGTCACCACGCTTCTCTCACAGCCTCTGTATCTGGGGCTCTGGGCAGGTTGCCTCTGAAGTGAACTTGTACTGTGACTCAGTAGTGAGTCAAAGTGAGCTGACACTTGTTTCTCAAAGAATGGAATAACAAGAAAACCTTATCATATTGAGATAATGGACAGGCTTGGGCAGGATACAGTTTTTCTGTCCAGGTGAAGATGTAATTTTATAATTTTATAAACTCACTTTATCTGAAAAACAACGAAAGAAATCTTGCTCCATCTCTATCAATACATTTCATTTTGTACATAAAATGTGCTTCACTCGAATTTCAGCTTTATTTAAAAAAAACCAAATCACTGTCCCTTTTTGCTTACATTTCTTTACATGCATCTGAAATTTTACTTAAAAAAAAAGAGAGGAGAGCTTTTCAGGTCAAGAGATCTAGGAGAGAACAGCCTTCCTTGTCAACAAACTGTGTGAGGCAAGAGAAGTTTTTCAAACAGTGCCATCAACTATGAGTAATTGCTAATACCAATGGTTGTTAAAGCAGTAGCAATCAGTGTGATCAAACACAGCTCTAACACAGACCTGAAAAACAATTCTCTATAATTTTGGCTGAACAAAGCAGTAACAACAATTACAGATTTTAACTCTATTGAATAAACAACCTCTCTCATTCTCACATGCTTGGCCACGAAAAATGCAAACATGAAGCAGCAAGAGGTCAGGTTTTTATGGGCACCTGATAAGACCACAAGTGCCACAGTGGTGCTCACTTAGCTCTTGGGTTGTGACCTCCCGATGGAGACACCTCCGCAACCACTGCCCTGGGTTATTTGCCATGTCTGTGTGGGATGCACGCTCCCATACCTGAACCTCAGAGAGGAAACCCACACTGTGTTAATGTGTGAACATTCTTTCATGTTGTTTAACCATTGTCCAACTTGCCTCAATCAATCTATTCTTTCACCCTTTCTACAGCTGTAAACCCAAACTATTTAAAGGGTGTTTAAGGGTTCCAACTTTTTATTTTATTTTTTGCTTTATTAAGGTCACATTTTTCCCACAGTTTACTCATAAGGACTTTTCACTGTGCTGCTTACTACCTCTTCTGACTAATTATCATTTTTCCATAGTTAAAGATGAGTGGGGATGAGAAAAAAATTATGCTTTAGCCTAATGATATAAGATAGTATGAATAGATAAATCGCTATTTCTACTCTGTGCTGGATCCAAGCCAAACAGTCCATAAAGGTAAAGGAACCTTTTCAACAACTTACTAATATATATTTACTATACAAATAACTGCAGACCAAGATAACAGGTGCATAAATAATTTCTGGGAAGGAAATAGCATAAAAAATTGGCAGATTTCTATGTTTACATTACCATTTTTACATGTCTAGCTCATCCAGTACCATAAATGCCATGTTAGTTTCTTACTATGAGAGGATTTTCCACCACATTGATCTATAAACTGTATTATTTTTTCCCTAATATAGCATTGAAATTGTATTAACCATCCATATTAACTATCTGTACAATCAAGTAACAAATCACTGCATTGGCAAACTGCATTTTGAAAAAATACTTTGTTCCTGGGTTATAAGAAAGGGTTTAAGACACAAATCAGGGATTTCAACCTGCCCTCTAGGACATTACAATAAAGGCTCTGCCAAGATCATAATGCAGCAAGCACAGCCACTCCTCTGAGATGAGACTCTTAAAACACATTGCTGTTTGATTGTAGTGTTTCCCCATGAGAAATTCTCCATAAAAAATCCCTTTGAAGTCATTTTAAGAAGCAGTCAAAGGGATCAGGGTATTTTCTTTAATTTTGCTAGCAAGTGAAGGCATTGGGTTTGAGCTGTGCTGTTTTCTGGGAAGGAGTGATTTCAGCTGAATCAGGGCCTTCGGACTGGTGAAAATGAGTAATTTGAAAAGTACGAGCTCAGTTTGTACTTCTGCTAATTGACACAACACTCTTCTTGCTTAATATGGAAAGTCATGAGCTAGGAGATCTCTTCCCTTCTCCATCTCAAACCCAGCAGGGGTGACTATTCTTGTGTGGTCGACAGGAACCACTTACACGGATTTAGATAATCATTTCCAGACCTTTTTTTGTACTTCATCACACAGACTTTCCTACAGGTGACCTTTGGGAGCTGGAAACTCTGAGTGTTGTGGAGAGAACATGATTTCCTGACTGCTACTGTAAATGAACCTTGAAACACTAGTCCTGCATCACAGCCCAGCAAATGAAAAATGTGAACAGCAAGAATGAACAGGGAATTATGGTAAAACAAATAAAGTAACTATCATCAAGAGAAGCTGAAGAGTCTGATCCTTCAAGACTGGAGGAACTGGTGCTCTTTTTTGGACTCCATCTTTGTTCTTGAAAGCAGAATTTTCAGCACTTTCAAATCAAGATTAGTAAAAATGGAAAGACACTGTCTCAGACAAAGGGGAAAAAAAAGCAGAACTGCAGAAGTCTTTCCCACTGCAACAGAACAGATAATTTTTAAGCATAAGATATCTCTGAATACTCATCACAAAGCACTTGGGTCCAGATGAGGGAGATCCCAGCATTTCACATAATGTTTATGCAGGAAATGGGAGAAATAGGAAGGCCTATGGGGAAAAGATTTAATATTCCAGTTGAAAGAGGTATTAAAGACTGGAAGGCAGCATGTGCCACTTCCCATAACAGTGACACTCGGCTGCAAATACAGGCAGAAAGCTCAGGGAGGGGAAGGGACTCCCACAAAGGATAGGATTAAGCACGCTGAGGACAGGATGATTTCAATTAAGGAACAGAGCTGATCCAGGCGTGGGCAAAAATGTCTGTAGCAGAGAGAAAATGTCTTGGAAATTTCCCAGCACATCTTCTCCTGTCCAGGCTCAGGCTCTGGTGCCCAGCTTCACTCCTGGGCATGTGGGCTGGGGTGAAAGTCTGAGCAGAAAAACTGATGCTTTTTTAGTGCTGCACAACCAAGTTGTCCTTCTCTTGGTCCTTGAGAATGGTGATGACACAAAGAACAGAGGAAGCTGAGCTAAAAACCTCTAAAAGTCATAGGAAGAAAATGAATAAAAAAAAAAAAAATCAGCCTCTGTCTCTGTACTAAAGACTTTTTGCCACTGAACTAAATGAGAAGTACAGTCAACCTCTAGAAGTGTGATTAGCACAGCAGGGCAGCAACAGGCAAGCATGAAGGAGGAGAAATGCTCATGTCTGCTGAGATGCCTGACTGCACTGGGAGGTTTTCACTCCCTCTGCCTTGAAGTCTCCTTCTTTGAGCACCACAATGGGAATTTCTGCCCCTCTGAAAGACTGCTTTGAAGAGCTGTACTTGAATAAAGATATCCTGTATGTACCACAGATAACTTGCTACAAGTGCATCTTCCCAAAACCTCTAGTGTGCTCTCTTAATTAAATAAATTTATTTTTTCCATGCATGTATTTTCAGACATGCATGCCAAGAGTATTTAGACACACAAAATCCTGAGCACACAAGTCAGCTGGGGGACCTGACAGAGCAGCAGGGGTTGTAGTCTGTTCCTCAGCAGTGGCACCAGCAGCTTTTCTGCTTAACCCAAGGCAGCTCTGTGTGCTTCAGGGAAAAAAGGAAAAAAAGACTAAAAAAAAAAGATAAATCAGAAATCAAAATATCAAAATCTATTTGTCACCTTAGGGGCAAAACAACGGTAGGCATATTCATCCATCTTCCAAGATTTCTGTCATCATCTTCTCTACAGCTTTGTTTTTTTCCACATTTCCACTACATGTGTGTAGAGAATAGCAGAATGATGAAAGATTAAATAAGAATGACTTGATTGACAAATTCAGTAGATATTATATAGTGAAGACATTCTCCAGAATTGTTTAGCAACAAGATTTATCTTGTGTAAATAAGATGCAAGGCTTCAGCATGGCATGGAACCATTTCTGTCCATCTGGCTTTGCAAGGAAATTATGTGGGGAAAGTAGAATTACACTTCAAGCAATAAAAAAAAGAACCACTGAAATTATATCAGTGAGATTAAAACAAACAAACAAAAGAGAATCCTGACTAATGCTATCTAAAAATATGGAGCTGTTCTTGGAAATATAAAAAGAAGTGAGAACTGATGGAAATGAAGAACTAAGGTTTGGATTTAGTAAACGATGCTTACTTGATTACACCCATATGCAGTCACTGATGAGCTCTTGAGCAGAACTGATGAAAAATTGGATTGTTTACACGTATCAAACATAGCAAATGGGAATCTGAACTCAATGTGCCAAAAAATCTTGAGAATAAAAATGCTGGCAATAATTGCTACATTTTATGTGTCAATAGCATGCCAGCAAGGATTCTGCATCAAGCTCTGGCCAATGGGAAAAGGTTGGGTAAGTGAAACTGTAATATCACTTATCTACCAAGCAGGCCACCTGATGACTGACAACTTTAATTTCAGTGTGAAATTGGCTGACTGGCGGTTGAAACATCCATCCCTTCTGACAGGGATGGTAGTCTCTGGATATTTACTACTAGAACCTTTCACAGTCGTCCTCCTGTTCCACTAATCTTCATTTCAAGCAGCAAAGAGAGGGGCCTTGGCCAAAATTACAGCTCCCCATTGAGGAGTGGGGCAGTGATGGCTTCTCACAGTCCTGAGGTCACATTTTTCCTGCCCCTCTGGAAAGATCCTAGGGATCACGAGAAAATAAAAGTTCTGGGGGGTTGTAAACCCAGAGCACAAAATGAGGTAGGTGTGGGAGTAAAACTCGAAGAGATTTTGTTTTATATGAAATGAATATGTGGATCAGGATGCAGATTTTGGACCAGAGTCCTTTTTGTTTTCTTCACAGGTAGAGACAGACCTACCAGAAGAAAAAAACTTGACTTTGCTCTTGGCCTGCATGTGCATGACCCTGCATGAGAAAGATGTGAATGTCATCTTGCACTGGGTTAATAACACACATTGCCTTACAGCACAGAATGCTCCCATCAGTCTTTTCAAAATAAATACTAATTGGGGGAGAGAATAGTCAAAATAATCATGACAACTATACACTTACTATATTACTACATACTGAATATTATAGTGTTCTCCTGCCTGGACAGAAGAGATATTTAAATATCTGATGATTATCTGTAATTTGGTGAGCTGGAAGAAAAGTGTATCTTGTTTTTAAGCTGCAGTCTCATAGATACAAAGACCTGATGTGGTCCTGAAGCTGTCTGCTTTGGATGTCTTTGCTTATTTAGGATCTTCATTAGTACTTGCAATCATTTAATTACTCTGATTTTGATATTTGCCATCCACTCTGGGTTGAGGGAATGTTTACAGCTAAACAACAATTAAAACAGAAGCCAGAGGGCAGAATCTCAAACCCTTCCAAATCAGTCTTGAATTGTGAGCTCCTTCCTCCACAGGAACCACAGAGCACAGAGCAGCCTTCCACCACAGAAACCACCAACAATTCCAGGGGCTTTGCCACAGCACCATGTGAAGGTTTTGCTTTACCTCCAATTCTGTATTTAATCATACTGAGAATTCTCCAGAGCAATCTAGGTGCTGCTAAAATGTTTGGTCTCATAGTGAGAAAGGTCCATAGAAAACATTCCTCCATTAACTGCAACAGGGACATTCCATCAGTCTATGCCTGAGAGTCCAAGAGCCATTCCTTGGAAAGAGGTGTTTTAAAACACCCCAAAACTAGAAATCATATCTGCCTAAATAAAAGCCTTTCTTATGATTTTCTGGCTATTAGGATCTTATTTGCCATTTTGTTTCTGCTGTTTTGGCTGCCTGGTGCCCCAGAGTAGCTGTACACCTTCCCCACAGCAGCTCTAGAGTGGCTTTGCTGTGCAAGAACGGGACAGAGGATACTGATGGTGTTTAACTTTCCTAAAAACACCATCTCAACAAGGGCCTGAGGGAATGATAACGTGCATATGAAGCCTGAATGCTACATTGACTTTTGGACTGCAACAGAAGGCTTCCACAGAATTGAAGGATTACTGCTAATTTTTGTTCAAAAAGGAAAAAAATAGGACTGATGAGGATAACTTGAACACATAGAGCATGCTGAACACTGCATCAGACCAGAGACTATTAGTATATAATTAATTGAAATGGCTTGGCACTTGGGCTTATGCTGCTGACAGTATGAGAGTTAATGTTGGCCCATTTTCCATGCTCATTACAATCCATGTCAGTAGGATGGACACATTTGAAACCACTTCCCTCTCTTTGTTGTAGAATTTGCCAAGAGCAGGAGAAATTGATGCTGTGAGAGGGAGAAAACATCTCCAGCATTGCAATGGAGGAACAAATTATTCTCTGGTGCACATTATAATTGCAGCATAATCTGGTCAGAGAAAATTAACTCCTTCTTCTGATATGGTCCAGGGAATTGTTCTGTGATGCTATGAAAGGATGCTTTGATTTGTGGTGCTAAGTAATCATAAACAGCCTTGGCTCTCATAAACCCATGCTTGGGGGAGCTTGAGGGGCTGTCTCTCCCAAAGTCTTTTAGTTTGTAAGTTTGTGAAGCTGTCTCTCAGCAAGAAATTTTTCCCCTTTTCCAGAAGCAGATCTGCAAAGCAGAACTTCCATTTAATCTTTCAAGTTTTTCTTCTTCTTCTTTTTTTTTTTTTTAAATTTCATTTTTTTTAAGGCAAATGGGTCTTGACTCAAGAATGGGTCTTAAAATTCTTGAAGACCTATTCCTGGAAAAAAACCCCAAAAGACCAGATGTGCAGTCAGCTCTCAGTACCTGGTTAATAGCAGAGAGTGGTGGTGAGTACACCAGAGAACTGCCAGAACTTCTGGCTGGAACATTCCACCAAGATCAGCCCTGCACAAAGCTGAGTGTCTCCTGCTTTGGAAAACAAAAGGTAGATGTGTATAAAAATTAAATAAAAAAATTAAATACTGTCAGATTGTAAGCTTGATGAGGTAAAGTTTCAACTTCTGTACTGGGGTGAAAATTTAGCCCCTTTCAAAATAAGGCTTTGCCAAAAAAATATTTTCTTCCACACTACTGTAGTCAAAGACTGTAGGAAAACCCAAAGGGCTGTTGCTTCTCAGTTCAAGGACAAGGACTTGCTCTGACACTGCAGACCAGGGCAGATTGTCCCTGTGGGTCCCCTGAACCCAGAGGGGCTGTGCTGCTACCCCAGCTCAGGCTGCATCCCCAGCACAACCACCCCGAGCACACTGAGGCCTGTGTGCCTGCACATCCCCCTGAATGCAGCTCCTGAGGAATTATTAACGTTGCAGTGTTGCCAAGAGCTGGTTAATGATCAAGAATTTCTGTGTAGCACTTAGAGGGAGAGCAGCTCTGAAGAGCAGCACCATCCACGCCAGCCATGCAGCAGAGCACTAATTATTCCTGTCTTTGTCATCGTTGCTGCCATCACAGGGGACAGCTGGCATTTCTTCAGCTCCTCGTACTCCTGCTAATAATGAAGAGTGTCTCAGCACACTGCATGTTAGGAGATTTAATGTGCTGGCTTAATATTGTATTGAGTTCCTGATTTGTGTCAGCAAGGCCTGCTAATTCATGAGAAGTGTCACTGGAACTTATTTCCCACACATTTAGACACAGGTGAATTACTCTGCAGAAAGCCTGGCTGTAGCCATCAGTACTCACTGCAGATCTTGGCTGACTTGAAAGGTTGCTAAGGGATCTACTGAAGAACAGACAGACGTTAGAGTGCAGCAGTCTGCTCAGACATACCCCTCTAGGATACCTGGTGGTGTCCTTGAGGGAAGCTTATTCTTGCTGCTCCTCCTTGCAGAGAAACCTCCTAAGATTCTATCCCTGCCAGCCTGTGCTTCTCACTCCTGTGGCCTCTGCATGGATTCCTGCTTCTCCAGCATCCCTGCACTTCCCAGCAGCTTTGCTGATCCCGTGGTGCTGCTGGGAGCAGTCTCAAATGGCTTTTGCAACTCCCTTCACCTCTCCTGTTGATATTGTAAAACAAACTCCACATTTCTCACCTAAAAATCACTCTCAGAATATGGAAGAACCCCACTGATACAAAATACTGTGTTCCTATTTACCACAAAAAAGGTAAATTTTTACCTGAAACCCCATGTGAGGTGGTACAGTTGGGTTCCCTCCTGCCCTGGGGGATGGAGTGACTCCTGTGCTCTGTGCTGCAGCTGTGATGGGCACTGGGGGTCAGACAGAGGGGAGGGAGCGCTCCTGTGGCTGGCTCCCTGCTGCAGTCTCCAAGGCTGCAGCATGTATTTTGATACAACAAAATCCCAGAACCCCTCATAAAATATTCATCACATTTTTAATGCCACATATTCTAATTTTAAAATTCAGACCCTAAATAATTTAGCAGACGCATTAAAAAAAAACCAAAAAAAACGAGTCTCCAACAAACAAAATCCCCATCTAGGTTGTGGTACAGTTACTAAACTTGTCAAATGTTCCCAACATGTTGCTTATTTCTTGTGAGGGGTTTAGGGCTGTGCCTACTATCACCAGGCCTGAAATCCAGAAGTACCAATGATCTGATCCTGCCAAAGGCAGTGCTGTGCTTAGGAGATGTGCAACATCACATTTGGAGGTTTGTGAAAAACCAGCTGGTGAGACCCTGCTATCAGCTTTGCCCTGAATCCCACCTTCTCAAGCTGTTACAAACTGCACTTTGTGCCATAAATATTAAAACACAACTCACTGGATGCTCCACATCCCTCCCATCCCACTCACGTCCTGGTCACAATCCCACAGGGCCATCTGGACACCCAGTCTGGACTCTGTTACAGACCTGGAGACAGAGATGGAGAGTCCAGACCTTTCCTCAGCACCCACTTGCATAATTAAAGCACCTAATTTCCTTTGGATCTGTGTGCTGTCTGCTTCCAGTTCTTAAGCCTTGTTTCTCTATGTGAAACTAAAAGGCTACTGCATCCCGAAGTTTCTCTTTGTCCTTGTTTAGGGAATGCTGTCCCACAGAAACAACCCCAAGTTGCCTTGTAATACGTATTTATCAATACACAGAGAGACTCAATAGTCTGAAAGATGAAATAAAGCTGTAAACCTCACTAGCCAGTAGCTGTTTTGCAATAATCAGATTTTGTCTCTGTGGTTTGTTGCTGTTCAGGGCTGAATTTGGACAGGTTACTCTTCTGAATGCAGCCCCAATTCCCTTCTCACTGCAAAAATATAGCATGGCCTCTGAAATGGTAAATATGCCAGCTAGCTTTCCCAATTTAATTAATTTTCCCCAATGGCCTTGCTTAAACAGACTTCAAAGTTCAAAGGAAAAAAAAAAAATCACATTTTAATAATACTCTTGACAAAAATGGGGAGAAAGTTTTCATAATTCAGTGCTGAAGTCATGGAAACTCCTGTGCCTAGCGGCTGTTTTGCTTTTTATAACATCAATAATTTAACACTTAATTGTTGTGCATTATTTGGTTAAAGCAGATTATGACTCTAACATTTGCATTTATTTTTCAGCAATAGTGAGATAGCTCTTCCTCAGTAAGAATATATTTGGACATTCATTTACCCTGCAAACAAAACCACAGAGTAGCTCATCTCTAATGCTACTATTTAACCACTGAGAAATGAAACCTCTCTCTGCTGGTGTATGATGAGAAATATCTGTTTATTACCAAGCCATTTTGATGACTTTTCTGCAGTGCACTTTCCAACCATTTAAAACCCATATTTTTAGGGTAAAGTCTGGGATTAACAACCCCATTATATTGTGTTTAAGCTAAATGAAATTTCTTGGTGTATCTTCAAAGGGCAGGAGACATTTCTTAATGCCTTTAATTTATCAGAAGAAATTAAACCCCCTGGAGCAGTCTGGATGCAAAGGACAGCCCTGTCATCCCTCAGGACAGTGATAGCACCCTGTCACTTGTCACATCTTAGAGGACTGCACAAACTGCAAGGCTTGGCACTGCTTTCTCTTTGAATTAAGGACCACACAGAGCCCACAGGCTTCATTTGAGACTGGTGAAGGGCAAGGTAAAAAACTACTGAGCACCTTGAAACTTTTCCAGGACTGAGATAATATCCACCATGAATCTGCAACCTCCAGGGGAGACTCCCTTGTGCTCCCCAGCTGCCTGCTACCTCCAGGAGGCTTGCTCTGGGGACTTCTGCTCTCCCCTCTGCCCATCACACTGCCCTGCTTTGATGGATGGCCCTGCACCAGGACAGTCCTCCCTGATCCTCTCAGCTCTCAGGATTATAGGGGAAAATCCCATCCACTGTTAATTATGGGGGATTTCAGTGTTTTCACATCAGAAGAATGAAGGCTTGATTTAACTTTAAGAAATACCACCTGCAGTCCTGCAAAGTCTTGCAAAGGTGGGAACTATTGACTGCTCATTCAATGCTTAGATCACCATCACAGCAGCAAGAGTGATAGCAGAGATCTGAGAGGGAGAAAGGGTCTTTCAGGATTAGAAAGCAAAATGTGAACTCTGCTGGGATTAAGTGGCACAGAAAATTCACCTGCTGTTTTAAACCCAACAATCTTGTAACTTAGAGCAATCTTGAGAGCCTAATCAGAGCAAATCACTTTCAACTATTGATTTTTTAAAAAAGGGACTGTTATACTCATATACTTCTTTTACAAAGATGTAGGAAAAAAACCTCAGAGATTTCAAAGAAAGCAATTTTGCTGCTCAAATCTTATGGATCCTTTCTATATTCTACCCTTTTGAACATACCCTGATGCAGAGAGGCAAGAAGTAGGGACCATGACCCCTGTGTAAAGATACATAAATTAGAAAAAGTTAATAGCTTTGAAAAGTTTACAGGTTCAAGAGGAGCACTGGTTCTGTGACACATTTGATAAGGTTTGAATCTCTGAGCATTTGCACATGGAGCATAACATTTCCATGGCCACACTAACACAAGTCTGTGTTTTGCAGAACTCCAAGGAATTCAGCTCTGACAGCAATTAGTCTCACCACCTTATCATACACAACAAAAAGTCAAGTCACACTGAATACAAAACTAAAGGTTGGATTTTCTGAGGTTCCTAATGCCTGCTCAAGTATCTGTGCAGATTTAAAAAAATGTGCATTAATGAGACTCCATGGAACACTGAAGCAACTGGAGAAATATTGACTCCCTGAACTGTCGGTTATGATCCTACTGGGAATGAATTTGTTTGTGTGTTTTGACTTGTAGGTACATTGCCTGCTCTCTGGAAATAAGCAACCTGAGCAAACTGTGCTACTCACTGAGCTAGAAGATAACATTGCAGGTTGATTACGAGCATCCGTAATAAAAACTAGAAATCCTCAGGAACAATAAATACCCATAATAAAACCTGAATCCCCTTCAGCGATAAGAATAAGCAATGACCTTCTGAGCACCTCACCTCAGAAATATGTGCAAGGTGGCAATCTATCCGCATGCAGCTGGGTGAGATGTGATTAACAGGGGCTCTAAGTCAGCCTGCGAGCTCCATTTTTGATGAGGCTCTCTCCCGCTGTCTTTTTACCTCTGCAGAGTGGTAATACCTGCAGAGGTACCAGGAGACGATCTTCCCCCTGGCATGGAGCTAACAAGGATCATTAAACTCTGATGAATATCCATTTGAAATGATCTTTCCTAGTCAAAAACCTGGCTGCTGTCCAAGGCTGCTGCTTCTGAACGAATCCCTGCACTGGTCAGAGGGGGGTAGGAAGGGTGAGACAAGCTAAAGCCACACAGGATGCCTGTGTCCAGGAGGAATTCCATGGAAAAGGCAGTGATGTAGTCAGTGCAACTAGCACAGGAATGGTGCTGCCCAGACACTGCATGGCAGGATCAAAGCTCAGTCTCTCCAAGGAAAAGCTGCTGCTCTCCAGCTTTCAGAGGGGTGGGCTGGAAACACAGAGATACAGGCTATTAACAGGAGGTGCTGTGTTAGAGATGGAGAACTGGCAGACATCCATGGCTCTGGCCTCAGAACTGTGCAGAAGTACACACAGAAAGAAGGATTCAACCTGTGAAAGTCCATGGAAGGTGTTGCTGGGGGCCCTTTGGAGAGCAAACCCACATTTTGCTCAACACTTGCTGTGCTTTTCCTGTGTCTGCTTGGTAGTGACACCGCGGTCCCTGAACACTGGCATTCAACAGATCTCAGGGGAGTGCTACAAAGCATCTCTGTTCAGCTGCTTCAGCTCTGAAAACAGGAAATTCTAAATAATAATCCAGTAAGTCAGTTGGCATTTCCCTGCATATTGGGTGTCAATAAAAGCACTTGCATGTCTTTAGCAAAGTATTTAATTAAGTGGAGCTGGGTGGGAATATTTACTCAGGTAATGCCTCTTCATTGCCAATTGCTTTCACTTGTACAGGGTCCTGTCTTTTGGTTTTAAAGGCCTCTGTTTTTGTCAACACAACTTGCTCTTAGAAAAACTCCAAAATCTTTTGAAAATGACTGGTATTCCAAAACCTAGAGAAAAAGTTACCTGTGTTCTAGATAGCCAGTGCTATTTTCCTGGTTGCAAAGAATACTGATTGCCCTAGAATCATAGCCAGTCAGATTATAATCTGCTGTACTTTATCTTGTATTTAAATGCTGTATTTTCACATCACTTTCACCCACTCATTCATGGAGGAACACTTTACCATTCATTACTACCAATACAAATTACAGCTGCAAGTGGAACATTATCTAATTATTGTTTTAGAGAAAGCTGAATAGTAAAAAAAACCCCTGAATTCCCAAAAGGTGATTTGTGGGCAGATTTAAAGTGAGAGAATGCTTCAAGCTATTTATTATTAATGCTCAGCTACATTGACCTTTGACAAATAATCTTAAGTCACACACAAAGAGCACAAAGACCTGAAAGACCTGACCCAAATGTCATTGAAAAAGCTTACACTGGGTTTTAGTGGGATCTAGATCAAGCTCAGCACTAAATTAATTTCTGGGTTGTTATAATCTTTATACTTGACTATCTTTCATGTTGTACCACATGGTTATCAAAATGTATTGCATTTCCATCTGGGTGTATGGATGAGCTGTACATTAACTCTCAGAACTGAATACTCATTATGAGAAGAAAGAGGGTGATTTAATAGCTGAGGAGGTCTAAAGGTACAGATTCACCATGCAGTGAAATGTTCCCCTTGGTCTGTTTTATAAATGGTGTTTCTTGATTTTCCTCCTCATTTTATTTCATGCCTCGTACTACTGATAATGTTTACTCTGTGCCACTTTTCACCCTGTAAAATGGAAGGATAGTTTTGCTGAGAGAAAAAGAGAAAAAAAATCCCAAACCACAAAACCCCCCATCAACCCAAGGCATCCTTGTGTCCCTGTGGCTACCACAGGGTTTGGCTGGAGGCTGCAGAGCTCAGGGAGGGGATTAGCACTTTCCCCTCCACAGGTACTCATTTGGGAAACTCTCATTTTCCTTTGGCAGTTTCCTGTTTGAATGGCACGCTCCTTTGAGAGGGAGGATCTGAGCTCACAAGCAATATTTTGTTATGCTCTGGCTGCACTAACAGGAACTTAAAACATCTACAGAGCCTTTTTTATATATGGAGTAAACAGAAGTGCTGTGAAGGAGCTCACTGTCTGCTGTAGATTCATGAAGTGAGAATGGGAAGGATTTTCCAGCAGATAGGAAGTAATTCACTGCCTTCAAAGTCTCTGGCTCCACAAAGATCAGCAATCCAGATGCCTGATACTATTTTCTGCAAGTACAAACTGGGAATTGTGGAAATGCAAGAAATCTTTCCATGCAGAAGTCGAGTTCTACTCTGACAAACTCTGGAGCACACAATCCTCAGTGTCTTAGATTTTTCTGACTGAGGGTTGGAAGGGAAGAGAGAAAGTGTAAGATGTGCAATAAATTACATTTATTTATAATTCTGCTTTAGTTTAGAAACCACTCAATTTATACCAAAATCCCTTGGCTCAGAAACACTGTGTATTTTGCATGATACACAAGTACTCATAGAAAAATTTAGTATACAAAAAAGGGGACAACATTTTTTAAAGTGACTAATGATTTTTGAGTGTTTAAATATAAAGAACTTTAAAGGCAACATAATTTTCATAACCCTTGAATAAACCTTTTCAGCTCTTCTTAAAGTAGATACTACACTGCACTGTGGAAATACCCTTAGAAATTTGAGGTAGCTTCTCCTTTTAAAATTCATTCTTTTAAAATTAGGAGCTTTTTCTCCTCCATGAGGACTGTCAAGATGCTGTCCCCATGTAATATAAGTCCCTTTGAGGTTTCTCCAAAGAGTTCACAAAGGCATGGCATTTTCTTAACATAATGTCCCAACCACTCTATTAAACAGCCAGGCCTGTGTAAAAGCTTTGGGTTTTTTTTTAAATGTTGCTTTGTTGCTTTTCTTAAAAAATAAAACAAAGTGGTTATGAAAAAAAAAGGTTCTGTAGAGAGCTGTTTGTGTCATTTTCCAAGTGCATCTTCTTTTCATAAAATGCCCTATTATATCTTTAAAGCTTCATCCTCCATTTTCTACATTCCACATTTTCATGCTAATTCATGCATTTACCATTTTTCCTTCCTCTGTCTTCAGGTACTCTGCCCACTATTGATTTTGCTCCCAAATATTCTTTTTCTGTTGGTCACCTGATTGTGGTGTTTCCATGCCTCTGATACCTCCTCTTGCCCCTTGTCCTTCCAACTTTTCTCCTTTCTAAACCTATTAATTTCATTTCTTCTTCTACTGCTCAGGTGAGTTCTGACTTTCAGCATCTTCCACTGCAATTCTTCCTCTTCTGCAGCCCTGTTTAACCAATCATCTTCCCTCATAACTTCTCAAAATAATCATTAATTGATAAGGATTTCCATGCCCTCATGTTCGTGACAATCCCAAAATAAGCTGCCTTGCTCAGCCATTAGTCCAGTCCCTTAGTGGTGTTCCATTATCAACTCACCCCATGCCATCCTCTTTGCTGTCAATCAGCTTTTCTTGGTGTGAACAGCCTGAATTTCCTCTTCAATTTTCTTTTGCATCACCATCCTCACTCCCAGTTACTTCAGCATCCCCTTGCTGCTCAGTTTTTCCCTCACAGCCTGGTTCCTAACCCACTTCACAGCATTCCCAACAAATATTCCAGCTCACACTGGAATTAGAGCTTCAATATTCATGCATCAGGGGTAGCAAGCAACCAGTCCAAGATAAAAACAGGGCAGAAATTCAGGGGGTGGCTTGTGAAGCATGCAGCTTTTAGCAATCATGGGCAATGAGGTTTTGAGGCTGCTCTGCCCAACCAAAAGGCTGGAGGCATCTCCCCTGGGATGGTAATTGAGGAGTTAATGCTATCTTGCCAACAGACTCTCTTTCCTCATCTCTGCCCAACAGACATGACTTGGATATTATCCTTCCTCAGTGCCTTGAAATCTGGGCATACTAAGCGTTATTTTCCTTCTTGCTCAGGTTTTAATTACACCTCCCTGGCAGCAGCAGGTGGTGATGCTGGAGGTGTGCACTGCTGTTCTCACAGGATCTTGTATTTCTCATCCAGCAGCACTTGCTCAGTCACACTTTTATTTCCCCCCCTCATTTCAAGCACATAGCTATCATGAGGCATTGCTCCCCTTGCACTCTGCCATCTGCACTTCATCACTTTTTTGTTTAATCCTGCCTTGCTGAATTTGCCATTGACGTATATCCTCCCAAACTCACACCTACATTTGTACAGGTTTGTGCCTGATTCCCCCTCCAGCCACTGACATTTGCACAGAATAATGCCCATGTAAGAGGAGCACATGGAGAGGATAGGGACAAGGCAAATGAGAGGTTTTTGTGCCTCATTTATCTTTTCCTTTAAGTAGGCATGTGGAAATAGGCTGCAGGTTCAGTTGCATTGCTGTAGTTGTTGGCTTGGTTCACAAAGAGTGAAAGAGCAGAGGAATAAAAGAAATGAGGATGACACCCGAGGACAAATCTGTGAAATCAGAAATCTTTCCAAACAAATTTCTATAGATGTACTGCACTCTGGGAATAATTGATTTAATTTTTCATTAAGAGTTTGGAGCCCTCCATTCCATGTCCCTCCTCAAAACAGTTTCTCTGGGCTGCAGCCCTGATGACAAGCACAACATTTTCCTGAGCACTGGAAGAGTTGCCCATGCAAATCCCCTACAGGAATTGTGTGAAGGGCTGGATTTGAGTGCCTGCAAAGGTCAGAAAAGTTGACACAGCTAACAGGGAGAACAGTCAGAGCTGTCCTAGAGCTGTGTGTAAGGGGGACCCTGAGAGGCAGCTTCTACTTAAAGTAAACAGTAAAAGGAATGGCAACAGCCATGTTGGAAGCATGACTAAAGCTGGGAAAGGTGTTACTGTGGTCTTCACTTACTTTGTATACCTGCTGCTTACGCATCTTTTTTATCTATTTGGCTTATCTATTCAAATATGGAGATGCATCTCCTTTATTTGGTTGCTTTTTTCCTTGTGTTTTGGTTGTAGATTTGTATAAATTAATTTCCATGATCAGTTTCGGAGAGAGGAGGATTTACATGAGTCAATTCAATAAACTGTGGCAGAGTAAGTAACCTGCTATGCCATGGAAAATTGTTCTTCCTTTGCTGAAAGTCTTAAGTATATATTCATATGCTGTGCATTTCCAGATTTTAAAACTGAAACAGAATTATCTGATATTCCTGGCAGGACAGAAGTTTTATAGCTTTTACCTCTACCAAGTCAACACAGTAGAAAGAGAGAGGGATTTTGCAGTGCTTCTCTCAGCCGTGAGGTCCATTAGCTTGATTTTAACATTTCCCAATTTGATTAGAAGTGCTGGAAATTGGGGAAAAATGGTCCTTGGACTAATAAACAGCAAATTTGTTAAGAGAGCAACAGAAAGATACTTGCTGCACTGCCTCACAAATATAGCTTCCAGAGATGATGATATTATTTGTTTCAGCCTCCACAATAATATGTGAAATATGATTAATCTTTAGTTCCTCATGATGACACTGGGAACCCAGACTGTCTGGAATAACTGAGTCTCTGAAGCATGCATGTGAATTTTTTTTGAGTTTTTTTGGGGGGCATGTGAAGTGTGTTCTGGTTTGCTGGTTTTTTTTGTTTGTTTGTTTGTTTGTTTGTTTGTTTGTTTTTAATTGAAAAAACATATTGATAAGAACATAACTTTGGGGACAGCAATATAAATTCTATGTTGTGGCTCAACAACTGCTGTGCCAGAAGACAGAGAAGTCAGTGGGAGACCTAAGCATGGTCTCAGGGCTCTATATAGCTCATTAATATTTTTAGACCTCCTCTTTACTTCTCCCTGCCTGCATGACTGCAGTTGAAATGAAAAGTAAAACCAGCCCGAAATCCAACCCTTATATTTACATTTTTTTAAAATTTTCCAGCACTTGGTTCCATCTGTGCAAATCAAAACCCATGGCTGAATAACACACAAAGCCTTATTAAAAACTACTAAGAGGAATTATATGGAAATTAGGGTTTCATTGTCTTTCATCTCATAAAGGCTAATAACGCTACACAGGACAACCTTCTTATCAAAAATAGTTTCTAATACAAATTGCCTTTGACTATATTTACAATGTCACTTTTAATCAAGTAAATTGTGAGGCTACTGCACTTCTGCCATCTACATGACACAAAAATATAATGAAGAGGGAAGCAGGCACAAGTGCTTTCAGCTTTAACTGCCTGCCCACTTCATACCAATTACTACCTATTTAGTAAGCTTGCTCTTCTGTTCTTAGAAAAACACTAGAAATAAATGTATGAGTTCCTCTGAAGGAGACACCATGCAGGAAAAAAAAGCTTATTCCACTTACCAAGACCATTTGTCTTTGTAATTACACCTACTTTTCTTACTCTCATGCAATTAGTAAATACAAGCTAAAAATAGCCACTTGAATGCCAATATGGTCCCTGACTGTTTCTCTATTATGTCACTTTTAGGTTAGTTCAATATCCCATTTGCTGGTAAGTTAATAGCTCTGTTCAGATGGGTTTCCTCCTGCAGGTGCATTTTCACTCAGAGCACATACTCCTGTCTCCACATGCAATTCCCACCAAGACTGAGGTACAACCAGCTGTGCTGTACCCTGCTCTCAGCATTCAGCTGCCATCCTGCAGCTCAACCACACTCCAGAATGTTCCCTGGGCTTTCTCCCTGGGCAGATTGTGACACGTTTTTAAATACAGATGGAACTATTTCCACATTTTATGGGTTTTTTTTGTTGGTGGTGCTATTGTCTTTTTTAAGCTCTGCAGAAACAAGCATTTAAAAGCAGAGACTGTATTTTCCCAGGGCAGATGGTGCCCAGCAGCTCACCTCAGCTGCCTGCTCTGGCTCAGGGTACCTTTCAGAGACTGCACTGTCCAAACCTTCTCTCTGCAAATGTTGCTGTCACCACTTTGCACAGCAGAGTGGGGACAGGAGCTCCCTGCAAAGCCATACTGGAAAGAGTTCCACTTCCAGCCAAAAGGAGAAAGCACTGAGCACACTGCATCCCTCCATAGCCTCTGTGGATACTCCAGTGATTTCCCTCATTGCTGGCTGGGTAGAAGCAGAGGAAAGCTCTGTGTATTTGCTGCCCACCCCAATGGTGTGTCTGGATCCTCAGCCAGTGAACAGCAATGTGGTTTCACAGGGAGCAAAGGAAATGGGTTGATTAACACAACTGTGGAATAGGAAATTCAGAAATAATGAGTCCAGATCCTCACTGGCATTGTTTAAAAGAAGAAGTTCTGAGAGCAGTGGAGTTAAGGTTCTAGATGCCAAGGGTGCATCCTCTGATATTTAGAAAAAGTGAACTTATCAACCGTTTCCTCTCTTGTGAATTAACAGAGGTTCTTCACTGAGGCCAGCTGTCTATTTTCACAAAAAGTGCAAGAACTTAACACAATTCCATTACCAAATGTAGATGAAATATTTGGTTTAAGTGTATTACTGAAGAACTGACAGTCAGTGTGGATAGGCACATCTGAGAAGCTGGTCTGAAAAAAAGCGCCTAAGTACTAGAATGTTTCAAGTCATAAAAAGCATTTTTCTTTCTTTTTTGTTCATTCTTTTCTGCTCAAAAGACAGGTTTCTGCCATCAGAACAAAATTATTTCAGCCGGAGAAAAAATACTCTCAAATTTAAGCTTGTGCATAAAAAGCCTCAGAGCCTGGTGGATTATTAGGCTGTGGAAAAGAGCAAAGCATAAATGTAAAGAATGAGAACAGGAGCCTAAACATGAGGAAATCAGGAAAAATTTCTCACTTGGTTTGTATGGATCAGGGATCTCATTCCCAGGTTTTGAATCTCAGGCCTAATTTTCAGAGATGTCTGTTAAAAGCTCCATCCACTTCTGACTTCCCAAAGCTGGGCATACTGGAGAAGTTGGCTTTAATCTGGAATTTTGCTCTTGAAATCAGCACAGAGTCGGGTAATCCTGTTCTTTCATACCTCCATGAGTTTTTGCTAAGGGCAGAGAGCAGAAATCAAGTGGCCAAAGTCTGCAAACAGCCCTTGAAATGTGAAGGTCTTGCAAAGCAAGAAGGGTCTTGCAAAGTGCCTGGTTTATGATCCTTTAAATCAAACCTGGATGTGCACTTTAGCAATTTTTAGATATTTTAGATGGGAACAAGTGGTGTTAGAAGGAACTAATGGAGAAACTTTTACTAAGAGTTGAACAGTGTCACTAGGTGGCTTCTTGATCCAGTTGCTGGATCAAGACAGTAGGAGAGGCCCACTGTAGATTTTGGACTGACCTAAATCCAGTCAAACCTTTCTACAAGATCTTTCATGTTGAACCCAAAATGAAGTTAAATTTTTTGGGGTCACTTTTTATTTGATGTTGTTTTACTTTCCTCTCAGTATTTCCTGAAAAGGAAAGTTTCAAGGGCTTTGTTTTGAACTGAACCATCACTCATTCACATTTTCTTCTGGCTGAAACTTTTCTGTTTAATTCAGCACAAATCTGAGTATACATTCTGCCCACTCAGATCTTGTGTTTGGGGGAGGGGCAAACTGATCTGCTTGGTAGTTTTCTATAATGTGTGACTTTAGCCCCATAGAAAGCAACAGAAATCTTCAGGAAATGAAACCTAAGTGCCAGCGGCAGTGATCAGAGCACTGGTGACTGCTGTGATTATCTGGTGGCTTTTGGGGGTCCAGACCCGGCTAGCTCTGACCCCTGGCCCCTGGGTCAATCATGCATAGTCAAGAGTAAAAGACGAGAGATGCTCTTCCTCCTTGGACACCATGTCCTGCTTTGTTGCATAAGTAGGAGACACCTATCTACTCCAGGTGCCAACCAGGTGAGAAAGCGGAAGATGCCCCCTCCCAAGGGGGGTTTTAAAGGGAAGTACAGGAAGTGGACCATAGCCAATGGGAAACAAGTGAGGAGGGTCTAGGGTAGGAGCAAACCAGGGAGAAATCACCATCACTGAGGCTTAGGGTAGGGAGAAAGAAGGAGACCACACATGATACAGATCATGTGAACAGTGCAAACTACCAACATCAGTGCAAAACAGCTAAATAACTATTTAGTGCAATACAACACCGCACCCTTTTCTGTTTAAAAAAAAAAACAAAAACCAAACTTAAAGGAAAAGGGTCGGCCTATTTCTGATACAGCTTATGAATTTGTCCATCACTCATGATTTTCGATCCTCCCAACTTGCTGTAGGTCCACAAACTCTGTGCAGTTGACTTCTGAA
Organism: Urocynchramus pylzowi; assembly: GCA_013397555.1. Taxonomy (NCBI): domain Eukaryota; kingdom Metazoa; phylum Chordata; class Aves; order Passeriformes; family Fringillidae; genus Urocynchramus; species Urocynchramus pylzowi. The sequence goes on along the minus strand of VZRH01000298.1, from coordinate 641,195 downwards.
GTAGTGGAGATTAAACCATTGATAGCTTTTAAAAACATGCAACACAGAATTCCCAACACTAACATCATTAGAAAGAGAAAACAAAAAACAACAAAATAGTCTTAATTATGGAAACCCACCACTCTGAGAGTCCCCAGTCCTTGAACAGTCCACTGAACCAGGCCTCGGATTCCTGCTTGACTTGTCCAATCAGGCTTTTCATTTCTTGGAGGGCTACGTGGACAGTGGGTGCTTTCGATGCTAGGTTCAAGTGGCAAAGTCCTTCAAATTCTTGGCACTCGTGTCCATGCAGCAGCAGAAGGAAATCTATGGCCGCACAATTTTGGAGTGTAGCCTGCCTGGTAATCTCCTCATCCTTTAGGAGGGAGCTGATGGCCTTGGATGTCAAGTTTGCCTGTTTGACTACCCAACATCTAGGTGGCCCAATTCACCTAGAGCTTTGGCTGCTGTGACCCATGGAAGGAACAGGGACATAGTGACTCGCTTTGATTTTGCCCAATGAAAAATTTCTGAATCACAATTTGGGTCCAAATCATCAACGCTTCTCTTTTGAATTTTGCTGACTGAATTGTCTTTTTGAGTCCATTTGCCAGTCATGGTTTGGCTGGGTATCAACGGGGACAACTGCCCGATGATGCATGGCCCTCCTAAAAGCCGAGAGGGGGTGCCTGCCCATGCCCAATCCCCACATATAAAAAACAGACCTTTAGGGAGGCTTTTGGGATGTGAATGGTGTGGGTTATCTGCTGTGACACAGCTTAAAACCTTACACCACTTGCTGGCAGTGAACTCTTCTTGATACTGTAGTATGTTGTTGAAAGGTTTGGTGTCAGAAAATGGGGCAAAGATGAAGTGTACACAGTATGGTGCAGGAGAAGAACCCAACAACTCTAACTCTTGGGGTTCCTGAGCAGCTCTGGGTAACTTTGGCCACCACTCTTCTACGGGGTTCCTAACCATTACAGCCCACCACTGACGGGTATTGTGTGGTTGTGTGTGATTGGATTTGAAACCTTGGTCAGGCACAGGTGTGTCAAATTTGGCTGAAAACTGTCCAGATTGTAATGGAATCCTCACTGGGCAGGTAGACATAGTGTCTTTTGCTGCTACAGTGGACAGGCATATATTTTCCTGTTGGAGCATTCGTGCCAGGGTCACCCAGATGTTTTGGCATGGCTGAGGGACGATCCATGCAGCTGTCAGACTGCTCAGCACTAACAGGATGTCAACTCAGACAAGACTCATCATGAGGTTAGGTGGGAGGTAGTTTTTCTTCTCTAAAAGGAAAAAAACCAAACATTTTTAAAAACACATTAAAGTTCAGGGTTCTGCTGGAATGAAGCAAAATCTCTTAGGAAGATTCCCCCTCCTCTTTCTGGCGGTGTCTTCTCTTTGAGGCGACAGCTGCTTGTTTCTCATCCCCGTTGGCTGGAGCTGGATTTTTGGGGACAAAAGGTTTTACCCACTTCTGGGGTATCCATTGTGGGCCTCTGGGGGTGGATACACACACATATCCATGCCCCCAGATAACAAGCTCATAAGGATCCCTGGTTTCCCAGGTTTCTGGGTCCTTAATGAGAACTGGTGGATGCTGTGACAACTTAAATCAATTGTTACTGTGGAAATGCCGCACTACTGGAGAACTCATGTTTTCAAAAGAACAATTCAGAAAATTGATGGTAAACAGGGCTTTTCAAAGCTTTTCTCGTGGTGTCATCCACGCTGCTAAACCACTCTGCCTAGCCAGGACTTGCTTGAGCATATGGTGGGCACGCTCAATCACACCTTGACCTGTGGGAGAGTGGGGAATGCATGTCTTATGCTCCACTCCCCACTGCTGGACAAACTCTAGGAACTCTTTGGAGGCATACGCTGGGCCATTGTCAGTCCTAATCTCCCTAGGGATCCCCGACACTGAAAAGGCTTGCACCAGGTGTTGCTTAGTATGCACAGCCCTTTATCCTGCATGGGCGGAGGCATAAACCGCACCTGAGTATGTGTCTATACTGACCTGTACATATTTTAGGTGACCAAAAATTTTAGGGAATGTGTGTGATGTCTGTCTGCAGTACCTTGCAGCTCCCAAGGCCTCGGGGGTTAATCCCAACAGGTGACAGTCCTGCTTTTGCCACCAAGGGGTGCCAGTCCCACAATCTGGTCCCTCAATGCCCAACCACTCCTGTTGTGAGACAGGCTGGAGAAAAACAAGTTGCTAGATACTAATCTGGCAGTACGGAAGGGAGCCTCTTGTCAAAATATTACTGAGCGGAGACCACCATCCCTCCTTCCAAGGAGAGGAAAAGGGGATTTCTTCCATACCTTCCAAAGTAGGTTTGCAAAGGTCACTTCATGTGCGGAGCTGCTGTCCTCCTCCTGACAACTCTGGTCATAAATTTAGAGCTCCACAATGAGGAAATAAAAGTTTTGATTATATGCACTAAATTTCTGTGATACTTTTCATCTCTTTCCTATCGCTGGGAACTGTTTCCTGAAAACTGCCTCGTAAAAATGGTGGTCCTATCAAGTCGGGTGTATTATCTCCAAGATATTCTGATTTGGCTCAATACCTTTATGGTGATAGGGTCTGCAGCAACCGACAGCCCAGTGCCCTAGCTCTGTCTTGCCTCAGGCCACTCCAGTGTCACATCAAACAGCCAAGCTCTTCTCTAGCAGGTCATGTTCTTTTTATTTAGTGACCAGTTCTCCCCAGGTAACAGCCCCTCTATCACTGGAGGTATTCTATCACAGTCAGTGTTATCTCTTTCAGCACTTCTCATGTTGAAGGCATCCACAAAAAGCTCTGACTACAGGACTTGTCACTGCCTTTGTGTTCACCCTGAAGAGGTTTCTGTTGCCTTGTTAAGGTCAGTAATTCTTCTGGCCCCCTTAACCTCTCTACAAAGGGCTGATGCTTAAAAGCCCTTCCTCACTCCTCCTCACCTTCCAGAGACCTCAGCCCAAGAAAATAAAGCACTATGGAGTATTGTGTAGAAAGGCTTCTCCAGCTCTCTGAGGAAGCAAATACAAGAATTGTTTACACACTTAGCTGCTCCTGATGGTTGCTGCTCACCCCTGCAGAGAGACTTCAGCTCTGGCGCCAGGAAAACCAGCTTTGAGCTTCAGCTTTTGGGCAAGTCCTTTCATTTGCCAGAGTCTCTGCTTGTTGACAGCTGGGTGGGAATAACCATTGCTTTTCCTACTCCGTTTCCATGCAGGTTTAGCTCCCCAGGACTATTGCACACAGAGATGCCTCAGCCAGGGGCAGCAGCCCAGAAGCTCCAGGAGCTCTTGCATCCCACTCCTGCAAAACCAACAGTTGCATCCCACTCCTGCAAAATCAACTGTTGTAATCCCATATTCTCTATATAACAGACATCAAAATCTGTCTGAATGGAAAGAGCTAGAAAACACAACAGAGAGGGATGACCATTTTTAAAACCCACAGTCCTAAAATTCCCTTTTATATTTAACCACCCCAACACTCAGGGATCTGAAACTTAACTGTTTTTAGGGAATAGCTTTATCAGCCAAAAAATTTGAATAAAAAATTGCAGCTACCAATACTAAATGCTAACTTAATTAGAATGTTAAAACATAGCTCCTACACAAAAATATAAACACATGCGCACCTCCACCTGTCACATGTGAAGTTTTTTCACACAAGTCAATTGGGCATTAATTCCCTTGCTTTTTATAGAACAAATAATTTTATCTATAAGTGACCAGCTTTGCTTATTGAGAAAATAGTCTGCAGAACTAAGACTGTGCATTAAAATACTATAAAATGAGAAATAAAGTATCAGTTTAAAGGTTGGATTGCAGCATTTCTTTTTCTAAATACGAAGAATTTAGAACATTGAGAGGAAAGGACAAAAGAATGAAGTAAATATATCTAATATTCCTTTTCTTTAGGAAAAAAAAATACTGCAGGACTAATTTTCTAAAATCCCAAAAGAGTGAAAGCTCATTTCCCCCCCACACTTTCTCAATGCAGTTTTCATTCTTTTGTTAAATTAGAAAGGCTTTAATTTCCTTTTTCATTACAGTTTGAGTTATAAACACAAGCAGAAGCTCATGATGATTACATGTTGAACAGAAAGGCACACAAATCATACATGACAACTCCAAAGCGTCCCTGCCCAATGAGAGGGACCTCAGGGCAGTTGTGGAGTTTGGCCAGCAGCCCCAGCTCAGCTGCTGCTCCTCCTGCCCAGAGATCCCTTGGCTCATCATCCTTCATTTGTGATTTCTCAGACTGGCTGACAAGTGACATTGTCTCCTCTCAGTGCTGCCATCCTTTGTGAGCTGTACCTGTGAGAGGCTCCCGATGCTGATACACTCCTTCCTTCAGCCCTGGGGGCTGCAGTTCTGCCCTGTACAACTCTGGTTTCTGCACCGAGTTCACAGCCCCAATCCTTGCACAGTGGAAAAGCTGCTCCTTCTCGAGCACATTAAATTAGACCTTTTCACCTTCTAATGTTTCTAAAGCCTTGAAACCAGGTCTGGAACTACCAGTTTTCTTTTTGCCATATTATAATTGCTGGCTGTAATAGTGGTTCTGACCCTCATCATGTCAAAACTCCCATTATTTTTGTATTACACCACAAAAAAACCCTCAAGATTAGGAGTAACAGCAGAAATGTGCTGACTTCTTCAGGGGAAAAGCCAAATGCTTTCTCTTGAGTCAGGTTTCTGCCTTCAGGTCACACCCTCAGTATTTGTCTTGTGGGTACTTTCAGCAGAGGAGAGTTCTCCAGGCTGCTCTGCTCTGCCCTGCCCAACCTGACCCTGAGCACTGCCAGGGGTGGGGCAGCCACAGCATCTGTGGGCTCACAGCAGGGTGCAGGAAAGCTCCCTAAGCATCTTCACTGACACCTATCACTGCCCACATCTGCCCTCTCTAAGAGGTCCTACACTTCACATCACACTTTTATAAACACTGCCAAGAAAAAACCACCTTCTTTAGGACTAGAACATTCATGCTTTCCAATATTCTTTCCATATTTGCAAGCTAAAAGATCAATTTGTTCTCCTGTCTCCATTCAGCTGCCAGAAAGGTCATCTTAGGATGAAGTGTGCCAAACAACAGAGAATATTTTGGGGGGAGAAAACCAATGTGACTATAGAAATAGTCATGTTTTGACTTTTATAGTCACATGACTAAAAGGCTCAAGGAGGGAAAGCACCCCATGTCACCTGGGGTGATTGCCCTCCTTGAGCCTTTTAACTTACAAAAACTAATTAGGGAAGACTTAATGTACAGCATGCATAAGGATGCCAAAACTCCTAACAAAATATATGCAGTACTATTTTCTTCATGCTTCATTAATAAGGAACAAAATGTCTCTAGACTTCCTGCAACATATGCACAGAGTGATTTCAAACCAGACTGAGATTCTTTTCAAATGAGGGTTATAATATACTCAAGCAATAACAATGGGTTTGGTGGGGGTTTTTTTTGTTTTTTTGTTTGTTTTTTTTTTTTTTTTGCTTTGCTTGTAAAGTTGTTTCTATGTTCTGTGAGGACAAAGTTATTTGTCATTTTTGCAAAATATAACTTGATACTTTGATGGGTTTTAGGACTTTTCTATTTCAGTTATCGATTCAAGGTTGAGTGTAGCCTATAGCAGAGCTGAGCGCTTGGGGAATCGAAGTGCAAGAGGAAAACTTGGATTTTTCTACAGAAATTATATCTTTTCATACAAATTAGAGCCACAGGAAAACAAAGTTTTGATTCATCTTCTGTGTCATATATAAAGTGCAGGGCTTTGTGCCATCAGATCACAGGGAAGCAAAAGGAATTTTTAGCTCTTCCTCATTTGCTTATCTTGCTCAGACTGCAAACAGAAGAATTTATTCATTGGATAGATTTTGGAACAAAGAACCTCCAAAGAAACAAACGCAACCTTTAAGATTTCTGCCACAGACTGTACCAAAAAACCCCAATGCTGAGTCCTGTTTTGTCTTCTGAGGCAAAGACGCTACTCTCCTCCTCAGCTCTTTGCATTGTAGGCAGGGCTGGAGCAGTTTGGGCAAAAGACAAATCTGCCCTGATAGTGATAAAGGGGGTAAGTGTATCTGCACTACCGAAGAAATTCACTTTTCATATCCAATTCCAGAAGGAATCAGATAGAGGCACTTCCCTGTGGGACCTTTCCCTGCACATGATCTTTCCCTGTGTAGGCAAAGGGAATCAAAGTGATCTCATGGGTATAGAATATCTGATAGTGAGGCAATGTGGGGGAGAATATTTGCCCAGGAGATTTAAAAAAAATATTCAACTGTCTTTGAATATGTGTGTATACTCCTACAGTGAGGTGCTAAATTGCATTATAACTATTGAGACATCAACATTTACCAACATTTGTAATTCAAATATAAGCACAGAGTGCAAAACTGTGAAACTATTTAGAGTCATCAGAGTACGGATCTGTAAGCAGAGGTTTGTATATCACTTGATAGCTATTTATTTCTTGTTAATGTTTATGTAATGTCATGATGTTTATGATGTCCTGACTTTGCATGTGATGGGGATCATTTCTGATGGGTAATTGGCATCAAATCACTGTTTTGCAAATACAGAATATTTTCATATTTGGCTGGTGAAACAAAAAGACTTCCTAGTGTGAGTATGCTATTAAAATGCTAATAGACCCTATTTGAGAAAGCTTACTCAGACCACAGCAGGAAACATATACAACATTTACAAAGATTTAGGCGTGTTTTTAACATAAAAGGGTCTCCCTTCCCATGGAACGGTAAGAAGCTTTAGACAAGACTGAGGATAAAGTAATAAGGCCCAGGCAAAGGAAGAAGAAAGAAAATATGTGGATGGCTAGTGAACTTCATTATGGTGAAATACAGATATAATTGTGAGCATGAAGTATGTGCATATAATGTGATAGCAACCTTTTATATTTGATGTTCTAAACCAAAATCTAAATGGGAAGATCGCTGACTTCAACCTTTTTTTACCCAAATTACTTTTGGCTATTTCTGCAGATCAGGCCTCCAAATTATTGCATGCCAGGGAACTGCTCAGGTGCTGGTGGGGATTTTTTCCATGACCTGCCACACTCTGCATGAGAGCAGGGAAAGGCACAAAGGGATGCTTTTGCTCTATATTGCACTTTCAGACACCAGGACATGTGTGTCAGAACTCTGGGAGCTGTGACACAAAGCCCAGAATGTGAAAATAAAGAGAAAAATCTTGTAGCACTCTGTCCCTGGTGAATTGAGGAGCAGAGCTGGCACTGCCTTCAGCAGGGCTGACTGGGTTTGTTCTGCATCGAGTTACTGAGCTGAATCGAAGCTGCAGGGTCAAAGTAAGCAGAGAATTTGAGAAGCCTATGAAAACAGAGCCCAGATTTGCTTGAGAGCTGTAACTTTCCAGAAATGTAATTAAACAAACAGGCAAGAAGTGTTTGGGATTGAAATCTCTTAAAACATCCACTGTTGCTTTATTGGAATATCAGAGTGGAAGAAGAGTTCACATGTTGAAAAGGCAAGACTCCTTTTGTCTTCTTTCCATCTTTTATTTTTTGTTTAGTTCCCCACTGAAACTGAGTGTTGAGTAAACACAACATGCATGTCTGATGGTCAGTAGAGTGACACAATTTGAATTCTTGCATTAGGATACAAATTCCTCGTCAAAATCAAATTCTTTCTGTCTGGCTCAATAAAAATAAAACACACAAGCTAAACTCACTGACAAATGGCCTGGATATTCAAAGTTATCTGTGTTTCAGAAACATCTAGTAAGCAATTTGGATTATTTTTTAAAGTTTTGGCTCCACTTTAACCCTGAAATGAATGTACATAAATTAGTTTATGCAAATGTCATTACAATTCATTGCTATCAGCTTAACACATTTCCTCCAAATGGTTGAACTCCCTTTCATTGTAGGGAAAGTGGAAGGCTTAAGACTTCTCCAGGCACTTAAAAAAACAATAAATGGAAGAGAAAATGAGAGATTATTTAGCTCATGGATTTGTTTTGCTTTCCTATAACAAAATAATTCTGGATTCTACTTACTGGAAATCTGCTTGGTTAAGAATTATTTAAATGAAAGAAGCAGAGGACTGTTTTGCTTTGTTGACCTTTTGTTGTCTAGGATTTTTAAAAAGGTTTACATTGAAATTATAAAAACAAAATGGAACAGTAGGTTAGCATTTTGCAGAACCAAACAGAAGAGCTGATTGAGAAGGCTAACCCCAAACTCCAAGTGTATCAGGAACTTTATGATGAGCAGTTGACTGCTAGAAAATGCTAGCTGGCCATAAAAATGTCTTTTTCTAGATATGGTTTGGTAATGAGCAATTTTTTATTACAAATGTCCTCCCACATGAGCACCTCAAAGGACTCCCAGGACTGATGGCTGCAGACCTGGGCCCCCAGTCCCAAGCTTATACCAAGAGGAACAAAACATTCCAGAGAACTCATCAAACATCCACACAATCTTTGGAGATACCATGCTCCTCCTGGGAGCCCAAAAAGTCAGATCTCAGCTCCTGAATTTGGGAAATGGGGAGAGCAGCTGTGTGAATTCAAGCTGTAGGTCAGGAGTGGGAAAGGTTAAATCTAGTATTGGCACTGGCTCAGAGCCAAGCTCCAGATGATTTCCCTGGTGCAGATCTGCAAGCCAAGCCCAACATGCCCATGATCACAAGCTTCCCTAGCTCTTGTGGTCATCACAAGCCTTTGCTGAACTGGTGGCCAGGTGTCCATCTCATAATCTCCATCCCTTATCTTGACACCATCCCCATATATTCTTTATTCTTCCTGTCATTTTGCTATGACTATTTATCTTTAGGAGGAAATAAAATACTGATACTACTACTACTTCTAATAATAATAAAAACAACAGCATATTTCTCTTATGTGGCCCCCACAGAGATGGACACAATGGAGCTCTGATCTCATCTGAGGCCTTCAGGGAAATTCTCCTTTAATTTTAGTATCTCTTAGAAAATACATACCAAATAGACCACAGAAAAACTAATTTTCTCCTTTCTTTCTGTTTAAATATACTGCCAGTTCAACAGGCAGGATCCTTTCATCATCTAAATGTCTCTCCCATGTACAGTGTCCCAAAGGCAGGAAAAAGCTGAAGTTGGGCAGTGGTTTCAGCAACTGCAGCTTGTACTCTCAGCAGGCCCAGCCAGTGGTTCTGGAAATCAAAGCAAATGGCTACAAAATTTTCCCACAGGCTGGAAATCCCACAGTTTCAGAGATTCAGATGTGTATGGCTGGCATTGTCAGCTCATACATGTGCGTTATGAAAAATTTGTCAGTCTGAATGACAGTAAATAGAATTATTTCCCCATTCTGCATAATTAGTTTATCAAATAAATTCATGCACTTAAATAGCCTACTGGTAAAAGCCATACATTGATCTCAGCAGGATCAACAGGTTTGGTGATTTTTTTGGAAAGGTCTAGGTTATACTGATCCAACAGCATGATGAAGATGCCCATTTCACGTTTATCAGTATCACAGTACCCTGAATATTATATTTTCAATTATAGCAGTACTGAACACAGAAAATATGAAGCACATCATGTTATCCAGGAGGCATTCCTCTAATTCAGATATTTGTTCTATAGAGAAAATCACTTAAGAAATAGATCCAATTAATTGCTAAAATGTCAGTACAATCTGCTATATCCATGTAGCAAATATGAGTAAGTCTCAGTTTATACCTTCTGGGCTTTTCTGGAATGTGTAGAATCAAAACAATTAATTTCTGCTGTTTAAAGAATATGTGAAAAACTATTTTGACACATACTCTGGGTAACTGGGAGTTAAACACACAGGAGAGAATAAGTAGTGGGTGGGAGTTTCAGATGAGTGGTAAATAACAGAAGTGTAGTGATTTGCAGTCTTTTAACAATCAGAGGAGAGATTATTCACTTGCATAAGAGATGGCAAGGTAAAAGGAGAATGAACCTAATACTGCAAGACACAATCAGTTAAGAGCTGATTTCGTAAAATAATGCTGACTTCTTGTAGATAAGTTACCCTCCTCATTGCATCCAAATGACAATAAAAAAAAACCCAAAAAAACAAAAAAACAAAACAAAGAAAAAAAAAAAACACAAAAAAAAACCAAAACAAAAAAAAAAAACAAACAAACAAAAAAACACAAAAAAAACCAAAAAAAAACCACCAACAACAAAACAAACTAATTCCAGTGCTGCCTTTGTGGAAATGCAACTCTTGTACATGTCTTTTTTTCTCTCTTTAGAACACAGGCTAGCAGACAAGTCAAAAAGGAGATAAGCTTCCAGTGGGATCCAGATGCTGCCTAGAAGATGTCACAATTGTTAGTAGCACATAAACAACCCATCACCTGGTGCTTCTGAGACCCAGATAGGTCTATTATCCTTGTATGAGGAAAAGCTGAGAGAAACTGGCTCTTACCCCTACTCAGAAATGTGGGAAAACAAAATGCACAGCCTGGGTTCCCTCAGTGCAATAATACTTCAGTAACTACTTTATATTCACTGTTTTGAAAACATCTTGAAGTTGAGGTCTTTTTCTTTTTTTCTTTTGAGTTTCCAGTTCATAATGGCATTATCCTTTAGAAGAGAATTTGCTTTTTATATGTCCCTTCACACATTCCTCATTCAAGAAACATGTAGTACAAGAAAATATTTAATATCCATCATAACTGGCCCCAATTTACCTGAATCAGAACTTTATGTGTCACCAGTAGGTGCTGTATGGGTCAGAGAAAAAGCCATTTGCTAGCACAGTACAACTTAATCCTCATTTTATAAGGGAGTACAGAGGCTTCTTCAAACCACACCAGACAAATTATGTACTTGAGACAAGAACTGTGTAATTTTTCTCTTGTGTTAAAAGCAATTTTCATGTAATCTGTTCTTTCTAGTAGGGTCCAGATGTCTTCAACCCTTTCCTAAGCAGGCACAGAACAAACCCACTGGTTTCAGTAAATTATTCTTTTCAGGCAATTCACTGGTGACCTGCTCTGTTCCTGCAGGGGGATGCTCAAACAGAGCATCCCCCTGCTAGGCTCAAATCTCAGATCCCCTACACATCTTGCATGCATGCATACACATGTATTTATAGATTTATAGGGACAATTTCAGTTAGAGCTGCAAAAGAGAAGTGCTAACTTTAAACAATCACTGTTTTCGTAACTTGTTTTGCTCTATGTGAATTTATTACTTTTTTTTTTTTTTTTTTTTAACTGCAGTTAGTGGTTTCTAGATGAAATCATAACAACCACTAATCACTGCCAACCAGGTTGTGTTCACAAAGGAAAATAAAAGCTTCAGAATACATATGAACTTCTGGGCTACAGTGTTTACAGAGCCTCTAGGATTTTGATCTGTGCACGTCCCTAATGTACCAAATGTTGAAAATCCAAAACAACTGCCAAAACTCACATTTGGCCCTGATTATTTCTATGTTTATCATGGTTAGCATTCCCCAGATAAGAGATAATGTTGCAAGTTCAATAACCGCAGAAAGTTGTGAAGACACATTTAAAGAGGAACATAACTATTATTTTTTAGTGTAAAACTTGGTAGATTTTAATTGAACATTTCACAGCAATGTTCAGGTCTCCCTTGTGAAAAATTCTAGGTAACAAGATAGATGAAAAACTGAAATGTTTCTGCCAAATCTGCATTTGTCTTTCATCTACTAAAACTGCTTTTTTTTTTTTTTTTAATCAGCTTTTTCAGCTGCTTTTTTATGTATTGCTGTAAAACGATCCCCAGAATTCCACCAGAAGGTCATTCTGCCATGTAGTCACAAGATGGAAGTTTCTTGTCCATTTGCTCCTAAATCTAGGTTATGGATATAAAAATAGCAATTATTATATTGCTGTTTCAAGTTACCCCATGAAGACACAAACACGGAATTTACTGTCATGAGCCCTCATTAGGCTGAAGAGCAGCTTCTAACAGATTACTCTTTGGTTTGCTCAACAGGAATTTGCAGAGATAAGCACAATTTTTTTTTTTTTTTTTTTTGAGATTAAAAAAGCCAGCCAGCATCCTTCACACCAAGACAGCACCCCATGGCTGAGACTTAGGAGGAAATTATGAAGCAAGGACAGAGTCATAAGGGTCCATTGCAATGTTTTTTCTCCTTTAAAACGTTTTTCCCAAGCCCTTGCTAGCTCTTGGATGGATTAGATGGTTGATTGCTGTGCACAAAGAGAACAATCTCCAGATTCGTGGAGAACCTTATTGCTCCCCATCACTCTTGGCAGGGTGTATCTGGCAAATCTGCTCTTGGGTAGCACTCAATAAACAGGTGAACCAGGCATGTGAAAAGCTAATATTCTGCTGCTTTGACAGTATAATTTTCTCTAATAATAAAGCAAAACAGCTGCTTCAAATAGTCTTTTACTTAGAAAGTGTTTGGATCCTTATACTTTGACTTTTATGTCATTTATGGTTCTGTGAAATGGCAACATCTCATTTTATGAATGACAGACAGATGGAGTTCCCTGCAAGCTTTATTGCTAGTAACGCAGATAATATCATTCAAGATACTTAACTGCAAGAAATACTGAGAATAACAAAATACTGCCTTCTCTCACTTTTTAAGACTCCTGTTATTTATTTTCTATGGCTCCAAGTTTTTCTCTCTTTTTTTGGTGAATGTTCAGTACTATTACCTGGTAAGTCTAAAACTTCATGATCTCTTGTCCAAGTACACAGGGAGAAAGAGAAAGAGAGGAGAAGCTGTTTTAATTAATTAATTGAAAGCCAGCAGAGATGTAGTCCAAATTTCAGAAAAAGGTCTGTTTGTAGCAGAGCTGTGTGCCATCTATCTCTTTCTGTCCCTGTCTCCCTCCCATGCCCCACATTCATCTAATTGGATTTTCATGTCCAAATCCCATTCTCTTAATCAAAAGGCAATGAAAATCAATCTTTTGGTTTCCCAAAATTTGAGTAAAGTATTTAGTCCAAAAGCAGAGGGAGACTTACTCTGCAAAGCTCTGTCAGACCCAGATTACAAAATTGGTTAACCCTTGTCACTAAAACCATGGTAATCATCCATGAAATCTGCTGCTCTAAAGTTGCTTTTTGTTATTTTAGGAAAGGTTTTATTTTTCCAAGCCTTTGCAAAAATCTATAAAATTTATTAGGGACAAATGGATTTGGGCTTTTTTTAGTTGTTTTTTATACTATTTGTTATCAAAACATAACATTCTGAAAGCAGATACTTCAAACATGTGGTGGTCTTATGCAACATTTGACCTGGAAAGAAAAGCATCTGAAATGCATTTTTGTGAATTGCTAGATATTTGCTCTGACACACTAAATCCTTGAAATTCAGCTCTGCTGCCTTTCTCTGTAGAGACTTATGTCTCCAGACACAGAGCAAGGCTTGGATGCATCATGCATTTTCTGGGCTGCAATCTTCCAGCAGTGCAGAGCTGCTGCACCTCTGTCCAGGGCCCTCCAGAGTGATGCAGAAGATGTGCACAGCTGAGCCCTGTGATTTCCAGACAGGAAAGGCTGGGATGATAATTGAAATCACAACCCTCAACTGCCAGCCCAGCTTTCTGAGTCTCGGAGTCCGGAAGGTGGAGGGTCCCCAAATCCATCAGCCACAAGAAAAGACACAAACCCAGAATGAATCTTGCTCAAGTTTAGTGCTGAGCAGGAAGAGGGGGAGAAGGGCTGCTGTTCCCTGATCATCCACTGCAGCTCCCCCTTGCCCCATGCCCTGTGTTCTGCCAGGCAGGATGTTCAGTGCAGAGTGTTTACCCCATAGCTGAGGTAGCTTGAAAGAATGAATTTTTAAAGCAAAGCTTTAGGCTGGTGGACACACTTTTTCATGGAGATGCTTCTCTATGCCTCCTATTTGGCATAAAAAGCAAGAGTTGGCACAGGGCAGACATAAAAAACAAAAACAAAAACAAAAACAACAACAACAACAACAAAAAATTTAAAAAAACCCCAAAAAAACAAAACAGAGAGAAAATAAGGTGGCTTTAAGACACAATTCTCCAGGCCTGCTAAATTCTGTGATAGCTGAAAAGTAGCTCCATTTTACAATTCCATTACTGCATTAAAAATCTGCATATTGATACTATGAGCTATGTCTATGCTGAAAAGGAAATAATGAGAGATTGTGCTATCCCCAATGATGCTTAGTCAAAACAGTATATTGAATTTTAATATCAAAAATTTCATGAGAATTATTCCACAAGAAGGTAATCAGGCATATACACCATTGATGTTTTACTGAAATGTGTACTAGCAGCATGGAAATTATGTTTTAATTTCCCCTTTAATTTTTATATGGAAAGAAACAAAATTCTTTTCTGCTCATCCAAATCTATGAATATTCAAGTTGCTTAACTGAAAATGCTTGGAAGGAACAGAGAGCAAAGAAAATTATATTGTATAGGTCTTTTAACAAGAGGGCTTGGAGGAATGCAAAGTTACATTTTCAACACCTTACGAGCACCTAATTTAGAGAGAAGTGTTTGTCTGCAACAGTGTCAGTGCTTTTGTTCTTCTCAAAAGGGACAAACACAGTCAGGAGCACAAACAGTGAAAGCTACAATTTCCCTTGTTTCCTGCCATCAACATACAGCATGAACTCTGTCCCACGCTCTCCCATTATTATGCAGGTAGGAGTTTGAAAACTGCACAATTCAAAGAACATAAGCAAAGTGGGCCCAGAAACAATCCAGCTCAGGGACTACAGTTAGCTGCAGATTTCAGATCTCTGGTGAAACCGCTACAGAGAGTTTTCTCTGCAGCCCTGCAACTTTCTCACAGTTGCTTGAACAACGGCCTCCAGAAGAAAAGATGAAAAAAACCCTGAAATCATACTTTTCTATGGTTGTTTTATAACAGGATCCCCTTGCAATTGAGACCCACTGGTACTGCTGATCTAAAACCTCACTAGTTAAGAGTCTGAGGGAGCTCTGCTATCCTTTGGATGTCTCTATCTGACTCATTCTGAGGCTCTACTGCCATCTGAGAAATGAGGAAAACAATCTCTTTGCACAGATTTTGGGTTGCTTTCTGACAGTGGCTGCCCACATGCTGCCTTTCTCAGCTTTCTCACTGAAAGAATACCCCAAAAGGAAGATCCCTCTGGTATTCATTCCCTCTCAAAGGAGTGGCCACCTGATGTTCAACCTCCCCAGTGCCCAGCACAAATCAGGGCACTGCTACTCCGAACTGGTCTGGAGATCCCTTTTTGTGTCTCCATCTAGATCCAGCTGCAGACACCCTAATCAGAACCCCAGAGTCATAAAAAGCAGTTTTATCCTTATCCCACAATAAAGAGTTTTTAAAGACACCACAGTGGTCCCTGCTTGTCCTCCCCAGCTCTGGTGAGGGCTCTACTCATTGCCAGTACCCAGAGGAGACCTCTGGTCCTGAAGAGAAGCCTCCAACCAAGACATATCCAAGCAATTTAGAGCTCCTTGTCTCAGATTTTTCAGTGGGTTGTAGGACAGTCTGCAGGAAGAAAAGCAAAGAAAATTACTTTTAAAAAGAAACAAAAGAAAGATGTGGATTGTTTATGTCTCATGATAGACACGTAAAACAGCTGTATCAGGTGTCAGTGTTGACTGCTGGTTGCAGTTTAACATTACAAGATAAATTCCCAGCTGACAAAACACAACTCGATCCCCAAACAATTGTTTCACAATAATATTTGCTGGAAAGTCACTGCATAGCTTTGGGAACCCTGTAAAAATTCCTCCAGGGAAGAATTTCCCTCATGCTGAGCGAAGCCAGTGTTTCTACCAGCATTTATCACACACCTAGCAGCTTTATAACCTTTTAAAATGTGCAATAGCTGGGCTTGTGACAAACTTCCTCATCTTTTACAGGAGACATGCAATGTTTCCCATCCATTATGCAAATCCAGTTTGCTAAATAGCTTCTCCAGGAATTGCCTGAATAAATCCAGCAAAGCAAGTTGGGAAGCACTTAAAACCAACAGACCGGGTCAATAAGGACAGGATTGGCCTAATCTGTGAGGTAATTAAAGACATAAGTAGGAGATTTGAATATTTACTTATAGAGTTAAGTTATGAATTCCTCAGTGGGGGGGGTGGGGTGTGGGGTTGGACCTGGAGAAGGAAAATTGAGAGAGAGAGATGTAAAACCTTTGGTGTATTTGATTGCCTCTCATAGAATATTACTATTAAATGATGGCAGACAGGTCAGCAGATTGTCCTGTTTTTTTTGCCAGCTGCATGTGGCAAACCTGGGGGGCTCCTGTGCTCAGGGCAGAACCAACACTCGTGGGAGCAGAGCTGGAACAGGTGATGGAAATATTTCAGTTCAGAAGTGAGGCAGGCAGGACATGCAACAACTTGCAGTACTAGAAAATGCAGCTTAGCATAAAAAGCAACAGAAATTGAAAAGTCTCATCTGAACTGGAGCCAGTAGCTCACGGATCTTCCTCTGTGGCAACTCTTCTGCATATATCAGTGGGAAAACATTAATTATACCACAGCAACCCATGTCTTCCAAAAGACAAAGTCTGTGCTGTTTTCCCATGCCACTGTCAGCCACCACCCCTGTCCTGCAGGCATTGCTGTACCCAAAACCACATCCGGCTGTCTAGCTGCAGTTGATGGAATCACCAACCTCATACAGAGCACAGCCCAGCATCCCTTTGAGAGAGGAGACAGCTGCAAACCTCTGCTCAATCTTCCAACCAGATCCTCTGCACCTCCAGCCTCTTATCCCAAGACGAAACAGGGTGATTCCCTCCCCCAGGTTTGTACCAGACTCTGTGTGGGCCTTGTGGCTTTGCAGGATGAATTGAGCACTTCAGACTTTGAAGATGTGCAAACAAACCCTACTGCAAATATTATTCCGAGTTCAGTGATCCATGTCCTCCTAAGGTCAATCATCAGCTTTCTGCTCCTGCCACCATTGCCCCTGACAATTTCTCTACAAAAATTTCCTCCAAGAAGTTATTCAAATGGAAAAAAATCCTGTTAAAATAGAAATCTTCAAACCCACCATATAGACTGCTGATTAACTTTATCATCTAACCTTGAGCCACTGGAAAAGAAGTAGGAGGGGAAAAGACAAGTTCAAGTGGTCTAAGTTAGAAGTGGAGCTAGTTATCCATATCCTGACTGAAATACATTCACGGGACTCCTGGAAAAGTTGTATTTTTAAAATGTAATATGCAAAAGCAAATGTAAAGTGTTGGTGGCTTGAAATCATGTCTAAAGTGTGAAAGGAGAAAGACTCAGAGACACATCATTCAGCTGTCCAACAATTTCAGGGGCTGCTGTCTAGAGAATGAGTCCTGATGTATCCAGACATAAATGAGATTCAAAAATTGAAAGCTGTGAATAAGACTTCTCTTAAAATAAAAATTCACAGAATAACCTGCATTCAAAACTGAGCACCTCTCACTGGCTCTCGCCTCCAAACACATCCAGTTTTATTTATGTTTAGTAGGAAGATTTGTGTCAATTTTGCATTTTACATAAACAACATCTGTCTGGTGATAAGATACACAGGCAAAAATGATCTCAAATGTTTACGTCCACAAAGTGTTCTATAAGAACTTAATATATTGGTCTTGTTTCTCATCAGTCTTGACCTGTTTTACAGGGACATAAATCAGAACAAATTGCATTTAGGTGGTAGTAAAACCAGAACAATTTCAGTGGACATTAACTTTTAAGGCTTTTGCCGCTGACAATGGGGAAGAATGCACAGGAACAGCTCTACCTCTTAGACACCTCATACAACACTGCTGCAGCTCTAAATTGGTGCACAAGCACAGAAAGAATAAATTAAATAAGAGGGACATTTCAATTCCACATGAACTCAAAGTTTCAAATGCATCTTAAATATCTCTGTAAAACAGACCTCGATCAAGACGTTCCTCATATGAAGACACATATTTTCAGTTTTTACTGACAAGTTGTGAGATTTTTTTGTTCTTATCTTGGTCCCGCATTTCGATGATTTTAAAAGGTTGCCTCATTATCAAGGTTGAGCATCCCCTATCTTACAAATACTGCACTAATTCCAGTAAAAACTTTTAATTTGCAAAAAAAATTGGATTAATTCAAAAGCAAAAGAGAAAAAAATATTAATGGAGTTGATGAAAACCATAAAGGAAATTATTATTAGCTGTACTGGGGAAAAAAAACCCTGCAATGCTATTCTGATACTTGTTTCTAGGAATCAAAAATCCTTTCAGTGAATTGTATCAACCAAGTGTCAAACTATGGATTGATCTCCCTGCCTCAGCGTTCCTAATCTTGAAAATTTGCTGATGCCTTTTCAGCCAGTCTTTGATTACATTCCCAATGCTATTTTTGAGGTATAATGCACAATCATTCTTGAACATACACTGTTGCTGAAATCCCCATAAAATGACAGTAGGGCCTTAGAGGATTCAATGGTATCTGCAATATCCTAAAATATGCATGGCCAAAAGCCATTCTTTACATGGTCTTGAGGCTGAAGCAGGTAACATAGCACAGTTTGCAAATACAGAAATTAATTATTCAAACAATTAAGTGGTTTGTCCAAGGTCACACATAATTTTTTTTTTGCTTGACAGCTATTTCTACACCTTAGGGAAATCCAAGGGAAGAAATCAGTCAGTGTTTCTGTACCCAAAGATGTGATGCAGTGACTACTCACTATAAATCACTATTTTCCTCCATTTCCCATTTCTTTACAAAGGCATGTGGCAGTGCAGGGCAGAGATTTGTGATGTGCCCTGCACACTCAGGCAAGGACAAAGGATGAACGCAGGTCACTGCAGGCTGGAGAGCAGAGGGCAAAATGGGCAGAAATAGGGGACAAAATTTTGTTTAGAGCTGTGCAAGAGGCTTGGGAACAAGACTTAAAAGTGTTGAGAGAGAGGATGGTGTACCTTTTTTCCTGAAGGAAAAGACCAATCTGATAAAGACCTTTAAAAAATCAGGGTGCAGGATTAGAGATTGAGAGGAGCACAAAGAAATTTATGATACTAAAACCACATACAGCATGAAGGAGGAGTAATGTTGAAACACACAGCAATATTTTACACACTTTATTTATTAAAAATCTGCTCTCAGAAATAACTACCTGCCTTCACAGCAACTGCTCTTCTCCAGAGAACAAATGTGGTCTATTAGTTTTCCTTTATATATCCTGCATTATTGCAATATTGAGCAATGCTTGAATCTAATTCTTCTGACACAGTTATGAAAAATGTAATTTTTAAACCTTAAAATATTTCCACAGCTAGTGAGACTTACACAATTAGAGCCTGAATCAAAATGTCATTTATATGTGGTATACAATGAAACATTTGTTAAATTCAATCAGTTAAAATAAAAGCAGCAATAAAAGATCACTAGACAAGAGGAACCCATCTTTGCCTGCATCCAGCTGTTTATTTATGTATTCATCTGCTTAATAAATTTTCACCAGCCTTGCAAATATGCACATTTTAATGACAATAGGTAAGGTATAGGATTGGGGTGGGGAAGACACAAGTTTTCTTCTCAGTCAGGAACATGGAGTACTTCGGTTTCCGCTATTATAGACTTGGTTATGGTAACATTTGGCTGATGAAATACCTTTTCATACTTGCATACCCACCTTGAAACCCACTACAAGGAGCATTTTACCACCCTAAACTGTGTCAGTGGAAGCCAGTGGCATCAGCATCCAGGTCAGGACCATATTCACAGCTGAAAGGGATCCTGTGAAGTTTGGGTACATGCTCAGGATGTTAAACTTCCCTTCCTCACAGCCAGGAACATGTCAGGGTCACACCTGCCCTTGTACAATGCCCTTCATGAGTGGATTCTGTCCCATGAGTGAAGTTCATGAGAATTTGGGATCAATATTAGGAATTCTATTATTTATCACTAGTAATAATTTGCTAAAATAATTAATTTTGCTTTTCTTACTTTGATTTATCTTTATTGCTTGTAGGAATGCCTGTTAGACACAATCATGCAGACAGCCTTGAGTGCCAGCGTGCCTCTAATCTTGTCCAACAATTTCTTTTCATTAGTGGGATAAAGGCAGTCTGCTGCATTCAGAGGTCCACTTTGTGCTCTTGGAGTATTTAGCTTAAAGCTTTTAACATGATTAAAACAAACTAAGATCAACACAGCCAGCATTCCTCAGAATGACACAGTCAAGCCTAACTGCTATCGAAGCTTCATAAAGAAAACAAAAAAGCCAGAACTTTTTGCCTTTTTACTTTAAGCAGGGTGGAAAAGATCTAATTGATTGTGATCAGTAAAGCCAATACTTTGAGATGTTGTCAGGGTTACTGGATTTATTGTCCTTTTTCAGCAGTCTTGGCCATTAGTTAACTATTGGATTAATTGTATGCAGAACAAATCATCTGCCATTTCATTTTATGACTCATTAAGCAAGTATAGCAGATAACCATTAGTGCTTTTTGGTGTAAGAAGATTTCAAAACTTATGCACTGCTAATGATGCTAGAATTAGGAAAAACAAATACCTTGCTGTGTGCAAAGGTCAGAGTAAGCACTAATGAAATACTTGTCTGCCCCAAAAGTAAAATAAATCAGTTTCCTGAGCCTTGTGAGAGGTATAAAGCTGAGATAGGAGGCTGAAGGGTGAAGAAATTGCTGTTCACTTGCAGGTGGCTCTCAGTGGCACTGCTACCCACAGAACTCTGAATATCTGCAGGAGACTGTTCCTGAAAGAAGAGATCTGCCTTGGACAGAGCTGGACCCAGCCAGGAACATACCTGGATTTTGAGGAGATGGATGTAAAATGAGAGAGGCTTTACAGAGGGTCCCCCTTTGGAAGGACAAAAAAGGAGGGAAGGGGCTAATCTTGCCAGGATGGGAAGAGAACAAGTCTAGGCTGTGATGAGTTTTCTGGAGGTGTCTCAAGCTCTTTCAGCCTGTGCTCTCCCCCAAAGCCCACAACCATCTGTAAAATCTCCTGAGGTACAGCACCTCCCTCTGCTCCTCTAACAGGGGAAGCTTTGCAATCTGTTCATGAAGCACCACACAGGATGCTGATCACACACTGCAGTGCCTCCTGCAGATCTGGAGGGAAACGGGGGAAAAAGCAGAGCATGGAGTGAAAAAAGTGGAAAATTATTGTTTGTGTACTAATAAAACTCTTGTTTCTTTGTAAGTAGAGTGTGGATTTATGCACTTTGGGGTGCAGAGCACAAGATCAATGAAAATAGATTGCAGATGAGTTTCCTCTCTGTTCTGGATTCTGGATTTCCATTTTTTTTTTTTTTTTTTTTTCTTTCCTTCCCCTGGAGATTAAGTGCTTACATTGTTCTTTTTCAGGTAACTAATAATAAGAAGAACAGCAATAATCTCTTACTAGTACCATTTAAAGTATCTTTTATTTGAATACTCATCCCATGTATTTGTTGCAATCTGACCTTTAAAGCTGTGAATAATCCCAATCAAAGCATATTCATTTATCCTCAACATTTTAATTACTGTTCTCAATATTGATCCCATTCTACCCATTTTCTACACTTACTATATTACAAATATAACATTTACTTACTCTCTCATTCTTAAAATATTAAAAATATGTGAAGTGAAATCCTGGTGATACCTGCTGTCAGAGATGAAATGTTTTTAGGAGATGGATAAAGGTAAGTAAGGTGTGTAAGTAGTCAGCACAAAGCCCTCTAAGTCTTGCTGAGTAAGGAAAAGTGTGTTCGTGTGGGGTGATTTCCTCCAGGTTGCAATCTGGAAAAGGGTAGAGGACACCTAAAGCATTCACTGAGAAAAATCAGAGTGCCCCAGTGGAACCTGCAGTAGATGGCCTGTGGCAAGGAAACTCACATTACAAAGATGTTACAAATTCCCACGAGAATGGAAGTTGGGAATTGGATCTTTTGGGTTGGGAATTGGAAGGAGAAATGCAGAAACTGGCCCTCAGCTCCTTGGGGACTGGGTTGCTACCTGGTCCAAAGATTGGATGCCAACAGAGAGACTCACAGAGCAGAGCAGCAGAGGAGTTAAAAACACTGTGATCCTCTTCTTTTAAATAAATCTCATTTCTTATCTTCTCCCTACCTGAAGCTGTCATTTCAGATGGAAAATCCTGGTGATCTAACAGCAGGGAGGCATCGGCTCTGTGGCATCAAGGTAACACCAGGACTGAGCAGATGAAGTCTTTGAAATGACTTCCTGTCAGTGTTACAGCATGTTCTTAGAGCTTGCATGATGTCTGGGAGTCGTTTGGCTTAATCCTCTCCCTGATGAATAGGTTTACATAGATCCAGGACAAACTCCTCATTTTTCTTTTCCTTTTAATAGAGCTCCACTGTGCAGCTTCTCTGGAGCTGGCACCTTGTAGGGCTGTTTTGTCATTACCCAAGTTGCTGCCATGTTTTCCTTTGAGTAAATGCTAAATTTTTTCCACCCCTCCAATTTACTTTTTTCCCATCATTCCGTGTAACTGCATTAGATAGGAAAGATGTCTCAGATGTTTAGCAAGAGAAAGGATTGCTTTGCTGTGCTTAGGAATAGAAACATTTCCTTTTTCTGCCAGCTTTCCTCACTTAAAACTAAAAGAAAACAAATAAGTGTGGACTGTGAAGGTCTCAGAGCAAGCTGTCTGCACAGCACAGCAATCCAAACCTTTACAACTTCATCAGCTACTGCTTGCAAAATGGCCTATACTGAAAAGAATCCTTAAAATTGCTATTATTATTATTACTTTAATATTGTATGTATATTTGTCCATAAAATACATTTCTCTGCCCTAATACTACAGACTCATTCATCACATCAGAGCTTCTCACCCTTCCTTTGTTTGATACTGTCCAAAGAGTACCATGGAGAGCACTATTATTTCCTCAGATACCTTTTTTTCTTTACCCTTTTCTATTTCACCTCATTTAACATACAAAGTACATGCTAGGAGTGCAAAAAGAAGAATTGCCATGCATTACCATCTCAATGCAATGAGAACCCATTTTATGCTGCCTTAACTTTGGATTTCTAGTGCTTTGAATGCAACTGGGGTAAGCATTTTGCTTAACAATGGGGTGCTATTATTAAGAAAATAACAGTTAATGGCCATATCTTCCTGCTCTAAGAACCCTCAACTGCATTGAAACACGAGGCAAATTCACTATTTTGCTGTTCTAAATGAAAGCACCACTATAGGTGAGATGTTTAGATTGTGCTGCCAAGCACTTTCCTTCGAGCAAAATTTAAGCTTCTCTAGTAATTGAACTGATAATAAAAATATCTAAAATAATATTTTTCCATTGTTTGCAGATAATTATAGCTAATCATCTTATGCACTTGCTAAACATTCTATTTAACTCCCTTAGGGTTGCAGGTCATTTTAACTGACCTCATAAACATCTCTGGTGTCCAGTGACACATCTGTTCCTGAAATTACAGCATCCCAGGGGATGACCAGAGGCTGGAATTCAGGCAGAGCATCAGCAGGTGGACAGGACGGGCTGTGACAGGCGGTGGGGACCAGGGAGGGTGGCAGGAGCCCTGTGCAGGTGAGTGAGCGTGAGGTGCCAATCACAGCAGCTGTAACAAGCGGCAGGGGAGCAACCCTGACACAGCCCCAGCTCTGGATTTCCATCATAATGATCCTGTGACAACTGCAGAACCTCCCAAGTGGCCAGAGTTGTTATAAAACACACAGGCATTCATAAAGTCATGAGAGCTTGTGCCTTGCTGGCTGAATTCATCGAGCCTGGCGGTTCCAGGGACGGGGAAAGACACACTGAGTTAGCACTCAGCAGAGCAGGGCAAAGGACTCCCAGTGCTCACCCTAAAAAGATCTGGCATTAAACAGGCCAAATGAGGCTTCCCAGCAGGGAATGAACATGGATTGTCTATCAATCTGTCATGGCAAAAACGAGCTCCAAGCAGAGGCATTATTGCTCCTCTGGACAAGGATGCACTGAGCTGCCTGGGAAGTGGGCTGTGAGAAATGTGTTAAATAAAATGACACGGGAGCAGCAAGAGCAGGGAGAGATGGAAATGAGAGCAGAGATGTTATTAAGGCAGACAACCGAGATAGCCTTGGAGCTACCAGCATATGTGTCAAATAGCTGGTTGGTCAAAGAGTTTTAGTCACTATTCTCACAGTTCCTCATCAGCAGACCCTGATGACAGTCAGTGAATTAATTTCTTTCAGCATCTCCATGAGTTACTTTTAGAAAAGCAACTTTTCTACCATTCCCTGTCTCCACTTTACCAGCAAAGTTTAAAACACTCCACCGAAGTTTTCAAGGGGTTAAAATATATGGCCCCTCTATTCTATTTCTAATCATGTGGGGTAAAGTTTCACAGTCCTGACATATTAAGTGAAAATAATTCTTTTGTTTTTTGAACTACTTCCAATGCCATCTGGAGCATTTTAACACTAGATGACTCGCTAGCAACCAGCATAAAATCCAAAGTGCTTATAAGAAAGATACAAGACTACAAGTTACTCCATTAGTATTCAATGGTTTATTTTATAACTTTTGAAGATACCAGGCTCTAATCTGCATGCAACTCCAATTAATGTTAATGGGAATTATATGAACATCCAGAGTAGTTATATGGCCCTTAAACTCTTGGTACAACAACTCTCATTGTCTACTAGTCTAAATTTGCATAAGCAATTAATGTCTCATTAATGTCTCATTAGGAACTCATATGGTGTGAGGGAGGAAAGAGTATACGTGCCTCTATGGAAACTGCATTAGGTCACACATGAAAGTGACTTTACTGGTGTAATCTTGTTTTGTATTTGTACATGCAAAAAAAGACAAAATAGCAGAGAGGCACAGTTTGCCAGAGATCAGCATGGCTGCTGTGGGGTAAAGCAGACCTGCAGATGCAGGAGATGTTTCCAGCTGGACACAAGACATTTAGGCAGGAATCATTGAAAGACCACTGAGTTCCTCTGAGAGCAGAGCAAGTTCTAAACCTGTGCTTTAGTGTCTGGGATTTGGTAATTCCCATACCTAACTTCAAACAATGGAGTAGTCCCACTGAAATCAAAACCTTTACTTGGCTGGCCTGTAGACTTCACCCCTTCATCCTTAGAGAAATCCAAACCATTTTGGCTTGAGGTCATTCTGTTACATTCAGAAAAAGTAAAAACTGAACCCAGGATTTGAGGCATGGATTTACCAGTACTCAGTACAGGGGGGTGGTCACTGCCCTTGTACTGCTGGCCACACTGTGGGTAACACAAGCCAGGACATCATGAAAAGGTCCAAATCCTCTGCAATATTCCATGATGTTGAGAAGCTTTGGTGCAGCTGCTACAGGGAGGGTTTTGAAGACCAGCATCTTAAGGACTGATCTATTCAAAAACCAGTCAGGAGCTGGATGGAGACTCCACACTAAACACACACTGAAAAAGTTGATGTTACCTGAGAGTAACCATTTCTTTCCTGAGGAAATCTAATGGGATTCATACTCTGAAGTTAAAGAACATCCTGACTATTAACTGAAAATATAACTAAATATTCATGGTGTGTTCATAAACCTTGAGAGAGCACATCCAGCACTTATTAGCTGTTACTGGTACCTTCAGCATCCTTTTGAGCTGCTCCAGCCAGTACAGCTGTAAAGGCTGCACATTTGTTCTAGGGCATCCCAAAGGGACTCAGGAGTTCTAACCAGGCTGTGCTCTCAGATGTGCAGTGCTGTTTCTTACCACAGTATTCCAGCTGAAGTGGGAGGAATTTTACTGATGTGTCTTTAGTTCAGTGGGGTTAGACAGCTCATCTAAGTGCTGGCTCCTGTCAGCCACAGAGCCTTGGGCCAAAGCTTACAGCTGGCATGTAAAGGGAGCTGTACCAAGTGCTCTGATTTTCAGTGGAAAGGGAGATGGAAGAATTTAAACAAGGACAGTGCAGTCCAAAATGGAGACACACAAGCAATTAATCAGGAGAATAAGCATAGTGCTTAAATGTACCTGGAGTAATTTATGGAGAGAGTATTTTTTCTGGATGATCTGTTTGTCATGCAAGTACATGGAGTTAATCCAGTGCTGATTTGTCAGGATATGGACCATAGCACCTGAAGAATACTCCTGGCAAATATTTCAGATCCAGCTACTCTGAACTGTACCTCTGATACCACTCAAAGCTGCTAGAACTGATGTTATCTGGACTGAAGGAACACATAAGATCAAAAAGACTTTAACCTGGGAGATGGTCTGGGAAACTGAACTGATTTGAAATGTTTGGATCGGTTCTATCTGCTTTGAACCAGTTTGAGCCAGTCGGATATGGTTTGATCTGGTTGGATCCAAAGGAAGGAACACAGTGGAAAAATTAATACTTCTAAGCTGTGTTTTCAAAAACATTTGGATCTTCAAGTTTGACCCATTTTACAACTGCTGAAAACAGGGGTAGCTCCTCACACAGCTGGAAGTCAAAGCTAGTGTAACCTTTTTCTCTTCAGATACCAACTCAGAGTCGCCAGAAGTAAATTAAAAGTACTGAAATAAAATAAAAGTCGCTCTTTAATTTGATTGAGAACCCAATTCTTCTGTCTGAGAAAGGTACCTCAGTTTTCAACAATAGCTTGTTCAACTAGAATTTCAAGACCAGCATATAGAGAAAATTGAAGACCAATGTGAGCTGGGCAACTACTAAAACTGATACAGTAGTACTGGCACAAGGGACTGACCTCACTGCAAGGGACTGACCTTTGGAAGGCAAAATGGGCCAAGCTCATCCTCACCAAAAGCCATCAACACTCAGAGAGTTTATAGGAGTTTGGCTCAGCACATGTAGGGTGAATATAAGGAAGTGACCTGGCAATAGCTGGACTCAAGGCAAAACAAGAAAGGTAATTTTTGTTACTAAATTTTTAAAAGCAATGTGTGAATAGTTCAGAACTGTGGTTATTTGCAAGGTTCTCTCCACCTCCTAAATGCTCCAGATGTTCTACGGTTTTGCAGAGCACATCTGCATTTCTCACTGAATCCCAGTAAACCTTACACTAACCCTGCTGTTCTGAAATGAAATTTACTTTATGCACATCAGGAAAAGCTTTCCCAAGCACATTGTCCTATACGTTTGCACATTCTTGTAAAATAACCAATGTTGTTGAGATAACCACAATATTTTTTGAACAATTTTTTTTGGTCAAATGACCAAAGTAACCAATGATTTATGGTCAGAAATACTCTGCAGTGTGTGTGAGTCCTCCATAAGCATATGGAACACTGCTTTTCTAGTAATTGGGGCAGATTTAATGTATTTTCACTCCATGTGCAGGATTAGAGTATCAGCATATTTAGCCTTAACTGCCTTTAAGTACACTGCCAGGGAAAGGAAAACAGCACCACCACAGAAATCACGGAATCAGAGTCACCTCCTATAATTCAAAGCTGTGGCTTCCGTGGGGCTCAGCTTCTCTGGCTGTGAGTAATGAGAGTGTTCCCACCAGCCTGCTGCCTGCCAAGCTCATGGTTTGCATACTTCAGTGGAAACAACACACGAGACATTCACACTGTTTATCTCCACATTTCTGTTCTGCCCTTTTGTAAGAATCGAGGCACTAATCAGTATTTCCAGGAGTAAACATGGTGTTAAAAAATTACTTTTGATTAAACAGTTGTACTGCTAGTAGTTTTTTTAAACAGAGATTGAAATGTTACAGACAATCTGTTACGTTTTAGTAGTGAGTGTGCTTTATTATGCTATAGAAGTCACTTTGGACTTCAAAAGTAAAATTTTCCATCACCTTTTAACTAAAAGTCTTTCTGCAAGAATATAATTTATCTCTAGTTGAGGCAACAGCCTGTGTGAATAGAGCCTGCCTCCATCTCCATAGATCAGCCCAAAGCACCAGATGTTTTCTGTGAGGAATAAAAGCTTTTTGGGTTGGGGATTTTTTTTCTGTTCTTAGTTGCAGTCCCCAGGCCAACACACACAGCCATGTTGGCATTGAACAAAACAGTCAGTTGGATGGTTAATAATGATTATTTCTTTGCACTTTGATTTACTCAAGTGAATTATCAGGAAAACATTTGCAAAACAGGGGCAAGTAATTATATTCTCCAGCATGGTTTTAATAAGAAAACTAAAGGAAGAGAAATAAGCACAATACAGAGATACTGATGAACAGGAGTGGGCAAAAACATTAAACATAAGAAAAATAGGTTTGTCCAGGCCTGCAGGCAGAGCACCAAGGCCTTCCTTGCAAACCCCTTGACACTGTGCTAAGCCTGGGTGATGAGTCCCAGGCTCTCAGCAAGGCTCAGCCCCCACAACTGCACCAAGACATTGTGACGGGCTGCTGGGCCAGACCAGCTCTGTGCTGGCCAAACCCAGGCAACCCCAGCAGGTTTAGCTCTGTGTTTGCTTGCCCTGCAGCATCAGCTGGGCTGTGACACCCATCAGTGAGGCTCACACCTGAGCTGGCTGCCAGCCCTCCCAGGCAGCACTGGAGGCTGTGTGGGGCATTGGCTCCACAGAGCTCTCCTTACAGGAGCTAGAAAACTGGCAGCACATCTGCTTCTTGGGCTCAGCACTTCCACTGCCAGCACGGGCTGAAAGCAGCAATATTTTAACTCAACAGGAGGGGCTGGACAATAGTGCCTGGCAGGGGACACACTGCTCTCTTTGCCACTTGTGCAGCTGAGGAGCTGTCACCCAGCAGTCAGGTGTCAAAGGACAGAGGAGGATCAAGCCAGGGCCCTCAGTCTGCTCCTTGTGTCCTTAACTGTTCTCAGAATGAAATCTCAGTGCCACAACTGCCTCACTTGTACCTAGTTGGACACTCAACCATAAAGCAAACACGTGCACTGCTCGTGCTGACAGACTTGGCTCTCAGGGTTCAACAGTTCACCTTAAAGTAGGAAAACCTTCTTTTGCCAAAAATTTACAATGGCTGCATAAGCAAACTTACTGGCAGGAGTTTTCTCCCACATTCTTTTTCTCCTTTCTGCTTAAAAAATTATCTTATTAGCAGTAGACCATGTAAAAAATTCAGATTCAGATTCTTGTGTATAAAACATCATAAATAAGCAACAAAAGAAAGGGAGGATGCTGCTGTGTCCCAAGATATGCTGAGGCTCACTAGAAACAGTACAAATTTCTAACATCTTGTTTGTTTTTCTAGTATCATGGCAAAGTGTGTGTGCAATACAATTCTCAGTCATTCACTCCTCAATGCCTTGTTAGTAACAATTGCAGTTCTCAGGAGGACTGAACAGTGGAATCTCTCGAACTAACTCCATATAGAGTGAATCTTTGGGGAATTTTAGATTTCACAGTACAAGCTATCAATATAAAAAATCATAACTGACTCTGGTTGAACAGATATTACTGCAGTTACTGTAGAGGCAGGGCTGTTAACTCTTTAAAACCCCTTTATCTGATGTTCTCATTTCAAACCTCATTTATCTTCCAGCATCTGAGATTGAGCAAGTCTTGTCTGTCAGATTGTAATTACTTTCCTTCCACCCCTCTCCCCCGTACATATAAATAAAGGCTTTTACATCTTACCTCCCAAGCTACTATGAAATGCCTTTGTTTTTGAACACAGTAGAACAAAAACAATGTTGTATTATTCAGCAGCCGTGGGAAATAGTTCTTTATTTGGATGCAATTAAACTTAAATGGTTAGTTCTACATTTTATCAAATGTCTCTATGAAAAATAAATAAACACAGCAATCTTTGCTTGCTCATTTATTCACTTTGAAGAAACTATGCAAAATGAAATTGAGCTTTATTTCATTCTTGCTCTTAACAAGGTGGATAACTAGCTAGTAAGTTCTCAGGACATGTTACATGCTGTATTGATCTTGTTTCTTTAAAAAAATAGGGGCAGCATTCTTGATGCTTCAGCTGCCAGTATTTCCCCCTTACTGAAAGTGCAGCTCTATGCACCAGCTGAAACTGGTGGATTTGGGCCCATTTATTTCTCATTAAGTCAATGGGCATTTTGTCATTGATGGTGACATCTGAGAATCTGTGGCTGATTCTCATGGCATAAATCCACAGAGCTTTGGAAATTACAATTTAATCTACAACATTGCTTAAGCTTTCTGCCCAAGTTTTTGGAAGCAGGAGGAGTTCTAGGTGGAGTTTTCTGGGTAGTGTTACAGCAGAGAGGTTTTAGGGAAAGCAGAGAGAACCTGCCATAAGAGACAGACAGTTTGCTATGAAAATCAGCATCCATGGGTGCACAATGCTCAGGCTGCTCTGACGTAGAAACAGAGCTTGCACAATCCAGCCACGTGGCTCCAAATATTTGGGACCCCCCTAGGCACAGAAGAAAACTCTGAACACCCCCATCCAGTTAAAGATCACTTCCACCAACATTTGGCTTTCTTAACCTCTAAAATTCAATCATTTTTCCCCCAAAGGAAAAACAGGTTAATTTTCATCATAGTTGTGAATGAAAACTTGTTCACAACAAGGGGAGTTCCTGCAGAACGGAAATGTTGAAGATTTCACAGGTTTACCTACTGGAACCATCAGATGGCTGAAGCCACAAAGTTATAAAAAGATCAGGTTGCCTGGGCAACAATTTTTCCAGAGTCAGCAGATCAGTCTTGCAACTTATTTTTAGCTTTTCTCAAGTAGAGAAGTAGCATTGCAGAGGAATGCTGGCAACAAACAAACAAATGCAACAAATGCGCTGATCCTAGAAGTAGTAAAAATATTAGTTTGATTACACTGGTATGAAAGAAAATACAACCTAGAGTTCTGCAAAACAGCCAAAATCCCAAGTTTTAAACTGAGAATTCAGGTTATGCATTCAGGTCAGGCAACCACTCTGATTTTGTACCTGATTTTCATGAGCACAAAGTCAGCAACTTACACATATAAATGTCTTGTTATACACCTGAAAGATAAACACCTTTCCTTGCACAGAGCCCAAAATCTGTTGCTACATCCTACAAAGCATCTATAATCTTTTATTTAGCAAGTCCCTGAAATTTATATTCACATTACATGCATTTCAACGTTTGTGTTGTGTAAACATATTTCAGAATTTGCCACACTTCTCAGCTGTCATGAATTTTATTTTTGAGCTTGCTTATGTAAAGTGACATTATAAAAGAAGTGAAATAAAGGAGATAAAAACATGTACAATTAGTTATGGTGTTCTGAGATAGCTTTTATTACCATTTATGCTTGTGAGCAGCAACATGTGCTCAGGAATTCAAGCTCTAGTTCTGCACATTGCTCACCAACATGACACTGTCTCTAAGGAAACAGTTCAGATATTTCAGTGGCAAGCAGTGGCCAGAAAGCACATGCTGAAGAGCCTGAATCTCTTGTTGAAGAGGTGTTATTTCTACCTCCATGACAGTGAAACTTAAAGATCAGTGAAGCAAGTCTACAGACACTCTGAAAGCAGCACTCGTCCCACTTTCATGGATTATGCTACATTTAGAAGTACACTTGAATCTCAGTTTTTAAGAAGAAATTCTCTCTGAAAGCCACTTTCCAATCAGTAGCAACTATTACCTCTCCAACCAGCAGAAGTTTAATTTCCTAGCTCACTGCAAACTTCTACTCAGGGTTACATGTGGAGAGGACACTCAGGTACATATTTTATTCCTTGTTAAGCCACTAAGTATAGTTCTAAAGAGATTTCTTGTAAATGCAAGCCCAAGTGTTCTCTCAGACATGCAAGAGTGTTTTACACAATTAAACAGTCTTGTTCTTCCCAGGCAGCTGCCAAAGGCCTCTGTCTTTCTGGACCTGTTCTAACTTGCTTGTGCTTAGGCTATGCAATGGAAGGATGCAGGAGGCCATCAGAGGCAGAGTTTCAACTGAAATTCCCTGTTTGGAGAATTTTCTGTCTTTGGAGTAGCTGATACAGGATGCTCTGGATTCAGGTGGGTGCCAGTCACTAATTGTGTCCCTCTGTGTTTCTGCTATGTTGAAAATGAAGGTAACACCCCAAGTTCCTTTCCTATACAATATATGCATCCAAGATAAACAGAAAAATGTGAGAAGGGGAGAAGAAAGACCAATTCAAGTATCAAGTGGCTGCCCCTGGCCAAAACACATGACATCACTCATAGCATCTGTGCAAATTGCCCCACTTTGGGAACCTTCTGCAGCTCCCTTGCATAATTGGAATACAACATTAATTAATAACATGCACTAATCTGCAGTTGAACTCCCTTTGTACTCAGATGTTGATATGACCCCCAGCTAGTCACTCCTGTCTAGGTCAATACATCATCTGTACACTTCAGCAGCTTGCCTCTGCTCACAAGCTCAGAATCTCAGGGGCACACAGCATCTACTATCTCAAATCATGAATCCCTGGGTATTTTTTGCATCCAGCTCCTATCTGTTATTTCTCCATAACTGGGACACACAGTGACTTATACCCCCCTACCTGTCACCCTTAATTTGGATCTGGATATATGAGATTCAGCTGTGTATTTCAGATGCTACCGGCATTTCAAATCCTGGTGCAATATGAAGGTTTCCTTAGCAACAGTCACCATAGGAAGTTCTTTAAAGATGCCTTTCCTGACTCTTGTGATTCTGCTTTTCAGAGATTTATACAGGTAAATCAAATATAAAGTTTTGACGTGAACTTAGAAAATAGCGGCAGAAAAATAAGTGTATTGAGTTTGAATGCAAATAGCTTATTTGCTATGAATATGCTTTGAAACATATGTCCCACTTAAGTTCATGGCATTATACCCAGCAACTTGCACAAAAGCAAGCTGAAGGGATAACTTTTTTAGAAAAAGTAATCAAAAAATATTCCTCGCTTCCATAGGTTGCTTATGTGATCACCTTTGATAGGAATGAGCCACACTATATATTTATTATCTGTCATGTTAGGATAATTACACAGCTGGTTTATGAACCATTGAACTAGTGTGTTAGCTGATGATGCTGTAGGTTCAGTTGCAATTCATACCCACTCCATCTTTCATAATAATCTAATAAGGAGACATCAATTAATTATCACAGGTTTGAAAGGAGAGTGTGGAAAATGCCATCGCTTCAGTAATGTCTCCAGTAATATTTTATTTTCCTTTTAATTGTATCCCAAAAGCAAATCCAGCCACTATAGCAGCAGTGAAGTTACCACCTGTAAATGGCAGCCTAGCAGACCACTAATCAATAGCTCTGCAAGGAGATGCATCTTCTGTGCTGAGCAAAACATGAGTCTGATTTTACAGGAGGTATAAGCAATAAAATACCTACTGCTAATGTCTAATGTGATGATTCCCTTTTACTTGTGCACCTGACACTGTGAAATATTACTGAAATAAGCTGTTTTCAAGAAGGATGCTTTCAGCATCAGTAAATCAGCATTTCAGTGGCAAGGAAAAAAAACATCCTTATTTATGCAGGCCCCCTTGCAGAAATGTGCTATTTCTGGAAGAGGCAGACATCACATAGTGTTTTCTCAGAAAAAAAGAGCTGTTGTCCATGATAAAGAATTATTCATATCTCAAAGCAAGGCAGAAGCATGGAAGGTGAAGAATTTGAAGAGAAGCCTTCAAAGCTTTGTTAAGGCAGGGACCTTGTTATAACTCTGCTGTCTTTGCTTGGGAGGCGGGCAAGCTGGTCCTGCTGCTGTGAAGAAAGCCTTACATTCCCCAGCAGCCCATGGGTCATGCTCCCTCCTAGCCCTTCTCTTGGCACATTTGCATGTGAACCATATAATAAGTAAAAATTTCTAGTTGATGAGACTGTACCAGTGTTAAAGCCAAGGCTGCAGGCCAGAGGAGGCATAAACTGAAAACTTGGGCACACAACGGGATGAACTGGAAAAATGGGACAGCACCTTTCAGCAGAACATTTTTTGTTGAGCCAGGTTATTGTTTGTTGCAGTAAGTATTTTATCAATACATTTCAGGTGATCATACTTGTGACCAAGGGAATGAAGGTAAATTCCACAAAATATACTGCAATTGCAGAAAACTCTGAAAGCCACAGATGCCAGAGGGTTTCTTGAGTCTGCCAACAAAGGGCAGCTTCAAAAAGGGAACATTTAAATACAGTTTTGGACAATATCATGAACAGACAGTGCCAAGTTGTCCCTCAGGGGAAAGCTCACAGGGCTCACAACTGCAATGTTAATGTGGGATGTCATCCTAGAGATACACAGGATGCTTAATCCAGGATTAAGGGATTACAGTTCCTTCTCCCAGGTTTCCAACATGTGGTACAAACAGGTTTCTAAAGCTCAGATGGCAAACAAGGACAATTGAAGTCATGCCTCCTTTAATTCTATGCCAAAAGCAGAACATAACTTGTCCCAGTATCATGAGGCATTTTCTGGGGTTAAATTTTAGGAGCGGGAATTAGTTTGACCCAAACAACATCACAGTCCAACAGATCACACAGTTATGCACAGCAATATATATCTAACTCAGTCTGGATTTTTTTCTGGTTTTGGAATAAAGGCTTAGGTTGACTTATCCAAGCCTTTAAGCACTTCTTGTTACAAAGTCATTAACCAAATATAAACTGTGTGCATGCAGGGCTCTGAAGGTAGATGGGTGTGCATGCAGGGCTCTGAAGGTAGATGGGCTGGGACAAGGGGGACCAAGGGTATTGAAAATTCCATATTTTTCTCTTGGAAAAAACTATGAAAAACAACAACAACTACACAAAAAACCAAACCAAACCAAATCAAAACAAAGCCACAAGGAAAAAAGGGAATTAGCTGATGTCTACAGAAACTGAATTCACCTCCCCATGGCTCACACACATTAACACCTAGAGAACATCTCTGCAGGGAATGTGTTAAGTAAAGGGTAACATTGAGGGTTTCTACTGCATTACAGAGAAATTTCCATTTACCTGAGAGTAAATGTGGACAACATGCTCTATGAATTTCTTTGTGGGCACTTTAACTGAGGTGTAAAATGCAGCAGTGTGAGATAACTTCAGATCATGCCATTACCAGGATGCAGATCATCACATCAGAATGCAGTTGTGGTGACAGCTGTGAGTACCTGGAGTCAGCTCCTCCCAAAGCTTCAGTGCAAGAAATACCACAAGAAACAGAATTAGGACTTTGAAAAATGCAGCTTATGATGCTGAATAAAGCATGAACTTGGCTGGTGTTTGCTTTGAAGCTTGAATAACACCTTATGTTTCAGTATTTGCTACACAAGATGTACCTTGATCAATATCAAACTAAGATGTCTTTGCCCACGCAACGCTGTCCTGCACGTGCTGCTGGTGTCTATCAACAAATGCTACTCAAAAACATCTTAACTAATCAAAAAATATGAATTTTTGAATTCATGTTGCATCAGTGTTCAGAATTCAGGTGTATTTGCCAGACAAACTCTTGGTTTCATTCTCTAATCAAAACAACACTTCCCAGGGTCTGACAGGCAGTAGAGCTGCTCTTTACTACCAATGAAACATACACTCAATGCTGTTGGAAAGTAGGTTTCAATCCCCAGGGCCACGATTCACCAAAGCCAGAGGCTGCTCCTGCAGCCACCTCCACTGACCACCACCAGTGACACAATCCCTTCCTTTACAGAGAGGCAAAGTCCCTTTTCCCAGCCACAGTTGTATCTATTGGGGCTGGATGGTTCTGCAAAAACTCAGATTCTTTCTCAGAGCATCACTACAAAGGACACATCTGTTACTGATGGCAACATGAACGAAAGAAACTTTAAATGCCATGTTATCATCAGACCATTCAGGAATCTAAAGACCCTTTAAATCAATACCCAAATCCCAATGCACTCTGTACTATACTAGCATATAAGTTAGTGCAGTCTTTAAGACCAGACAATCTAGGCTTTTTTTTTTTTTTTT
>VZRH01000298.1:574358-596742 GCA_013397555.1 Urocynchramus pylzowi | reverse complement strand
AAAAAAAAAAAAAAAGGAATATGTGTTGCCCTTGGAATGGAAATCAAGGCTTTCTTTCCATTCACACATGGAATCTTTGGGTAGCTCTACACTCTTCACATTAAAAAGCTGCTTTTTTTCCTGAATTCAGAACATCAGCCTACTCTTTTTGAGAAAACAAAACAGTAGTTTCATCTAATGTACACAATGGGAATAAATCCACTTGTTTAGAGAAATTGTTAAGACTCAAGAGTCTGAGAAATAGAAAGAAGAAAATTCAGCCAGCACAACACAGGGGAGAACTGGAGCACCAGAACACGGAGCAAGCTCCTCATACCCCACGTGGTGGGAACTGATGGATTTATCACCTCTGCACACATCACATGCCATGGATGAACTCAGGATTCTTACCTGCCATTTCAAACAGACCTGATGGGCACCAAGATCCTACTTATTTCCAAACATGTCTACTCTAAAAAGGAAACCACTGCCTGGGAAGAGGCAGTAATTTCTGAGCTGTTTCCTTAGTGACCAACAGAATGAAATAAAATACATTGTACACAACAGTGTTTCATATCCTGAACACTAGGCAGGAGTATTTTAAGGAATTTTAATTCCTGTAAAGCTAAACTGACTATTTTAAAAGTAAAAACTACTAACAGGGATGTTGCATGTGCTGCTAACATTTCTGAAAGTAATATGCTTTAGCATATTCCCCCAGGTTATAATCTAGTTGCAAGTAATTTAGGCTGGATTTCATTGCTGAAATTCATGTGCTCCACAACTACAATCAAAGAAATGGCCAGAAATCCCTGTCCTATCCTCCTAAGACTGAAAATATTTATAGTAGAATCACACACCCTTATTCTCCATGAAACTACAGCATCACTGCATCACTGCAATGAGGGCACAATATTGGTCAAAAAAAAGGGCTCCACCAGACCTTCACAGGAGCCTTCAATTTGGACTTTAAGAAAAAAAGAAAAAAAAAAAACCAACTGTTTCTCACTAGGATAACTTCCACAGGAAACTTCAGTCCAGGATGTCAACTAATTAACTTTCTCCAGCTGGAAAAGTCTGGCAAAATCCCAAGCAACTGAAAACAGGGTGCACAGTACTCCTTGAGTACTGACCAGTTTCCCATGTCAAAACAGGTATTGCTGTTAAGAAGAAACCTTTCCATATTAAATACTTACTCTAAATTTTTGAGTAATTTGACTTCTCAGTTATATTTTAAAGCCAGTAGCACAGTTATAGATGTGCCTGGTTCTGAGAAGGTGCAAAATGTCACAAGATCTTGAGGTGAATAAGAAATGAGAAATGCACACACTGAAATCAATTCTCAGCAATATTTTCTGTCTGCCATTTCTTTCAGACCTAATCCAAAATTCACTGAATTCAGAAGAATTGTATTCATTATATTTGGATAAAGCCATTATTTATGAAACACACTTCTGCTTCTGAGCATGCTCTGATTAAACACAAACTCATCCACATCTCACAAGGAATAAATAGACAAAGCAATCATTTTACAAGCTTTATTTACAAGATCTATGCAGTCAACACCAAGGAATATATAATCCCTTTGCTTGTAATCAGGGTCAACACACACATCAGAGGGACAGAAAACTAAGAAAAAATTGGGAGTGCATAAATTTTCATTGCATGGTTTAGCCAGAAACTAGCTGGACAGAAGTTCATTTGATTAGGCTTATTTTAAGGCACTATAGGAAATAGGTAGATTTTGGACAGGGGAATGTGAGTTGTTCCATAAAAAGCTGTTCCACCTCGCTTTCTTCCCTTCTCACAAAAATCCCATTTCCTGCCCCCACCCCCTCCCTCCAGAACACTGTTGAAAAGCAAACACAGCAGAGCTTCTACTTTGACACCTGGAAGCATAGGAGGAACATAAACCCCAAATAAACAGCCATGTTGGATAAAACACCATCCAGAGGGCTGCAAGCAACCAGTGCTCAGTGCTGACAGAAAGAATCACACTGCCTTGCCCTGCCGTATCCAAAATGACTGATAATTGCCTCCTACAAAAACATTTGAGTTCCATAGAAATGCTCTCCAAGCTGCTGAGGGGGTGTGAGTGTGGGACTGCCTGGAGCTGGAACTCCCTCCATGGACCCTCTCATTTCCTCACTTGCTCTATAGGGTCATTCTCCACTTGCAACAGCTTTTCAGAGATTCTGGCTTTTGTGAGTTTTGAGCATAGTCATTAAAAACTTGGACTACAGCTACTGCCCTTCTGCCAAGCAGATCTGTATGTGAGGGTAGTGTCACTGGTGGAGGTATTTGTTTTGAAAAATCAACCTTTCAAGCTTTTATTGCACAGTGAATAATTCAAACATCACATATCAAATAGCTCAACAGAATACAGGTGGAAATTTATTCCTATTTACATTAGTACTACTCCTTTTGTAGCTTAAGCCAGAGGTGAAATCTGAGACTTCTGGATTTGTTTACTGGCTGAAATGAACATTTAGATGTTAGTTTTGTCCCTAGAAAACAGTCAGACAACATGGTCAAATAAACATCTCCTTTAAAACTCCATTCTTACATAACTCCAGAAAGCAGCATGAATACCTGGCTTACCCAGATTAATTTTTCAAGTGTATAATTTTATTTCTGCAATAGCATGCAATGTAATTTTGTTTAATGCTGTAAAATAGCATTTTTAAGATGCTGAATTATTATCAGCTGCACTTTTTGCAAATTTAACCTAACTCGCTCTAGAAGTTTCACTGAGGCAAAACTCATTAGCAATTAAATATTGTCCCAGAAGTAATTAACAATATTAATGATGATAAAAAAGATTACAATTATACTTTCTGGATGTCTGTCTCAGTTTGGGAAGATAGGTGTCTGCTAAGGAGGGCCAGAGCCTCTCCTGGAATAGAGAATGTAAACCCCCTCCTTCTGAATTTTTTATAAAATTTAAATCAAGGGGCTCTCAGGCAGAAAATATGGGAGCAGGGATAACAGTCCTTTACTAGGGAAGCAAAAAATATCAAAATATAAAATAAACAAATGCAGTAGATTAAAACAACACAGACAGAGTCAGAACTCAACCTGACACCCGGTTGGTCAGGGTGTAGTCTCAGTCCAATTGGAATTGTGGCTGTAGTCTTCCTGGACTCAGTCCTCAGGTGTGGTTCTGTTGGAGCAGGAAAATCCTATAGAAGGAAAGGTGAAGATCTTCCTCTGCTGATCCAGTTGAAAAGGGGTAGCTCTCTTTCTGAGCAAAACCCAGCAAGAGCTGTCCTGTCTCTCCAGACTCCCAGCTATATCTGTGTAGGAATGCTTGGCTCCTCCCTCTGGGCGGAGCATCTCACAATGGGATGTTAAAGTTCTTATCAGTCACGCATCGACATTCAATAGCCTGTTATCAGCAGATGTCTCCCTGGAGGGAGGAGTGGTTGTGGAAGAGATAAGGAAAACTGCCCACTTAACAGAAGACAACTGCCATACAGATGGCAAATAGAATAGCATTGATTTCACAATACATGACAATGTCCAATCTGCAGCAATAAAAACATGCCATAGAAATAGAACGTGGCAAATTATTGGTTTTTAGAAATAGATTAAGAGATTTGTTAACACAATAATAACACTTACTTTAACTCCTTTATTATAAAATAAAAGCTGCAGTGTTTTTCAGAAACAGAGTTCAACAGCAGCACCTGCCAATGCACTTCACTTATGTATGCCAAATTCATAGGCAGGAAATGTTTAAACTCACTTAACTTCGCAATTTTAACAAAATAAGGGCTAAACTCATGCCAGATCTGAAAAAAAAAAAAAAAGAAATCTAGATCTGGTTCAAGTTCAGAGAAACAATCACATTTGATTTGTTTGCACTGAAATATTGCCTTTGACTCAAGTCTCTTGTGGTGTAGATGGTTATAAATTTTAAGCCTCAAGAGGTTTTTATGGTGTCATCCTTTTTAAACACTGATACTCTGCTTTGCAATACTTTACCCCAAAATCTCACAAGACATAATATTCCTAGCCGCAGAGTCAGTTTGAGGGGATGCAGTTCTTAAAATGAGCCTCTATTAAAATTCCTTGCAACTGGATCACAGTATCTGTTAGTATCAGCAATAACCATTAAATCCAGCCAAGACCATTCTGACAGAAATCTGGGGTTTTGACCAGAGCGAGTATTTATGAGATGTGCACAGTTTTCTTTTAAAAGAGCTTTTCTTGGAGGGAGAAGTTCTCCTGATTGCTTTTGGTTTGCAAAAACAAGAAGTTGACATTTTCTGCAGGAAGTACAGCATTTTCTGATTAGCTCTAATAGCCACTTTTGGGAGCTGCTGCAATTTATCCCAGCATTTGAAGTAGCTGAGTGTCATTAATTGCTATTCACCAGGGTATTCAAGGCACTTGGTACCTGGTAAAGATGGGAGCTAGAAATCAAACTGCAGGCCAGGACTGAGCAAAACACTTCAGCACACGAATGAGGGCTGAGCTGAACACAAATTCTGCAAATTGTTGACCTGGAATTGTGACCTGGAATTTATAAACTCTGGAAGATGTGTCAGAACAAGTGCTAGTTTAAATATCTGATAGAAAAGCATGTGCCCATTATTTGATTTTCTAGTTTCAAAAGCAAGGAACCATTCACATGCATAAAATTTTCTGCTGTAAAGTTTTCCAATTTTTCCACTGTATCACTGTCTTCTCCCTCTTAATTTTTCTCAAAAATGCTCCCTCCAAACTAAATATATCTCACTCTTATATTAAGAACACATGATCTTTTTACACTGATAAACCAGATCTTGATAAGGCCCAACCTGCAGTAATATGTAATTCTTGTCAAAAGAGTCACTTATTTAATTTCCCTTCCTCAGAGATGTGCTCTCTAAGTCAGTTTCTGATGGAAACAAATGAAGGCAATGATTTGCCTTGAATAATAAAGCACCTGCAGCTGTTTGCAGCATTTAGAATGGTGGCTTGTCATTTGCAGAAACCCTTAGATATTCTGAGCACCCTACATGGCTTGCAGGTAGGACACCAGGTCTGTGTCATTTACCTCACTTTCTCATCATTTTCCAATAACAAGAACATCAAGGATGCAGCACATACATCACCTGCCCAGGAGTCTGGATTTGCTTTATATAGTGACCTCTGAATAAGTCCCCTCTGCTCCCCAAATGTCAATAGAAAAGATTTTCTTAGACTTGAATCACGTAGAATCTATAGAGCAGCTCTCCCTTCTGGGTCTGTGGTGGGAGCTGCTCTGTGACTGGGCAGAGGTAAATGGTGAATGCTAAATCCAGCAAGGATTTTAAAGGCAATTGTACACCCCAAGCTGGCACAGCTTTGAAGACAAACTATCAGGTTTGTCTGTCTTTGTCCTCCACAATCCCAGAGAGGTAAAACCTACACACAAGTTCCTGGGCAGACTGAGCACAAAGCAGCAATAATGCTCTGGAAATGGCTGTGGGGCTGTGTCAGCCAGCTGATACGGGAACTGGATGCAGCTTTTTGTGTAGTCATACAGCAAGCAACTCAACTTCATTCAAAATAGATTAACTCATTACAGAGAACAGGAGAATAAATTGCACAGGAATGAATGAGGGATTTTCAAGGGAGTTAATGCACTCTAAAACACCATGAAGCTCCTGCATAACTAGAAAGGTTGAATTTGTAGCAGCATAATTCACAGTTTAGAAAGTTAAAATAATTACACATGAATCACTAAAATATTCATTAAGGGAAAATCCCTTTACTTTCTAGAACAGCTTTAGTTTTTCAGCTATTCCACAAACACAGCCAGGTGAATCAGTTACTTGCCACCACCATTCAAATCACTGGTGATCTCTTAAGAAATAAAAACCCCATCCAGTTATTAGTGTTTCACATGGTTGTGGCTTTGAGTCAGCATTTTCCCTAGCTGCAAGCTCACAACTTACAGCTCCAGTGCAAAGTTAATACTAGATCGGTTACTATAATTAACAAGAACAACAATAGGCTAACAGTAATGCATTTTTTCCTCCTGAGATAAACCATGCTGTATTCACATAGCCCTAAACTCCAAGAGAGCCACAGCTGAACACAGTAACATTAACATCAAGATGGCTCAGGGCACCAGGGCAAGTACAGAAGAGATTTTTGCCAATACTTACAGGATTCCCTCTCCCATCTCAGTCTCTTGCTTAGGATGGACAGTTATCAGAGCACAAAAACGAACAGGGCCCATGTTCCCAGCCCTCCCTGTAGCCTCACACAGCCATGCCCTGGTCTCTGAAATGCCACCAGCCCATCACAGCACACATCCAGAAGGGGCTGTACCTGCTGCTGGTTTTAGCAGGATGGTAACTACACTTGGTTCCTGTGTGCCTGAGCATCCTGCACAGCCTTCTCTTGTCCTGTCCTCTGTTTAGTTTGGCTAAGACACTGCTGCCTTTAATTTCCTCATGAAATTAAATCCATGAAAGGATATTCCCAGTTCCTCTGCTCCCACTCACTCACCCTTCCAAGCCCCTGCTCCTTCCTAGCAGCAGGCCTCTGGCAGACATCACTAGAGGGGTGTGACTGCCCCACCAGCCCCAGGCCTGTCCCACCTGTCTGGAGGCTCCTCAAGCCAATTCTACATTTGCTGCATGCCTGTGCATCATTATCCCAGCCCACAGCTGCTCTCTGCCTGAAGAGCTGGGCAGTGAAGGAGGACAACAGCCCCACATCCTCCTTGGCAGGGAAAGGTTCTGCTGAGGACAGGAGATGGACAAACACAACCAGTTCTCCCAGAAAGATCAGGGCGACTGGAGAAGTGCCAGCAGACACAAAGGAGCAACAATGTGCAGACAGCATGACACTGCTGTCCCCTGGTGAAAGGCTGGCTTTGGTAATCAGGAGATTGCTTGGATTTATTTGCTCCTTCAGTCAGGGCAGGGGAGAAAAGCTGGGAGCTGGTATGCAATAGGAGTAGAGGGAATGGCTCCTCTCCTTGGCACAGGGATTGGGAACATCCACAGTAATAAAAGGAGATAAGAGAATCCCTTGTACACTACCCACACCATGGTCCCTCTTTCGTTCCCCTCAGAAGGAACACTAGGGCTTGAGAAGTCACCTAATACGTGTCCCTCAACCCCTCAAATCTATTCCTAGCAGATGTTTCCCCATCCCAGCCTTTAAAAGCTCTGAGGATGGAGGCATTTATCATCCTTCTTGGTTAGACTGTACATAAAAGTTTAGAGATTTTAGGTAACAGCATTCAAGTTGCTACAGCAAGTTTTGCAAGCCTGTGCATAGGATCATTATCATATACCAGTAATATTGGCCTTCACTTTTGCAGTGGGTTGCTGAACTAACAGAAAATTCTGATTGAATATGTGCTGCCAGTGGTAAAGCTGGAAATCAGTAAATGTACTAAGAGCAGGCTGTCTCTGCAAAAGCACTAGGCAAAGGACTGCCAAAGGGAAAGAGAGAAAAGCTCGAAGAAAACCATCAGAATGAACAAGCTCTGCTAAGCCCTGTGGAATTGCTGTGGGTAAGTCTGCCCTTCCTCACAGGGATCCC
Source organism: Urocynchramus pylzowi (assembly GCA_013397555.1). Classification (NCBI taxonomy): domain Eukaryota; kingdom Metazoa; phylum Chordata; class Aves; order Passeriformes; family Fringillidae; genus Urocynchramus; species Urocynchramus pylzowi. The sequence continues at coordinate 589,230 of VZRH01000298.1, read as the reverse complement.
TGCAGCAGTTTGAAGCCAGTGGGTAACAGATCATCTAATGGCTATTGCAATGAGAGCAGAAAGGAGAGGAAAGCCAGAGAGGAAGAGATTATTTTGGAAGCTTTGCTCTCACTAACAAGGGTTTTCTTCTTCATGGAAAGTATAGCATCATCTTGGGTTTCTTACACAACTGCAGCTTTCTGCACAACCTTTCAGACCATAGTTTGGGTTTATTCCCATGTAGTTTCACATTTCTTTGACACGACCTTGAGGGCTCCATTCTGGAGCAGCCTGGTTTTGGGAACTGGCTTGGCTGAAGTTTGCCATCTGCAAGGCATTTCTCAATTTCCTTCCACAGGCCTCCCCCAGACTGTGTGCTGATGTTAGTTACCAAACACATGCAAATTTTACAGTCCTCATGTTGTTACCTTGCCCCCCCAAAAGCTTTTCTCTTGCATTAAAGCTCTCCTGAGAACTATGGTCTTCCATGGCTAACCAACTAAAACCAAACATGGTCTGAGATTCAAAAACATCACTTCCATGAGGAAAAATGAGAGCTTCTGGGCAATGCCCAGAGGCTGTGCTACCCTATCCCTGGGCAGCCACACTAGCTCCCTGTGCCAAGGGAATCAGCACTCATTATTAAACAGCAGTGGCCCTGCTCTCATCCAGGGCAGGACACCCCAACCTGGGTTCAGTTTATCCTGACAAAGAGCACCTTTCAAAGTGCTGCAGACATGAATTGTGTATCTCTTCCCAGTCCTTCACATGAGTGTTTCATTGAAACACAGACACATCTCATAGGATTGTCTGTTAAAAAACCCTAATTTTTCTGAACCAATGTAACAACAATCAGACAGAAGTAGCAGGGTGCAGAACAGCGCTGTACTTGTCTCACTGCAACCACAGCACAGCAGGGCAGAATTCTGTTCTTCAAAGACAATACAACCATTATGTGGGCAGGAGCTCAGGATATACTGGAAAATAACCACATGGAAAAAACACAGTTCAAGGGCTACATTTGTAAACATTTGCTGGCATCTAGAACCCAGTCAAACCTCATCACAATTCACATCAGAAGCTAATCATCACCCTCACTATTATTTTTAGTGGTCCCCAAGTGATGACTGTGCATGAGCAACATAGAAATAAAGTTCTGAATTATTTATGGTGCTCAAAACACCTCAACAAAAATGCTGGCCCTTCTTGTGTTCATGCTGTCTCGTGGATTAGGAGAAAGAGTGGAAATTAGGATTAGGAGCAGCAAGTGGAAAGAGTCAAGGCAGAGGTTACAGTCCAATTTTCTTTTTTAGCAGCCCCCTTGGTTTTGAATTATGTTTTATTTTTCACACATCAAGATTCACACACCAGGCTTCAGGAGATCTGCACTCAATTTCCAGTTCTTCTACAAATCTAATACAGCTGTGAGCAGGACATTCTATTTCTCTATGACTCAGTTTGCCACATATGAGAAAGAAGCTAATTTTCAAAATATATCACTAAGAAATAAATGAATAGCATTTTAATTGCCTGGATATTATTGTGCTGGTCTATGCAAGCAGAAAAATAGCTCAAGACAGTGTTCATGTAGAAAAGGTTGTAAAACAAACCAGCTTTCTAGATCAAAACAAGCAAATCTAATTTCAAATCAGAAATTGTTTTTATATTTATTTAATTATCTTGCCATCAATGTTCTAACTATTTTTTTCCCCCAGAGGGAGGATGTTCAGTTTTCTGGAGTGATTCTACTGATGCCTCTTTTAAGCATTAATTTCTCTGAATGAACCAGCCAATTTCAGGAATAAATAATATGGTTACAATTGTCATTCATTCAGAAAAGCAATTTAATTTTGATCAGGACCTACCCCTCGGCTTTGAATTCAAATTAAGAGAGGCCACAGATTCTGAATGTAGTTATTGCTAAAATGAAAGAGATCTTGCTGAACACAAGAGACATGTGGACTCTCACCATGCCAAAAAACTGTGTCAGATAGATAGTACTTGAAACACAATCCTCATTAATATGGATCACAGCATTCATGTTCTGGAAACACAAAGAATAGAGACTAATGGATTAATCCATGGTGAGTGCCACAATGATCTGTACCTTGTCCTTGGTAGAACAGCTTTCCCACAATCCTCCTTCCTTCATTCAAATTCTAACAAACAAGATGCTCTAGCTGAAAAGAATTCACTGAAATCCAAGAATCCAAAAATCCTAAACACGTTTCCCTCCAGCATTATGGTGTGACACAGGTAATTACACTTCTGACTTTGCTCCAGTAAATCCAAAACTGACTTATCTTTTAATACCTTCCTGTAAGAAAATATACATCTGAAAAATGTGTTTCCAATATGCATATTAGGCATATTTAATAAAAGTACACCATACAAATAAAAAGCCTGTGCCAATGAAAAGCCCCAGTTGCATAAAATTAAGCATCTGTGATTAGGTGGAATCAAATTTCATTCTTTCCAACTGTAGTGGTTTTTTAAAAAAATAATTTGCAGCGATAGCATAGATCATCATGTACCTTTCTGAAAGGAGAATACACTAACTTGTTCACTGTATTTTAAAGCTCCTGTGATATAACCAAGAACTAGACATTTGCATGTGAAAAGTTCTGCAGAGGAATGCTCTTACTTATGCCAGTAATTCTGTGATTGTTAGCCCAGTGACCTCTGAATAGGCATTATACACATCTCTATTACCTCAACAATCATCTGTCTTAAATATATCCAGCACAGACACAAACTGTCTTTAGAGATCCACTCCATAAAGATCACAAAAGGGATTAAATAACCCAGCCTTTCAATGGCATGGGACTTGACACACTGATGTAGGGATTACTTTTGGCCCAGTGCTCCATATTTCATTGCCCCTGACCTTGGAAGTAAAAGTCAATATCTGAGCTGTTCTACAGCTGGTATTTCATCCATGTTTCTGCTTCACTGCTAGAACACAGAATGATGGGACCATAAGTAATGAGGAGAGGTCACAGGGGTCACACAGATACTGCATCAATCACATGTGTCATCTGTGATCTAAAGTTAACTATTTCCAAGGAGAGAGGCTCCACAACTTCACTCAGGACTTCCCCTGGCAAACCCTCCCTGCAAGGGATGCTTTTCCCCTGCCTAACCTGAACTTGCTGTAATCACTTGTAGTCGCTCCATATTTACTCATTCCTTTCTCCTTAACAAAAACTCTAGGCAACTAGAGGTCTATTGGGGCTAAGCAGTATCTGTATTGTAACAAAAATTGCAGTTTTCAAACAAATATTCTGATTTCTTTTGCCCAGAAAATAGCAAGCTACAGCAGTTCATTTTCAAAATACTAAGGGCAATGAAGAACTGTTCAAAGATTACAGCACTACAAAGGAATGGGGCCTTCCAGTGACTTGCCTGGCAGGAGGAATACGGAATTTATCTGAGCAAATGCAGCTTCAAAAAAAGAAATAAGCCCTTAAAGTCCTGTTGATTTTTCTATAGAGGTGGAATTAATTAATTGCATCAAAAGGAATTGGAGTTTTTACCCCTCTTTCCTTGCCAGGAGAAACTTTTAAGAAGCCAGGCAGGAGTAGTCAGCTGGGTGTAACCCTACACAAATCCTTCCAACCTTTGCATCATTGCTGCTGCCACCAGGAACCAGTGCACTCTTGGATTATGACATAGCACTTGGATTTGGGGATGTAGCTGTGGGAGAGGAGGGCTCTGCTCCACCATAAAGCCAAAAGGAATCTCAGTTCCTGAAGACTAAAGGTCCATCCAAATGACCCAACAAGATTTTGCCAGGAGATTTTTTTATTACACTGCTCACATCTGTCCATACAGATGATAAATAAGATTTAACTGTGGGAGGCACCTAACATTACACCATTGCGCAAAGGCAGACACCGGTTTTTAAAAGAAATATTCTAGCCCATCCTCCTATATTTATTTTTGGGAGAGTGAATTTTAGTTGAAGAAACTTCTGAGTGCAGCACAAGACAAGGAATCACAGCCTCAAATAGGTATTTCATAATTTAGAACTGTTCCACATGGCTGCCCATTCAATACATATAATTCATTATCAAATCCCAGCCCTGCTTGCTCACTGTCTTGTTCCTTGTATGGGTTGGATTTAATTTGAAATATTTTTTAAATGGTCACTAACAGCATTTAAATATGAACCTATAGAAGTTTGGTTAAGCAAAGTTCAATTAATAGTCCACATGTCTGTGTAATCTGAAGACCTAATTCCATCCCAACACCTGTTTTGTATTTAACAGCAGGTCACAGCCACAAAAGTTGATGTAATACCAGCATAAAACAAAATACTGTGTGAATATTCTCAGTCTGTTGAACTACTGGCAGATGAACTATTAATCCCATGATGAAATTAATGGGGCACTTCTATGATTTTACACCAGATTTTACACCATCTGAATGGCCTTTTCTTTTTGTTCATAATTTGCTTTCTTTTACATTTCATTAACAGTGCAGAATTATTATGTGTCTTGGCTTGAACTGACACTACTCAACCCCCAAACAACCTTTTTAATATCTGGACCATTTATTCCATTAATAGTGAATTTTCCTGAAAAAAAGTTTCCACTAAATCTTTATAGATCTCATAGAAATTGACATATAAACTTGGAGAGCCAACCCCAGTGCAAGTTAAAGAATGGGTAAAACTAATTTGGTTTCTGGTTACTTTCATCACTCAAGGACAGGAGAATGGATTAGCCTTGCCTGACCCTCCCCAGTGAGTGTTGCTGGTGTGTGAGGCAGTGACTGTAGAGTTTTCTGTCCTGGCAGGTACTGGAGCCCAAAGGATCAGCCTAACCTTGAGATTTGACACATCTTGCAGCCATCACTCTTCTGATACTCTGAGAAATGCTGAATCCAAGTGATTGGAAATAATCACCCCTTCAATGAAATTATAAATTCACAGAGAAAATGTATTGTATTTAGAAATTATTATTATATTTGTCTGTATACATACAAATGAAATCTTAATCCTCCATGCCAGAGGAAGAATATCTAAAACAAAAACCTGATGGCATTCCCCCAACTTCTGTCACTGCTGGTTGCTGTTGCTTACACTGGAGTTGACACACTGAATGTTTGTCCGCACTTACACATGTACCAGCACTGTTATCTTAAAAAACAATGCAAAAAGTGGATAAAACTTAACCTCAACAAAGCACCTAATCAAAATAGTGAATTTCAATGTAAATTGAAATAGCCAATCCAGCTAAAATACCCAGGAAGACTGAAGTTTCCTGCAAGCACAGTACCTGTGAAGAGTGGACACGGATATATACAAGGCAAAGTCAGAAAGAATTAAGCCAAGGTTCTTCTGAAATTAAAATTGAGTGAACTGGTGTAAGTTTGAGGCAAGTTCTTGCCAATTTCTGTCCACCTGTGGAATTCATTATGGGCAAAAATGCCTGAGATATTCTATGTGTGATTGTGTGATGGGATGAGGAAAATATTCTGAACCAGTAACTCCTTAAATGCATCACTGGAAAATAAAGTGAAGGCAGTTTAGAGTCAAAGCATCTTGCTTAATTTTGGGTATACCTGTAAACACAGAAACCACCTGAAAAAAACCCCACGTATTTCCACCTGTTGAAATAAAGTTCCAGCATCACACTTATAAAATATCTGAAGAGGAGAGCAGGAAGCAGTACTGTCTTCAGAGATGTAAAACATCATAGTAACAGGAACTCAGGCTGCGAGCTAGCTGGATTTGCTCAGTGTTCAGAACATTATGGTGGAAACAAAGGGAATTAAGACCCTGGGATTACCTTTGATTGTTATTTTCCAAATAGAGCATGAAAAAATAACACAAAAGAGAAAAAGTCATTGAGAAAGATGCAGTTTTGGATCAAAGTCATTGTATGGCTAAAGCTAAATACATTAGTTCAAACTTATGGTCAATGAAAAGAGCTCGAGCACCCTTTTTGTTGTAGGTACTCTGCTCAGATTTTTGTTCAGTACAATTGTAATGGTTCACTGAGGATTTTCTAATAACCTCATTGAGGGGTTTTGCAAAAGTTAAATCAAAGGGGTAACCTGACATCTGAATCAAAAAGATTTTGGAGTATGGAAAAATAAAAGCTTTTTTGACAGCTACTGTTCTGACAGACTAAAAGAAGTCAAATATCACATATCACTCATGCCCTGCAGTCTGAAGTTTAAGGCTTAAACTTCAGCCTTCACCCTGCCTTGCTCACACAGCCAGGTGTGTAGGAGCAGCTCCCTTTGAATTCAGCCAGGCTCAGCTTGGAGGTTTGGGGTTTAGTGTGTGCACAGCCTGTTCTGGCTCATCCTAGCACTGCAGATGCTAGTGGATCATGGCACTCAGAGCTAGAGTCTTCACAGCAAGTTTTAAATGGTTCCTTTTAATTCTATTTTTAACTATTTTAAAAAATTCTTTCCACTGCAGATGGGAAGCAATTTGCACTTTTCATCAGACATCTTAGACTACCAGCTGCTTTGGTGCTCATCCCATACCCCAACCTCTCCTGTCCAGCCACACTCCTGATCCCAGCACTCATTGGGGCAGTTGTATGAAATTTGGGTGTTCAGCTTTTTTTTCTCTACTAGAAACCCTCTTTTCTGCTGCAGTGACATCACAATGAATCCAGATTGGGGAAAATACTTTGGAAATACATTGGGAAAGTAGATGCTCCTTGACTGTTTAGACATCGCTCCTGCCTTCTTTCACTTTTCAAGTGGAAACACTTCCTTTGTAGGGATGCTCAGCCCACTGCACAATTGTCTAAATCCCAAAGTCTCTTTACCAGTCACAGCCAGCTAGCTCAGATGGGAATGCATAAGGCCCTCAGTACTCCTCAAGATCAGGGAAAAAACCCTCCTTTTCCCCCTCAAAAAAATACCAGAAAAACCAACCAACTAACAAAAAAAACAACCACCAAGAGAAGGATACAGAGTTTCATATCAGAACACAGGAGATAACCTTCTAATTACAGCCTGAGCTGGCATAGAGAAATCACAGCTCTGGAGCAGAATGGGAGAAGTGCATACGAGAGTTACCGTCTCAACTACACAAGGTTGTAATAGGCAACTGGCCTTTCCATTCCTTCATAAATAATATCAACAAATATTTAGTCTTTTTAAAAACTCAGCTGGTGCCCAGCAGGAAACCAAAAGGCAGCAGCACACAGGTTAATGCGCTGCTGATACAGCTGTGTCACTTCAGGATCTGTTGCTGTCCAGTTCATGCAAACCCCTCAGGCCACACTGGCCACCATCACACATGGATAGGAAGTTAAAATCTTTATTCCACAAGATGAGCTCTTTATTCCACTCAGCTAATTTTGATTTCAGACACCAAAAATGCAAGTCAAGGAAAGCATTTCCAAAGCAAAGGAAAACATCAAGCATTTGAACTGCAGTGGTCTTGTATCATTGAGAAATGGGGCTTTTTTAGTGATGGAACAATATGACAACAGCAGAACCAATCTGAATCTTTGCAGATCTGTAAGTAAGTAGCTATAAATTGCAATATATTCTGACATTCTTTATCAAATACAACATTAAGGTGACAAATTATACTAATACAGTATGATTTCAAGGTGTATCCACATTTGCAGCATGTGTAAATTTCTCAAATAGAATCCGATGTTTGCTAATATGGTACAATCTAAGTTAATAAGATCAAATTATGTCTGATCATACTACATTAGTAAATGTCACATCAAATTAGTCATTTTCAGAATTTTAATGAAGCACAGAAAGCAACCAAAAATAACTTTTCCAACACAAGTAAGCAGTGCTGAAATTGAAAACTGAGCTAAATACCAAGCTCTCAGAGAATGCTTTTTGACTGCAAGATTTGCCAGTTTTCCTTAATCTTATTCCAGAGAGCTCTCATGCAAGATGGAAATCAGGGTCACAGTAGAGTCTTGTCCTAAGGTCACTAATAAGAACTGAAGATAAGGTCATGAACTAAGAAAAGATGGCACTGCCACGGAAAGGCTTTCAGCCAAATTTCACTTGTTCCAAGTAGGAATATCCATGAAACCCACTGAACAGAAATTTTGAAAGAGTAAGTTCTTTGAACAGGAACTTGTTTAAACAGTTATTAAACTTTCTTCTTTTGAAGTATATTATCTGAGCCACTGTAATTAGCCAGACCTTGTAAGATTTTATTTTTCTTCTCTCTTACTGAAACCTGTCAGGTGCACCTGTGGTACAGCCTCATTTATTTACAAGCATACACAGTCTGGTTTCTTTGAACACAGCCAGAAAAACAAACAACTTCTTGGCTCAGGAATCCCTGAGCCAGTCCTCAGCCCGAGCTCCCTGGCCATATGCTGGATTCCAGAGCCACAGCTATTTTTTCCCCATGTTCTTCCACCAACTTGGAAAGCTTCCTACAGATTTCCTCCCTGTCCCTTCACCTAAAGATAGGGAATATTTCTTGAAATGCCCACATTAACGCTGACCTGTCTTGTGGCAAAGGCTACCCAAGTAGGGTGCCCAGAGTCTCAAAGCCTACCCTAAAAATAGAAGACTGAAGTCAGTCCTGTTGAGTCTCAGGGATGTCTCACACACAACCTTTCCTAGAACCTTTAACAGGGATAAAAAACTGGCAAGTGGCAGAAGCAGAAAGAGCAGAAATTTTAAAGAAAATCCAACAGTCCCATATTCACTGGGAACATGTGGAACATAATTTAAATGTGAGAGTACAAGGAAAAGAGGAAAAAAAATCAAAGAAAAACTCATCCCAACAACAAAAAATACCAAACAAACAACCCCTCCAAAGCTAAACAAAACAAACAAACAAACAAACAAAACAAAAAAAACCAACCTGATAAAGAAGGAATTTTCTCGCTATGCCACCAGTTAAAGCAGAGTCCGAGATTTCCCCAAGTCATTGTGTCAACTCCAAGACACATTTTAATCCCTTTTGATGAACTAAAGGACACTGGAAGGGAACAAATGCTTGCGAAATTTAATTTCTATCCGTACTGTGTTAAAATATAACCCATGTAACCACAGCTATCTAAATCTTCTGGGTAAGCCACCTTTATGCCCGGTTGAATAAATTAGTGCCAGCTGCAAGCTCCAAGCCAGAACCATTATTCTGTACAGTGTTATGAAAAGGGAAGGCCAAATAAGTGGTGAACACCTAAATTATCAGTTTAGGGCTGGGTTTTTTAAGACTAAAAAAGCACACTAAATAAGGTGTCCACTGTTGGAAGGAGGATTTCTAGCTACTTGCTCAGAAGGTGGAACATATGTTCAATATTGTGACCTGTAGTGTTTAATATTAATTTTCTTGACTTAGCATACACTGGTATATGCTTCAAAGAGCACTTTTTCTCACAATGACTTTACCAGCCCCTGTTGCTCATGATTTTTGTTTATTTGCTTGATATTTTGTTTCTTTTAAATCCAAGCTGTCTGCATGAATTTTAACAGAATAATGGATGTTTACATAAGGCAGCCTGTTCAGGGACAAAGTTGTTGATCCCTAGAGAAAGCATTGTTCCTATCCTGTCTGTATTTCAGCAGATTAGGTTTAAACCAGACCTATCATCAAAATACACTCACCAGCACATAAGCTTTACATGTGTTTTAGTTTGAATGGAATAGTCGTAATAGGGCAGCCTTTTATTATTAGTAATTATGAATACTTCTGTTGGATTCTAGTATGTCAGTGGACTAGGAACCCTTTGTTGTGTTTAAACTAATGTCTGCATTATTCTGCATTTTCTTCTTCTAATCCTTTCTCTATCCTATAAGGATTTTAGCAACATTTTACTGTCATTCTGTTATGAAACTTGTTTTCCCTTGAGCATGTGGCAATTCAATTAGGTACCTGAGGATTGGGTAAAAATCAAACAACAATATAAGCTAAGCCAAAAAAAAAAAAAAAGCAAAACCAAAAAAAACCAAAAAAAAAACCCAAAACAAACAAAAAAACAACATTTCTACTTAGCTAAATACAAAAATAAAAGCACATGGGAGGAGGAGAGCAAAGAAGGAGAAAATAAGGGAAGCATTATTTTTTGCATTGTGTTTAACTCCTTGCTGCCTATTTTGTGGTGGATCTCAGAGGGTGATGTGCAGTAGCAGCAGCTAGGCAGCTCAGTCCTTTGGTGGTTCCCAGGCCCTTCTGCAGTCCTGAAGCAGCCCCTGGCCACTGACTCTGCTCTAGAACTGGCAACAGGGAATGTAACTATCAGGAGGAAATTGGTGTTTTTGTATGGACACACAAACTGTATCCTACAGTTATATCTCTAACCAGCCTGCTCCACCCTTCTTGTCCCCTCCCCTCCAAAATCTTCCTTTGGGCTCAACTCAGCTTTAAAGGAAAGTATTGCAGAAAGTCAAGTGAAATTGCACTGGACTGGACCTGATGACCTGATGACCCAGAAGACCCTCCAAATCTTCTCCCAGTGTCATCATCTCAGCTAATCCCAGTAAAAAACACATCAGAGTTGCATGTGACACACCGTCCTATAAACCTCTCTCCCTGACCAAATCAGGCCACCTGGGACAGCATAGCCATTGTGATGGGACAGACTTTTCACCATTTTAGCAGGACAAATAACTCTCCTGCTCACTTTATCAAGTCAAACAGGGGTTTTTTTCTCCTAGGACCTGTTAACATGCTTGAACATTTTCTGAAAAATTATTTGGTCAGTCATGGGTGTTGTCCCACTGACCACTGAGACACTCCTGTTACAAACTGGTTCACATTCATTCGTCTTTCAGAAACCAGAGAGCTTGAATATGCAGTGTTTGAATTTCCCAGAGAAGCAATCTGAATCTAGCTGCCATCATCTAGAAATGGTGTAAATTCAGGAGCAGGCTCGAGCTGCTCTGTGCAACGTCACCATGCAATCAGAAGTCTGCATGTACGTAGGAGTTCAGCTAATTAAGCACAGCTCAGTGGCACCAGCACAGTGAGCAGCACTGCAAAGCTGGCAGCAAGAAGTGGCTTGGCAGAGGAGCCATGTGTGCTAAGGCTGCACAAACAGCATTTTAATCAAAGCCAGGTTTCCTCAAGTCACAAGTCTTTTGGCTTTGGCTGAAATCTGGGGTCATTTTCTCGTTACACCCAAACCCATCTCTCAGGATATAATGACGCTGTGATTTTACATACAAAAAAACACACACTCTGGAGAAAAGTAACATCAGTAAACAGCAACTTCAATAAAACAAGTTTTTCATACATTAATTTATGCCCACAGCACACAGATAATACCACACTGGCCTTTGCTGGGAACAGAAAGATGGGACATAAATTGGTCATGGAGTGTGCCAGTACAACAGCTGTGACAGATCAAAAAGGAGACTTTGAAGATGAAAATGGCTTAAATAAAACTGGCTTAAAATGAATTATTGCCAAATTAAACTTAATATTTTCTAAGTTTTTTAATAGGGTGAAAAGACAGCAATAACAGTTTTTCTTTGTGTTTAAGGAATCAAATTTTCAAAGCAAAAGGGATTTAATTGGTCAATGGTTGTTATCCCTAAATGAGTACTGGGCAAGTCCTTGAACTGCCTTTGGTAATTGCAGTTTAAAACTTAGGAGTAGAAATAAGATTTCTCCTGTTGTTCATAAAAATGAGTCATGTTTATGAGCAAGAAAATTAAAATAGGTCTTTGTTCATGGCAGGAGAGTTCAGATTTGTTTGAAGAGGGAAACATGCCAGATCTTTGCTTTTTATTCCTCCAGGGTTATCCACCCCAAGTGCCTTGCCTGCCTAACCTTTCTGAGAAAAAAATCCCCTCTAAAGTTATTTACACCCCATTGGACACGAGAGATATCCACAGGTAGATGGACACCCAGGAACAGAGCAGCGCTCAGGGCCCAGCTGGACTCCCTGAAGCTCCTGGGGAATTTTAAGTTTTCTTCCCTGTGAGCACAACTAAAGCTCTGCATTGGTCTGTACATCCTGAACAGCCTGGACAGACACTATGAAATTTCAACTTTATTATCTTCAGCACTACTGAACAATCCATTCCAGCCTCACTTACTGCCCTTGAATTAAGGGATGTAACAGCACTTTCATCTTTGCTGCCTAATGAGCAGCCCTCAGCGACCTCCATGAACCGAGGCTGGCTGAGTATGTCATTCTCTGTCAGAGCACATATGTCTGTTGCTCAATGCAACAGGACAGAGCAGGGGGGTTCTGCTGCTGCCCTGGCAGCACCAGGATCCCCAGCAGCACCCTAGGGCCTGCTTGATGATAGGCTGCTGATTTTAAAACTCTGCAGCCACTAAAGTATCTTTCCATTTTAGCATTGGGTGAAATGCAAGGCAAGGGTGGTCTTGGAATTAGAAGGCCATCCAAAACCCAATTATCCTCCTATTTCTTTGGCAAGGCTAGTCCACAGCTGGCCTGTGCCTACACACCAGACTGACAGATAGACATGAGGCTCAGCTCATTCCTTGGGCATCTGCCCCAGGGTATGACTAAACAGACACATCCAGCATCTGTTTCTCTCTGCAGATCTGTTCTGCACAGAGCAAGGAATCTCACTATTTCCCTCTTACACGTGTGCATCAATAATTAATGAGCCCTATACAGTCAGTTGCTCCTTCCAAGAGACAGAAAACTCAAGATCACTCATCATTCACACTGTGCAGTGTTTTCAAGGCAGGAACCATACCTGGCCAGAGGAGTTAAAATAAAGCCCTTCACCCAGCAATTCTCTGGGGATTTATCCATACCTTATAAAGCTCTGTGATTCCAGGATACTGCTGAAAATGTGCTCTCTGCTTGCAGAAACAAACAGCCAGGTGCCATCAGCCTCCTTCCCTGCAGGACAGATAAAGCACAGGAGGGTTGAAGTGAATCCCTGTTACCAGGACTGAGTCTGCTCTTGAGAAAGCAGCTCTGTGCTTAAACATTTAGATACCAACAAGGACTACTTACTCAAATACAGAAATCTTGGCACATTTTTGTATAAATCTTTCTATTAATGTATCTTAACTTATCTGAGATCTATTGTGCTGTTTCATCAGTATTTGTTTCTTTCCCTCCTGTTCCCTTCTTTGGTTTAACCTCCTGAGATGTCTCCTCCCTATTTGATATTTTTCTTTCATAGAAAAGGCACAGAGAGGGTAAGAAAATAGTCTCACAGAACCAATTAGTACCCCCTGAAAAAAATCCTAGGTTTAGAGCACTGCAGAAAAGCCAACTTCTTAAAAACTGCTATTTAACCCAACAACTCTCATATGAGAAATATAAATAGGAGAGGAAGTAGCACAATTTTCACCCTACCCTAAACCTGCACAAACTCCAACCTCCACGCAGACTGGGCTCAGTCAAGCAAGCTTGCTGGAGCAAATTAATTAAATATGTGAGGGAATTCCTTCACCCAGGACAGCTGTCCCTGCCCTGGCACCCCAAGTACTCAGGGCACAAAGCTGAGGCCTCTGCTAAAGAGCAGCACTTGAACCCTTTCCCTGCCAGCCCCAAATGAAGGCTACAGAGCACACAGGAGGGGAATGAGACTGATGGCTCTTGATGAAACTTGTGCAGGCAATAACTATCGACTTTACAGCTGAAACAAATTAATTTTCCAAACAGAAACAGTTGCCAGACTTTGCTCCTCCCCTGCACAGTGACCACACCACATGCCATTCTGGTTTCCCCTTTTGATTCCTAATTTCTTCTTTTCTGGGATTTCATCACCTGGCAATAAAACAGTCTCCAGAGGTTCCTGAATGGTTCTGAGCTCAGTGGATCTGCACCACATAGAACAGAGACAGCAGATGGTGATTTTACATTAGTGTGATAGTTCAAATTACAGAGACACTTTAAGGACAATATCCCAAAGGTCCCCAGATTTGGTTCACCCCACAGGGAGGAGAAGAGGCCTGTGAATTGGATTGCTTGGGTAAATTACTCCACGCCAGAGGAAAATATCACCCTGACAGCAAGAGTATTGCCAGTAATCACAAAACCCAGGAGCAGAGGAAGAGGGGATAGGTATGGATCATGCTCTTTGTCCAGCTTAATATGCAGGCTGGAAGATTTGAGAAAGGAGATTTCTCCATGAATGTGTATTCTCCATCTTCTGTGAAAGCATTTTGGTCCCTCAGCCTCAATATTTCCCACAGACCTGTTCACTTCTAACCGCTGGCCTGAATCTCTTTAAAAACCATGTCTCATTCTGCACCACACCCCTGGACATGGGAGGAGTCCTCTGGTTTACAGTGGTTTTACTGAAAAGACAAAGAGGCCCATGTGGAATTACAAAAAAAGGATACTGTAAAAACAACATTCTTACAAAAACATGGGGACCAGCCTGCAGCTTACTGTAGCTTTAGGGAATCAGGGGCAACTTGGTAAACTGGCAAAGTTCAATGGACAGAGCAGAGTAGAAATCAGACATTTCAGCCTCAAAAACCAGCATGTGCTTGCGTATTTATCCACAGGCATTAAGGAGGGGGTCTAGTGCCCCATCAGTGCCACCAGCTGCCACACGCTCACTTCATGTGGCCTCAGCACACCTTCACTGTCCCACCACAGAGACAGAGCTGCTCATGACATTAGCACATTCCAGATCAGAGCTTGGACTCTGGCTTGCCCTGCAAGTTACTGCATGCCATTTGACAGGGGTTTATGCCATTATGCAAAATTAATCCATAACCTTGTTCCTTTGGACTGGGAAGAACAAGCTACATCTCTGCTCAGCACACACCCTCCCTGGGCTGCAGCTTTTATCCTCCATCTGGATCTGCTCACTAAGGAAGCCAAGCTCTGTAAATATATTTTAAAAACACCAAGGCATGTAAGTGCTGCAAGAAATGATTACTGTCTCTCAGTGATCAAGAAGAAATATGTCCTTTCATAAATGTGAACCATCTGACCCCCCCCCCCAAAAAAAAAAAAAAAAAACAAAAAAAAAA
>VZRH01000298.1:536124-568420 GCA_013397555.1 Urocynchramus pylzowi | reverse complement strand
CTTCCCTTCCCTTCCTTTCCCTTCTTTCCTCATGCAATTTATTTTTTGCAGTAGCAAATCTTTATGTTTTGGGGTGTGGGTTTTTTTTTTTTTTAAACCAACAAGAATTAGTTGTGTTTTATAAGTTGGAATAGAACGTGGCTTTTCCCACAAATGCGTTGACCTGTTCAGATGTGTACTTTGGCACACTGAGTGCTGGTTCTCTCATGTAAAGACCCACAGATCAGACACTTTGGGTCTAATCCCTGTTATCTAGTGGGGTAAAAATCTTACAATATCAAAAAGTACCAGATAAGGGTTTCTTACCTCTATATTTTTTTTTCAAAGCATCAAGAAAACACTTTAAATGATTTATGTTAAAGCATGAAAGCCCATTAAAGATGCTCAAATATGGAAATTTTCTCTATTGTGAGGTAGCCAAAAAAGAATAATCTGATTCTTCTCAGCAATACTCAGAGATCTGCTACTTACTCACAAGGAAATGACGTGTCAGTGTTGTTTCATTTGCCAGAATATATTTGTGTTTATCAAGGCAATATGAGCCTGTAACTCCCAAGGCAAAATTTTTTTCCAATTAAAACTGCAAAAAGGCACCATCTCCCCTGCCTTCAGAAATTATATTTTCTTGAGAAAAAGCATCTTGATGGAAAATTCCAACTCAGCTCTTCCCAGCTTATCGAAGCAGAAAGAGCAGCGTGAATTCTGTCATGGTGGGTGAGAACATCCCTGGAGGGCAGAACCTCTCTGCAGCATCTCTTGCACAGAGCTACACCAACCCCTGGGGACTGCACACCAACAGACAGCTCCATGTGTCATCTCTTTGCAGAATCAAGGTCTCACCTGGTATTTCTGAGTTTTCATTTACATAAGTATCTGTAAAAGAACATGATCTAAGTATTTTGCCCCATTTAGGCCCATAACCTCAATGGCGGAAAGAGGAGCAGACAATTTATGCCAAGATAGAAAAGGAGGTGGTTTTATAAATGTCTCTGTCCATCAGCTTAAATTTGCTAGTCTTTTTGTTGCCCTCTATACTATAATTCCTTTGCACAGCAAATTCCTTGGGCAATACCTTCAGATTTTGAGTATTTGGGTGTAGTGAGCACTCTGAATTTTTACAGGGTGTTGCACCTCTTTCCTGGATTCTTGCCATGGCTTTGCAAATTTAAAGAGATGAGAATGGACCTGGGAGTCAATCCAGTTGCATATTTGATATCAGATAATGGTGGAGAGATTTCACCCTGAGCCTATACTCTTCACTGATTTTGCTCAGAAAAGAGAATTTGCTGTATCTATGCAGAGAAAATGCTCGTACAGAAAGCTGGAGGGCAGAGAAAGATTCCTGAACCCCATCCATAACCCATTTCAAGAGAAATAGCACTCCAGGTCCTAAAAAAACCAAACCAGAGTACTCAAAGCTCTCAAAGATCCTCAGGTATGTTTTCCAGAGTAAGTTTGCTTTGGCTGCCTTGAAGTCCTAGGGCTTGCTTTCCTCTCTGTGTCTCACTGTTAATCCTTTAGTCACTTAAACTGAGACAGAGTTTGCAAGAAGCTTCTTGAATGATGCCACCTAGAAAAATCCACATGCTGTCTTGAAGCAGTTCATTGAGAATTTATCCATCACTGATAGCAGAAATAGACACTCACAGCATTCAATCCAAGCATATGACACTGAAGGAGAGAGCAATGAATGTTGAGTATTTATATTTATGAGGAATTGAAAATGGAGAAAAGCTGGGCTTTTGGCTTTTTTGGCTTCTGGCCACTGCTTTCCTTCACTTTAAAAGTCTGCCCAGGGTTTGCTGTACCTCTGCATATTGTATTAGCCTGGACTTACAGGGCTCTGTTTTCAGTATTAACCTACAGAGAAATTATTGGAAGGCCCTGGTGTGCTGTTTATCACATAAACCCTCACTGGGCTGCCATGGCAATAGGCTGTACACCAGCACTCATTTTTAAATGCTCTGGGGAATGGACTGGTACTTTCAGGGAGACTAAATAAGTTGTCCCAAACAAAGTTACTTAGAGCTCAATATAATTACATTTTTCCCTGCAGAGGTGGCAGCAAGAGACTAAACTGTGTTCTGGGCTTCACATTCAATAACATCCACTTTTCTGCAAAAATAAAGTCAACGTCATTGTTTATCCTCATTTAGGATTACAAAATATGTTCAGGGTCCTGTGCAAGATGATTAATGTCTGCAGCTGGCAGTGAGGCAAATGGGAGTTAGAGATGCTCAGGTTTTCGCTTTAGTTAAATGGAATTCTCCCTGGACATGGCCCCTGGGCTGTAATCTCCATTCCTATAGGACACCAGTGGCTGGGGCTGCTGTGCAAATAAGGAAAATCTCCTGAGAAGAGCCAGACTGCACCAGAACAACTCAGGAGTACCTGTTTCTAGAAATGCTCATCAAAAGATGCTCAGTAAAATGCTAAAAATTAGGATCTGCACAGACCCACCCTTCTCAAACACATATTTTCTGCCTTCCAGACCTCTGTTTCTGCTTTGTGATGGTGATGCTGATCCCTCAAATTTCCATTGTGAAACAATGGCATGTCCCTGCAGAAAAAGGGTAACACTGGCCTTTGTTAGAGTTGTCTCTCTAACTGGCACTGCCTTTTGCATCTTGTCCCACACACTCTGAAATTTGCCCCTAGCACCAGCAGCACAGACAAATAGTGTTTCCAGCCTTCCAAGAGAAAGGGAATGAAGGACAAAAATGTCCCTTCATTTTTCTTTTGCATGCTGAGCCTTACTGCAGATTTATTAATGTCTGGGCACAATCATTACCATACTTTAAAAAGTCTAACTCTCCAGCCAAAACTAAAATTAATTTGATAAATTCTCCTTGACTTTCAGTTATTAGGTGAGTGCAGAAAATGTTCATAAACATGAAGGACCTTGACATTACATTCTGAAAATTGCCCTCATAATAAATTAAAGATTACTAATACAATTTCTCATTGCACATTGTGCCCTGCTCCTTCTACCAAAGAAGGTTTATGTATATATTTCAGGCTCCCTCACTTTGTCACAGTTGCAAGAACTTTTATGTGACTGAGCTGTGTATCTTGAAATCTTATCTTTGACAAATAGTTCTTACAGCAAATGTGAAATAACAACGTGAGCACTACTGCTCAGCATCACTTCCAGACTTCATAGTGTGCTACAGTTTGGTTCAGATGTTCACAAAGATATTCTAATTAAAAATCCCAGTGGATTTGCTTTCTAAGGAAGCTACCATTTACATTATAATGTTTTATGTCTTAGCAAGAAACTGCAAATAGCCACTGAAAAGAGAAAGAAAAAATGCCAGTGCTGCAAGGACATTTATACATGAAAACTGGGTCAGGAATTATTTACAAATATTACAATTATTATAAATACTGTGTTTTCAGCTGGTAAATTTGGTTTATCAAACTGCTTTTTAATTTTGATGATCTGATTGGAAATCTGACATTGTGACCCGAGAATGACATCTTCCAGTCCTTCCATTTCCAAGCAAATGAGAATTTAGCACCATGAGAGCGATGTGAGTTTGTCTTAACAAGAAATGGAAGTTGTTGTCCAACATGAGACAGATCTCAGGTTAAAAAGCAGCATCTTGCTGGGCACAAGTACGAGATGTTGTCACTAATGCCATCCTGAGAGATATTTTCCCAAATTTAAAACTGCAGAACCAAACTGTTCTGTGTAGCCAAAATCTCTATAAGTGACATTTTTTTGTTTGTTTCTCTCTATATATATTATCTTTGGTGATAGTATGCATATGTCTCAATTGTAAGATAATTTTTCATACATTATTTTGTCTTTTTGTAAATATTTACATTGTGCCGTTTCTTTTGTATAAATAACACAGTCTCTGTCTCACTGTTGATCACACTGCTTGTAAATCTGTACAACATTTTCACACATCAGGTGAAAGTGATAAAATGCCTCTTTTGCTGGTGTGGAGCACATTAATTCAATTTTTTTTCCCAGATTTTTACAGCTAATAGATATCCATTTTTCTGTAGAGAAACTAAACATTTTGCTTTCTCTGACAGTGCTCAGGATCAATGCCACCCTTAATTACCACAAACCATCTGAGATCTACTGACTTAGGTGAAGATACACCATTCTAACAACAGAAGACCTGCTCTCTACCATGCTGTAAAATATCAAGATTTCCTAGAAATGCAGTACTATTAACTTAAAAGCTAAACAGGAAAAATGTGATTTTTCACTGCCTTTTTTACTGCACAGGCCATGCATAGGGATCCCAAATAATCACAGTGACCCCCAGTCTTCATGTGACTGACTTAGCAGCTGGCAAAGACACTCCAGGAAAAAGGCTTAAACTGCAACTTGGACATATATAGTTTCATTACATCTTCAATGCTTTTTCCACGGTGAGGGCTCATATTATGATGCTTTTGTCTTGGGTCATTTTAGCACAACCACTCTAAAACAAAATTGAAAAATGTGTATTGACAGAAACTCAACATATATATGTGTGTATATATGTAAATGAGAAAATTATTCTTTCTCCAGGCTCTGCAGTCTTCAAAGGGCCTAAATTAGTTTAGTTCAAGTTGCCAGGAGTAGTTTTTCAGGCTCACAGAGAGCCTGTGCAACAGTAGGTGAAGTTTTGAGTGAAGGCAAGTTTTTAAACAACCTCTGTGCTGGTGTTCCCACTGGGATTCCCCATCCAGCTGTATTGGAATGAGATCCCAAACCCGAAATCTCCCTTGCTTCAGCAGTTCTTTGAAATCTGCAGAACTTAGAAACCAAATAGAAAAAATTAGTCTGATGATGTATTTTATGATTAATTGTTCTGTAATCATGATTACAGGGCTCCCATCTCAGGTAACAGTAATTAGGATTTTCATTCTCCTGCACGACTTTGTGATACCAGAGCAAATTCATTGCAATAGCACTGGAGAGGCCACACACAAAACCCCTCTCTATCATCACCAACCAAAATCCATAATCAGAATCAAATCAAATAAAAGCCTTAAAATCCATAATCAAATACATGGTTTATTGAAATAAGGCACTGCCTCAGTTTATGCAGTGTCTAAAGCCCAGGGGAGCTCTAAGGAGACTGGGATGGGTCCTCTCTGACTGCACATCCAGATGTCTGGAGAGCACAGGGAGTTAAACTGGTTACCCCAGTCCTGTGCATCAGGCTACCAATACAGGAAAACAAGGGAGGATGGAGAAGCAAAGCATGGGAAAGCACAGGGGAGAAAAAAAAAGCTAAACCAGACTATAACTGCTTAGTAAACATAATTTTTTCTCACCCTGGGAAAACCCTGTTTTTCTGAATGTATTCTGCATCATAATGGCACATGGAACAAATTAACTTGCAGTGATGACCTACATTAGGATCAGAAAAATTCTGTTCTAAAACAAAGTTGTGATTGGATGTTGTCAAAATACCGAGCTGTTGCTTTCTTACAGCCTTTAGGATGATCCCCTGAAGCAAAAGGCTTCAATGTCTTCAACAGCAGAGCACATCTCTTATTAACTTTCAACCATTTAAGTCCTCAAATCCCTGGGAAGCATAGCTATCCCTCAGTCATTAGCCTTATTTGATCTAAGGACAAGCACAAACAAGAGCAAAAACCAGGAACTGCAGGAGTGGAAACAACATTTCCCAGAAACATTCAGTAGGTGTGAAATATTTGGAGTCCCCAGCACAACCACATCAAACCAGTGAGATGTATATGTACTTGGCACACTGTACTTGCTTTGAAATTGCTTTAGCCCTTTTGGATCATCTCCAAGGTGAGGGAAAGCCAGTAGAGCCTACTCTTCTGCAGAAGAGGCAAAGCAGTGTTTTTTTTGTTCTAGCAGCCTGTGCTCATAATGAGGTAAGCACACAGAATTTGCTGGCAGAAGGGCCAGATTCTGGCTTTGAAGCCATCTTTTTTGTGACCTAAAGAAGGCAGAGAAGGGTTTCAACTGGGATGTTGAATTCCAAGCCCACAAGCAAGCACAGAATCTTCCCCTTCCCTCTGTCTGGTTTTAGTCTCTGTTTTCAGCAGTCTGGCTCTTCCTTTGCTCACATTCCCTGTGTCCCAAATTCAGGCTACACCCTGTGTGTGGAAATGAACTTCTTGTGAAAGGCTCTGCAGAGCCCTCCCCTGACAAAAAGCTCCAGTGTGCTCTCCCTGCCCCTCCACTCTCCGAGGCTTTGGAAGCACAGACTGACCCATAAACCACCCTTGCCAATGAACTTAAAAATCAAGTTGCAATTGGAAGGCTGCAGTTGACAATGCATGACACAGGGAAGTATGACAAGACTGACAAGGCTGAAGGAATGCCACAAAATGTCACCAGACAACATCAACCCCCGTGGGAACTGGAGCTTTCCTGGGGAAGGCTGCCAAGGAGGCAAGTGGTGACACCATGGCTGCAACTTGGTGGCATGTGGCCTCAGACAGTGTGAGTGACCCAGAGCTATTGTGTGTAAATCTCCGAAGGGTGGTGGAAAACAGCTCATGAAAGCAAAGGAAGCAGCAGGGAGAGAACTCTGGAGGCAAATGTTGGAGCATCGAACCATATGCAACCTTACAAAGATAATGACCCTAAAATTACCCCTCACTAGCCTTAGTTCATTAAGAACTTGATAGAGCTCTACTGGTGGCACTGGAAGCCTGCTCAGGGAGCCAAGCAGATTCTGGATCAGGCCCTAGGACTGGAAAATATATTAGGTCACAAAGTACTGTTCCATATTTTATAAGGGAACAACTATCAAAGTCTGCTCCACCCGGAGAATATACAAAAACCAGCTGGAAGCGCAAACAGCTGTGCATATCCCAGCCTCTCTTCAGCTGCAGCTTCTTTCAGATGCTCTTAAACCCATGTTAGGAAGAAATTTCCACATCTCCCTGTCTCTAAAAGGACTCTTAAAACACTGAGAAAACAATTATGTTTGGTGACATATGCGAGTAAAGATAATTATAGCATTAATAAGACATGCTTGACATTATTGTCAGTTATTTGAGCTAACCTCTGGGCATGCAAAATGGGGATGATGAGAGATATATTTGCAGGCAGCTTTAACAAGTGCTTCTGTTATCACAACTTTTCAGTCAAGATTTTGGCATTTGTTAGCCAGATTTAAAACGATTCTATGAATACAGCCCAAATCAGAGCATCCACTGCTTGTGCATGAGATTCTTCCCAGAACAATGGGCAACAGGGATATGTAGTGATTGGAGGTACTGCTAATTAAGACTACTACTTATTCCTGAGACAGATTTTTAAACCTGTTCTAAATTACCAGATTCTTTGGCAAAATTCTTCACTCTCACTCACAAATTTGATTTTGATCACACGTTTTGTGCTACAGATCCATTTACAATTCTACCACAGTGTCACTGGCACTTCCAAGAAGGAAGAGAATCTGTAGATGTATGGTTCCATGGTGAATCTGAACAACTTTGCATTTAATTTATTTTTTGGTAGGGCGCAAATGGTCCTTCTGGCATGATTTTCCTTCTCCTTTAGCCATATAAACTATATAAACTAGAATATGTGTTTCATTGAACTGTCTTCTTGATCACTGAATCTAAATACCAAACAACTGATGAAAAGATTGGTTTACTTTTCTGGCATGATACCCCTAGCTTCCTGAGAGTAACAGATGGGTATTTAATTGTTATAAGGGCTTCTATTTATTTTCCTAGAGATAAATGATAAAAAAAGAATGCTGTACTTCACAGAGTGCCCTTAAAATATAATGTCTCTGAGTGGAAAGCTTGCCCAGAGTTTTCCATAACACACCAAATTAAATAGAAGCTCTGTTTTAAAGACTCCCAGAGTGCCTGAGGGCTGTTTTTAGTGCTGCTCACATGGAAACGTCACAGCTCAAGTCTCCACTACAGCCCACACAAGGCCAATATTGGTCCCCAGGAATGCAGCCATGGCCTGTGCTGGTGGAGAAATGGATGTGAGTCTACATGGATCATTGGGAGATTCCTGCTGGTTGAGCTCTCTGGAGTAATGCTAGCCTCCGTATGGACAGATCTGAGTGATTCACTGCCTCTGACTGATGGCAGAACTGCAGAAATCTTCACACAAGAGATTTTTGGAAACTGGTGCTTGCTAAAGCTCGTAGATCTCACATATCTGTCCTGAAGTTTTAGGTGCAATGCTTCTATCATCTGATTTTATCCCCACAATAAGAAGTAAAACTAAAACAAACACTCAGTAATGACAGAAAAACCCAAAGGTGATAACATCTTCCAATTTAACATGAAAGTTTCTATGACGTAGAGAAACTGCTGGGTGACAGTGCTGTGATGACAGTTCCCCCTCCCAACACTTTCTAGAAAAGCTGTTGCCTCTGGAGAGGAAGGGCACAGAGAACAGCAGTGACATTAAGTGTCTGAGCCACAAAGATCAAGCCTGCTGAAATTAGTTTTAATAGATATGCTAACACAGAGGAAATTCCTGACAAGTGGACGAGAGCTCGTGTGGTGCCAAGAGTCAAGTAGAGCTCAAGTGTGAGCCGGATGGCCAGCATCAATGCCAGTCGAGGCAAAGCTGATAAAAACACTGATTAATAAAGATAATTAATTAAAATAATCTAGTATAGAAATATAATTAATGCCAGTAATCATGGCTTATGGTGAACAGCCCTCATAACATAAATCTGATGTCACTTGTTGATGAGATTACAAATTTGCTTGATAAAGACAACCACGGAGATGCAACACACGGAGTTTGGCGAGTCACAGGACTCAGCAAAACTCAACCTGCTGGTTACAAAAACATTATGAAACATCTGTAAAAAAAGGTTGTTAGTAGCATGACAGGGTTGCAAGGCAACCAGAGCCAGTAGTTGCAAAGCCCCAGCAGTCTGACGTGCAGGATCAACATCAGAATATAAGGGGTTAATCATGGGGATCAACATGCATTATTTATCAGTTTTGGGCTTTGAAAACAAGGTATGTTTAATTAAACCAAATCCAAAGTTTCACAGCTATCAGTGAGGAATGTAGGTCCTCATAAAGGCAGCAAGGAGGACTCCACAAAGCAGAGGGTTGGGAGAGAGTTAAGCAACTGAATGTGAGCCCTCATTCTAGAAAAGAGGGGGGAAAAAAAGGCAAATAAACAAATTTGACCTTTGGATATTCTAAAAGAAGAGAATTGGGGGTGGATTCTTACCTCTGCACACAGCACCAGCAAAACTGTCCTGTTTTAGCACTTGCATTTTTAAAGGCTGCTGAAAACTTGAATAAAGAATGAGTCTAAAGTAATTTAGTAAAATGTCATATACTTTTTATGGAATTCAATCAATCTGGTTAAGCAGCAAAACAATGGAAAGGTAATTGCAGTGTGTTTATTCACACAAAAGGAGAAAAAACTGGAGGACCCTTTCATCTAAAGCAGCAAAGCATGACAAGAAGGAAGGTCTGAAATGTGAAGACAATTTTAGGGGAGCAATCACAGCACATTTTAATTGGGAAAGTTATAAATTGTTCATAGAAAATACAGAGGAAATGGTGGGTTCTGCAGTTCTCAGTCTATACAAGTCAAAACTAGATTCTATTTGCATTTCTGGAAAAAAAATGTTAACCAAATATAAGTTTTCAGGCTAAATATAGGGGTAACTGGCCTTCATTAAACAAAATGCCAGAGTAAATGATCTAAAGGTCCTTTATGGCCTTAAGCCAAATGAATCTGAAGTAACAGAGACTGCCTTTTCTTAAAAAAAATCACATGATGACTTCTGATTTTCAGCCAGTTGAGAACATGCTCTAAATTTTTCAGTGTTTTGAGTGTTTTTTCCATTCTGCCTTTAGTATTTCAAGCAGAGCAGCATAACTATTGATAAATCATTTCCCACCAAAAAGGAGATTGTTCAGTCAATAATTTCCATTGGCATTCATATATTCTTATATGTTTGTGACTGGCTTTACAAAGTGCTGGATTCCTCTTGGCATCTCTTGGTGCAAAACAGAACATTTTGTCATTTAAACATGCACAGAATTTTGGTTTGTACTATTTCTCTTACCTACGAGCTGTTATTCTTACAACTATTCTCTTTATCTTTCTAGCACTACAGTCACAAAGTAAAAAAAAAGTAGTATTTTGTGAGTAATCAACAAAGTGAATGAACTTGACATATGAACTTGATGTTTATTCTTATCTTTGCAGCAGAGTTACATCAGTGCCATCTGCTAAAGTTTTTAATTTCTGTAGCACATGACAGGATCATATCAAAGTAGAGCAGTTTCCCTCTGCAATCCTGTGTGTGGTGGGACATTATTTGCACACCTCCATTGCTGTACGATACATTAGATTAACAGACAACCACATGGATTTGTGCAAACCTCGGATCCAAAAATAACAGAAAATATAGAAATTTAATTGACCTAATAGGATGCGACCTCCAGGGCCAGTTTTTCATAGTATTTCTCATGGTGTTTCCTCATCTTTCCCACTGCTTTCCCATCTTGCAGGGAAGGCCCTCCTGTGCTGCTGGACCTCATGATGCTGACTCACTTGGTCCGAAGGGCTCAGTATAGCTCACACCCATGCAGCAAAAAGCTGAAGGAACAACATCCTATTGTAACACCAGCAAGTTCAAGGCTGGTTTTTGGTTTGTTTTTTTTTAAGTGATATGACCAAATATGAGTTGATTTATCTCAATGGGGAATTCCACTTTGGGAAAACAAAAGATGAAGTGGCATGTTCTAATGAAAAGCATACACTGCTGCAACCTACAGGCCACAGCCAGAATGCATCTGCCAAGAAACACCTTTTAGGTGGGAAGACATTTTTCACTGTTTTCCTCTCAGTGTTGTACTGATTGTCATGGAGTTATCCCTAAATTGTACAATATAAATGAAAGGAGTATTAGGATTCTATTTCCTGGTCTCTAACAAGTACCAATATGTCTTCCACCCATCTCCAACCCATGCCAGGTTTTTACAGCTATTCCCTTTATCTTTCTAGCACTATAGTCACAAAGTAAAAAAATTAAATCCTGCTCCACACATTTTTTTTGGTATATTTGAAGTAAGCACGTGGCAGAGTCTCAGTCAGAGCTGCAAACTGCACACCAGCCTCACTCCAAGTGAAATAAAGGACTCAGGGGGACTCAGCTTGGAGTAAATTTGGGTACCTTCCCTAGATTTTCCTCATCTACTAACTTTGAGACCATAGTTTGTCAAGCAGCTATGTCTAATTCAACTCTTTTACTGAAGACATGTGAAGAAGCAGTGAAAACACTTGGAAATATCTCCTCCTCCACCCATGGGAGCTCACAGTCCCTTGGTTCTCATGATGATGAGGTAAAACTCCTTCCACAATCCTGACCAAAGCATGTTGTAATTATGAGGAACATCAGTCTGGGACTCCAAGGAGCAAGATGCAGGCTTTGCCTGGCTGGTGGTGGTCAGACTCACCATCTGCTCTTCCCTTCATCATTTTCCTGCTATAGCCATCACATTACAAAATCAAAACCAAGGTGGCTGATTATACTACACAAATAGTAAATGGCCAAGTCCCCTAAAAGGTAGTACATCTAGGACATGAAAGCTGAGATTTTCCAGTCTTTCAGTGCTTGTTTGTCACTCAGGCACCTCTGTGCTTTAGAACATCTCCCTTTGTACAGGAACACTTTGTGTGCTGTCAATGATTTGCTTGAATTATACACATTTCCAAATAACTACATGGTCCAGACACTAATGGTAAGCTCAGAAACCAGGAGCAGTTTGTAAATCATTCACAGATCAACCAGAGAACAGAGCCTTGAAAGTACTTTCAAACAGCTACAATGTACTTAATAATATTGCAATAAAATTTTGACACTTGGAAATCAATAGGGTCTGACAGACTAAGTATAACTCTGTGGTCACACACAGGAGATTAACTAACTACAGAAATATTGTCTAGGCTGGAGGAAGATGAAAATTGGCCTTTCCCTTTACTGAGAGAAGAAAACAAGGCTTTCCTGCGCCGTGGTCATGTAGAGATTTCAACTTCCTGCCACCTTGTCGCTCTCCTGATAAGAAGCTTTTTAATCTCCCTGTCTCAGAGAACAAAAATTCTGCTGATTCTCCACAGGAAGTCAAGACATACAATGTGCCTTCATCTTATCCCAGACGTGTCTGGGGCCCTGCATGAGCAGCGTGACAGGACATGCAGCAGAGCTGCAGCGAGCCGTGAGTCAGCCTCCTCTGGCCACAAACCCGAGTCATTGCAAAACTCCCTCCCACTTATTCCAGCTGATCCTCTCCTCTGATTAATTTTGCGATGGTGCAGTTTTAAATGAACAGTTATTCTCCCTGAAGAAGGTACAGAGTCTCTTGGGGAGTCTTGCCAACTCACATGATTTTTATCTTGAGTCTTATGAATTCTGAGTGTTCTCCAGCCTTGGCTGCCAGAAGCATGCAATGACATGAGAAACTCCACGAGCTTCTCTCTTAATTTTTATTAACAGTAATTTTCTAGACTTTATGGTTATACCCTAAAGACTCAGAAATCAGAACACAAAATGAAAAAGGGACCAATTTAGCCATTTTAACAATGATTTTTAAGATTACTGTATAATTCATGAAAACCTGATTCAATATATTTTTCTATTGAAGTTGGCAGCACTGTTTGCTTTTCATCCTTGCTAAACTGCCCTTTAATATTATTCTAATTTAACTGTCTAGATTACTAAATAAATTTGGAATACAAACTCTGTATCTGGAGACAGAACAGCAACGTGAGTAATTTTTTCAGGTAGAAAGGACTTGTTGGCACTGGATGAGAAACAGCCATGGGGATGGTGGGAAGGAGAAGGGAAGGAGATACATCCTAACTGGAAAGGCAGAGAAGAGAAAGAGAAGTTTTCTTCCCTTAAGAAAATGCCCCTCCATGGAGCCTCCCAGAGGAAGATCAGCTTTTTTGGCTGAAATGGGCTGGCAAGAAGCAAAGACATCTTCTGCAGATGACAGGTCCCCAAGCACATGTCTCATCTGCTTCTCCTCTGGTTTCCATAGGACTGCCACCAGAGCCAGCTCTGAGCAAAGGAAATGCTGCTCTTGGGGCAAAGAGCAGCCTGTATTAACCAGCCTTGAACCCAGAGAGGCAAATGATACACATACATGATGCAATTCTTGCAGTTACCCTGCTCCCAGACTGGGCTTCTCCTTTGTCTGTCCAGGTGCCAGGGGCTATGCACGCAGTGGGTGCCTCCACAATGTCACTGCTCTCCAACACATCCAGGCTTGCAAATGACCAGAGGGTTCTAATTCACTCCTCAAGCATTCAGAAAAGGTTTGTTGAAGTCTGCTGCAGCCAAGTGATACTGCTGACAGTGCCAAAACTGTTGCTAACAGAGCAGCCAAGCTCCCATAAAGGGGTGCTTTGCTGGGGACAACTGTTGTTATGCTGAGGAGGCACATGACCATCAGAGCTGCTGTGTTTCAGGGGCAGGCAGGAGGTTGTGCACAGTTTGTCTCTGCCTCTAAGAAGAGCTGTTTTGATAGCAGTCAGTCAATAGCTGTCATTGCTCCTGGAGGAAGTGCCTCTTCCCAAAAACATCATGGCAGATTCTCTGTGGGTGTGTGCTCCCTCATTGAGCTGTGGCATGGTCACTCACTGGTGGCCAAAACACTCCTCCTGTGATGCTTGGCATCTTTATAAAGGTGTTACCTACTGGGAGCATTTAATTAACTGATAATTTTAACCATCTAAACAAAGAAAACACTATACAACTGTTTTGCTCTGATGACTTTGGAGAAAACCTCAAAAACATAACCCAGGCATTCCCTGTAGGCACCAGAGGCAAGTGGAAATGATTCCAGACTTTGTATTTTGCTTTCAGAGACTGTGGTTGTAAAGTCAGCCTCCTACTTTTAGAGAATCTGACAAAATTTGTGCATGGGAGGAGGCAGTAACAGCTTCTCTGGGCATTATATTTGAAAGAAAAATCATTTAGCAGACATTATCTCTGGATAGTAATGGGCCAGTGAAGAAAAATGTGTTTTGCTTAAGTGTTCATTACCACTGCAAGTTTCACTTGCTTTGAAACAACTTGCATATTAAGTAGCAGTAATGCATGCCTCATTAGGGGCTTCCAATACGTCTGGCAGTGAAAGGATACATAGCCCTGGTACTGTGAAAAAAAATCAAAACTATTCCCAGCCTCTGGCAATCCCACCCTGCCACACTCCTGAGCTGACCAGCAGTCATTCCTCCTCCCCTTTATGAATAGCTACTCACACATCTTCCCATCTGTTAAGAGCTGCATTCCTCTGTAAGTGCAAAATAGGTGACTGGTATGTCCATTACTCGACTGGACTGCTGGTGAAATAAAGGGATATTCAAGGGAGATGAGTAAATGTATCAAAATGCAGCACTAAGGAAGCATTCATCCCACCACAAATGGAGGATTATGCTCAGCTGCACTGAGCTTGGTCCCATAGAGATGAGGGAAGAGACCCAAAGCACTGAGCTTGATAATATGTATGTTAATATCAATGGGGAAAGGGTTTTGACAAATTGAACATTTAAATATGCAAATACGCATTTGCATGTAATGTAAATTTGCACACAAAGATGTAGATTTCTAAGTGTATTGAGTATTTTGGAAATGTGGAGAGTTGACTCTGGGAAAAAAAAAATCAAATTCAGGATTTTGTGTATCAATAGCCAGATCCAACCAATAATGGCAGAATTTCACCCAAAACTGTAAGATGCCTTATATTTTCAATCTACAAAACAAAATAACTTTAATTTCTTTGAAGCATGCATTTTTATGAAGTTAAAGGAATCAAAATTCTGACCTTGAAACACATACTTATAGTAACAAATGACAAAGTGCTTACAATTCAGTTTATCGTTAAGCCTCAGTTAGATGAGATTAGCTAATCAGGCAGTTTATTTTCCAAACACCTATATGCTGCTATTGTGTGTTTGTTTGTAGTTCTGGCAGACAGGCTTTACAAGGATGCACAACATGATTAAGGATTTATTTACATTTTCTTTAACTATCAGGAGCATTATACTATAAATGACACTTCTAATTACCAACACAATTCTGTGTATATAATGCCCATAAATTCAGAGCACCGATTGGGGTTTTTTGATAAAACTTTGCTGCTTTTATGTGCATACCTCTGGAGCCTGATCTAACCCTCATTAAAGAATCAATGGCTTTCACAGACATCTGGGCATTCTACCCAGGTCCCATCAGTACTTTTTCAATCACTGGCAATAACACAAGAGCAACAGAGAACTTGCAGCTTCACCTCAAAATATAAAGTCTGTGGTTTTAAAGCCAGTCCTTGGAGAGGCAGAGGTGAACACACTCATTTTTACAAAAAGCAGATCTCATCTTGTGGGTGGCTTTTTATCAGTAGCTGTGAAATCCATGCACATTTTATCCCTTAGTTTCAGACAGGCACAGTGTGAAGTTACTTGGTGCACCTGAGCAAATCCACTGGCTGCCATTGCTAAATGTAAAAACCTTGCCCTCTCCTCCCCTCAGCCCCTTCTCCAACCTCCTCCCTGCACAACCTGGCCCTTGTGAGACGTCCCACCGAGCCAGTTCCACCCCCTAATACAGCAGAAAACTGTCCATATTTTCCACCAGTTAGCAATTTTACCATGGTCACCTTCAACCCACACTTCTGCATCCCCTGAGCCAACTCACTGCCAAGGACTGCCACGATATTACCACAGCATTATGTAAAATTATCAGCAACAAATGCCTTGAGCCTGATCTTAACCCCACACAAATCAAAAGGAACCACATTAGAGCATGAAAGAGCCATAAGTGAGGGGAAATTCAAGGCTTCAGGATCCCTGGGTACCCCAAATTGCTGCTGCCTATGTGGGCTGCACCCAGGCTGTCCACTCAGCACCTTGGATGCTGCCTCTGAGAGGAGAGGAAAAGAAATCAAAGAAGAACAAAGAAGGTCATCCACCAGCTGTTTCAATCCTATATTTTAACCACAGCTGCCAAAAACTAAGAGCTGGAAAGGCTGAATAGGTCACCCAAATCAACCCTCCGTACTATTTTCTTGAGGGCTTTTATCTAGTTTATATTTAAATGACTTGAGTAATGGGGATTCCACAATACACCAGACTTTGCTGTTTGGAAAAAACACACTGCCAGCCAGCTTACATTTCCTTCTGCTCATTTTTCATGCTGTTCCCACTCGTCGTGCCTCCTTCTACCAACTAACACAATTTTTTCTGTGCTTGCCCTGTCCCTGCTATACTATGCTCTGGATGCAATGAAGCCAAGGGAAAGGCTGAGTTGTGTAAAATGCAGCTTGAAGCACAAATTTTTCCTCAAGATCTTGGGAATATTTGCTCCTTGGTTGCTGGCTGTCCTGGGAATATCAGCAGTCCTGCTGATATAAAGCACAGCAGTCCTGGGAATATCCTGAGAGATTTAAGGCACAAACTGGTGATCTTGACAAAGTAGATACCCTGCCCTCTGGCTGTCTCCACTGTCACTATTGATATCTGAATTACACTCCTCCCCTGAGCTTTCATTTAAGCATTCAGGGATCTTTTGAGCATCCCTCTATGTAAAGCCCTCCCACCCCACTGACATCCTTCTAATCTGTCCAAGGGACCCTTTGTTCTCTCAACCCACTCCAGAGAAACAAGGCCTTTTACAAATGGCAGACCATCCCTTCAATTATATTTCTATTGTAATGCTGCCACATTAGCTCCACTTATCCTTGGTTAATAGTTCAGCTTATATTCAAAAAGCCATTAACATAAAATCAACACAGCAATTTTGCATGAATTCTCATATCATTATTCCATTTAAAGTGGATACACAGTTCACAGTCCAAATTCACTTAATTATTGACTCGATAACAGTTAAAGAGACCATGGTCTTTGGCTCCACTGGAATGCAATGTAGTTTTTTATTCCTCTCTCCCTACTTTTATAGGTTTCCTACAGAAGTTAGTTCTGCAAGGTTTGGGTAATTCTTGCTGGTGTCTCACCTCACCTCACCTTTCTGTGAGAACTCCCCCTGCAACCACAGATAGTTTCAATCTCATGAGGAAGAGCCTGCTGCCTGGTTTGCTGGAGGAAAGAGGGGAAACCTCCATGATGGGCTGAACAAAATGGGCCCCATTTGCCCAAACCCCTCTCAGATGGCAGCCCTAGGCATCCCAGCCTAGAGAATCCTGGGGAAATTCCTTTTACCCTTCTCCATTGGCATGGAATACATGAAGCCTTCAGGTTCCCCTGCCCTAGTGGCAGCCACAAGCCCTGCTGAGGAAAGGAAGAGAATTCCTTCTTCTTCAGTATTTGATATACAAGCTTTTTAGCTCTGGCATGGGCAGTGAATGTATCATGATAATTTCTAAGCATACACACAAAATTTATAGTTTGATCAAAACTATCTATAAGAAAGCTGGTTTTCCTCCATAATTTGATTCAATACTTTTATTCCTCACTTCTTCCTCATTCCTCTTTTCTCTCCTTGTCATCATCCATGGCAAATGATGTTGTTTGTGCTTCAGCTGCTGTTACAGGCCAAAAGCAATCAGTGAGCGGCAGGTCCTGCATTTCACTTTGAAAAATGTCAGGTTAGGACTTGTTTGAATCCTCACGTAATTTGTGTCACTGTTGGAGGTCTTTCCCTGAGACTTGTTTTTCTCCAGTGGCTCTGGTGGGATTTTGGAGCATGAAAAAAGGTCTGGAGAGGATCAGAAAAACATCTGAGAGCTGTGGGGAAAACATGTTCATGGTTGACATGGACCATTAGTCCCTTCCAGTTTATCCCTGGGTGCCTCTGGTGCAGAGGAAGGTCCCAGCACCACAGTGTGCCCCAGCTGGATTTCATCTTGCTGTCACACAAGGCAGGACTATCACTCTCAAACCATAGCTAAGGAAGTCCATGCTGTTTGCCAAAAGTCCTTGAAAACTACTCTGAGCCATCCCTGTGGGTACAGCAACTCATTTGATTACCTTAAAGCCACTTCTGCTTGCCCTGGCCATGTGGGAAGCTGCATCCCACAGCATTCTCCAAACCAGCAGGACGAGCCAGGCATCTCCAGTGCTCATATATGGTACATTCACAGCACAATACTGGCAGGAAAATTCCACTATAATAGACTCAGATAGAGCCTAATTGCATCAGATTTTGTGCTGGAAATAGTCATTGGAGCCTATAAGGCCACTCTGTTTCTCCCTGTCTTTCACAGAGAAGTGAGTGCTTGGAAGATCACACTAATGTACCCTTGCCACAGACATCAGCAAGAGCAGAATCAGATGCCCACTGCTGCAGGTCATAAGCAAACATTTTAATCTGGATAGTGTGATAAAAAAAGAGCAGAACCTCCCAGCACAGACAATAATGGTAAGTGTGTGGTTTCTCTTTCTCAGTTGGGCCTTAAGGTGTTTCCCACAACTTCACCATACTTAACACTGTTTCCTCTTAATGCAGGCACATGGGAATTCCCAGCTGTCATTTGCTTGGAATTGCCTTTAAAAGACTGCATTGGTATTTGATACAACTAAGTGCAACTTTGCACCCATAATGCTTGCTTGGTTATAGCTCTGAGAATGAATACTGTTTCCTGTTTGAGATCCAAGGCATATCTGCACCAGTAAAAAAAGTCCTTTCTTTGTTCAATATCTACTGATGCATCTATTTCTATCATAAACTAATGCTGTAACCCTGCTTTTACTATAAAATGCAATAAAAACATTGAAAGGAGTCATGAAACTGCCCCTGAAACTCTGTGACATTTCACAGACCTGGCAGACATCTCCATGATGCCCTTCCTAAATTTGCCACAGAGTTTCTAAGCACTGTGTTCAACAAACACAGCCCTCAAAAACTCCTCGGAACAAGACACAGAGCCTGGTTCTGGGTGTTGAGCAGATCAGAGCTCTCACTGCAGGCACCAACGTGTTCCTTGGGATCAGGGCTGCCCCTGGGATTGCTGGGGAGATTAAGCAACTCAGCCCTTGCCTGTCCCTACCTGTGCAGTGATCACCACTCCTGGCAGTTTGAAGGGTATGACAGGACAGGAGGAATCGACCAACACAGCTACCAAACAGCTGGATCCAGGCTGGAATATCAATTTTGAAATATCCATTCTATCAGCCAAGTGGTGCCCAGAAGTGTGTGACCACAGCAGGGGCTGGACCTGCAGTGGCCTCAAGCTCAGCTGAGCTTGAGGCACCCCTGGGACAGCCACGGGTTTTGGAATCACAACAGCCTTATTTCCACACGGCATTCCTAAGAGAAAAACACCCCAACCCATGGTATTTGGGTACAGCACAGGAATGGGTCAGGGTGCAGAGAGCACCCCCCAGCCTGCACCTGGCCAGTGCCTGTGCTGACAGAAGGGTCGGTGGCACAGGCAGCTCCTGGGCAGGCAGCCCTGCCAGCGCTGATGGTCTCCCTGTGCTGCTGCTCACACTCAAACACTCAGCTGAGATGTGTCTGGGCTAACAGGGCTGCTGAGATCTTACCTCAAGCCAGCACGGGCTCAGCAGTAGGAGTGGAAAAATACCTTTTTTTCATGTGTACCCATTCATACGTCCTGGTTGCTGTCCCATGCTCCACTCCATGGAACACACTAGTTCATCCAAACCACCTTGCAGGGCTGCCCTGAATTTGGAAATTCACATCATGCTTCCTGTTGGGCGCCTTGCCAACCTCATAAATATGCACTGAAACGATGGTCCTTGTTCCCAGAATAGATCACATCATCATAAAATCTGGAACTATGTGGTTAAACATTATCTCTGGCTTACCAGGTCCAGATATTTGCTGTGGAAAATCACAACTGGAAGGGACAACTTAAGGCGAAGAAATCACAAATTTAACACACGCATCTTTTTATGAAGAAACTTCAGAGAAAGAAAGGAACTGAGTCACTGCTGGGATCCTCTGGGGCATGTGCCAGCAATCCTCAGCCAGAGGGATGTACCTGTGGATGTCTCAGCTGGAGCCAACTCCCAGCTGAGACAGCTTCCCTCTTCCAAGGAGAACTGAGATGCTCAAAATCAATAGTTTCAGAAATAAAGCAAATTTCCTGGTGTCTACATTCCCATTGACTTTGGGGGGATGAAGGCTCAGAGCCCAGTTGTGGGCCTGGAGATCATACACAGTTTTAAATCAGAGAATAAACACCAAGAACTTCCTTTACCTGTGGAAGGGATGCAGACATATTCATACACCTGCCAAGAGCATTTGCACATGGCAGGCACTACACAGGAGATGTTACAGCAGGATCTGCTTTGTCTTGCAGAAACAGGACAAAGAAGAGCAATACTTTGTTTAATTTTCATTCTTGTATGAAAACAACATAATCCTGATTACTGTACATTCTTGTTGAAGGGTAAGATGCATCTATGCTTTCATCTTTTTTCCAATACAGATGAAAGAAAAATAAGAAAACATGTTCATACCAATCAACAAGGCAGATTAGGATTTTATTCAGTGTATGCTTTAGACAGATGGGCTTTTCTTAATGCCTTGCACTTTCCCTCTCCACAAGTTTTGCAGTTAAGATGCCCAGAAAACTATTGAGTATTTTTCTATCTATGCTGAGCCCTGCCCACTCCACAGAAAAGAATCCCACCCAAAATCCCATGTCCAGCCCTGCTTCCCAGAGTAGAGCATTCACCCTACTTTTTATAGAATTATGTTTCTTTGGTAACACAGCTCTACCTGAAATCTTTAGATCCTCTCATGATTTTCATCTACAACTCTATGATCTGCAGAGTCCTGATAATTTCTGCACAGATAAGAGGTACAGAAAGACTGAACTATTTAAATATAACAAAATCTATGATAATGAAAGGATTTAAGGCCATGTCCACCAAATCCTTGATGGTGCTTAGACCACTGGAATTGTATCAGTAAGAGCATTTTATTGCAGCCCTGGGTCACAGAATCACAGAATCACAGAAAGACAAGGTTGGAAGAGACCTTCAAGATCATCAAATCCAACCCATTCCCTAACACCTCAACTAAAGCACAGCCCTAAGTGCCAAATCCAGTCTTTTTTTAAACACATCCAGGGATGGTGACTCCACCACCTTCCTGGGCAGACCATTCCAGTACTTTATCACCCTCTGCGTGAAATTTTTTTCCCAATATCCAACCTATATTTCCCTGGATGCAGCTTGAGACTGTGTCCTCTGGTTCTGTCAGCTGCCGCCTGGAGAAAGAGACCAACCCCCACCTGACTACAACCTCCTTTCAGGAAGTTGTAGAGAGTGAACAACTGGACATCTTGTTTCATGGAGAATATGTTCAGATGAATTTCTCTTCCACATTAGAACAGAGTAACATTTCAAAATTCCTGGCAAGAGAAATTTTTTGAGGAAATAGTTGCTTTGCATTTATCAAAACATTTGGTTTTGGCATGAATTACTTCTTATTTTTGACAGTTTCTATGACAGTAGGAAAAAAACAATTTGAAATTCCCCAAGGGGAAATCGAAGTTTCTTGTTTTACTAATGCAGACATAGACCAGACCCATGTTGCTGTAATTTCCTTGCCTTTTTTTTTCTTTTTTTTTTTTTTNTTTTTTCTTTTCTTTTTTTTTTTTTTTTTTTTTTTTTTTTCTTTTCTTGTTTCTTTTACAACAACAGCAACCACAAAATGACTAAACAACATGATTTCACAAACAGTTTTGGTTCTGGCAGAATTCAGACTCAATGAACATCCCTATGAACAGTTCATTTGTGTTGTCAAAGGTACCAATCAACACCTGCAGCTGAACAAGCTGGTTTTGCTCTGCCTTTTTTTGCTTGCAGATGTGCCTGTACTGCCCCAGCACCATTTCTCACACTTTCTTTTCCCTTCTTCCTTTGCTCCATCAACACAACCTTTCTGCAGCAGGGTGGGATGTTAAGTTTGGGTTGGCCAAGCTGCAGCTCACCACAGGACTCCACAAGCGCTGGGGTTCTCTGATCCTGAACAAGGACTTCAAATTAGAGGTATTTGCTGTCATGCGAGGCAGTTATAGTCTAAATTGACTTTTTGGAGATGAGCAAGAGCTGCACCTTTTCAGGAAAAAAGCCCCATCTAAATTGTTACATCAGTTGTGCAAGGGGGTTTCACAGAACTCATGAACTACCTTGGGGAGGGAGGGGTAATTATTTTTTTTGCTTGCATCAAGTACAAATTGCTGTTCATGTGGGGTTTTGCTTTAGGCCGCAACATATTTTGCTATTGTCTCTTCCTTTCCCCAAAGACATTGAGAATTCCTCTGCCTCATGTTTTATTTACAAATTTTTGTGGTTTTGTGCTTTATCAGCTTGAGTGGGTGGGAGAAGCTCGGTTTTATGGATTTTTAATAGAAAAGCAGTGAATAGCTCACCTCAAAATCTTACACTAATGGTTTGTAATGTGTCAGGAACTATCCTGCTTTCTGGAAGACAGAATATATATTTCTCTGCTTTGGGTCCTGAACTGAGACAAACTTTCCTCTGAGGATGCTCAAGTCTGAACACCACACAAAACAGAAGAGCACTGCAATTCTGGTCCCACAGTGATTTGAGGCTGACAGCTTTTTTTTCCACTGATGGTTTTGCTGTATTTGCTGGATCAGGGTAAAGCTCCTCCTGCCTTACTCAGGCATCAAAGACGGGAGGCAGATTTCTAGATCCACAGAGGATCAGGATCCAAAGAAACAACAACTGTGTAAAAAAATATTGCACATGAAGGGTTTAGAAAACACAAGAGTGTGCAGAACTCTTCCCCTTTTCTGTAGCAAAGGTTGTATATATGATGATTATTTCCTTTCTTGGTCCAATCCTTTTTATCAGAGTCCCTGGCTCTACCTTAGTACATGGCACACCAGGTGGATCTCTGAGGGATTCTCCCAAGACCCAGGCATGGAACAGCCCACCCTAGTCAACACATGGGAAAAAACAGCTTTCTGACCCCTCAGGGCCTGGGAACAAGCCACACTCAGGACAGAAACATTCACCTCTTGAAGCTAACAAGGGAAAGGGGTCTGCACAAAATATTCTGTCTGAGCAGGTGAAAAAGAAGTGCTTTGCTCTAGCTGAGAAACCACCCATATTTTTTCAGCTGCATTCAATACAGTTTTAAAATTGCATTTAAATCAGCACCCTTGGAGCAGGGTGGAGCCCAGGTTTGAAAGCCAAGAGTCATTCGAAAACATTTTTCTCTGTGA
Source organism: Urocynchramus pylzowi (assembly GCA_013397555.1). NCBI lineage: Eukaryota > Metazoa > Chordata > Aves > Passeriformes > Fringillidae > Urocynchramus > Urocynchramus pylzowi. The sequence goes on along the minus strand of VZRH01000298.1, from coordinate 545,281 downwards.
GCCAAAAATTTCTCTTATTTGATAGGGCCAGAAGGATGGGAAAAGCTTTGAGGGGGCCTTGGGAAGGTGCTCATTGGGAAGTGTCCCGTGAGTCAGAGCTCACACAGAGCCCCTGCTCATCACCCCTTGCCTCTCTGGGTGTCCTCAGCAGCAGAAGGGTCCCGGTTCCTGCCCCTGTCCCTGTGCAGCTTCTTGCCCCAAGCCTGGGACTGGCTTGCATTAGCAAGGATGTGCTGGTACAACTTGACTACACACACCCCTAAGGGAAATACAGCTCACACCCATAAAAGAATTCATTTGTCAGGATAGCTCGGGCTGGCTCCCTGAGCAAACCAGCTCTTACAGAAAAAGGATGGTGTTGCTGTGTAAGCATGTCTCCATTAAGGCTTTTCTCCAAAATTAAAACAAAAGGATATGTAGAAAAATCGTGCTTCTGTGAAGTGGTGAAGTGAGGGTCAGAATTTGAAAAAAAAAAAAAAGACTGGTTTTGCAAAAGCAAAGGTCTATAATCCTGATTCTTTTTTTTCATTTCACCGAAAGAAATCATGGGTGGATATTCTTATGAAGCAGGTTTAAAGAGAGGTCACAAAAAGGTGATGGAAATTGGCTATTTAGAATTAGAGAGAAAAACTCATGGTTTTAAGTGTGGTATGATTTTACTCAAGCAACTAAAATGGGTGATAAATATTAAATAAAACATAATAACATTTTGTTATTTATAATGCTTACTGCAAACATGAGGATTTGAAATAGAAAATTGAGCTAATTTTATAATTACTAGTGATAAAATGCTTTAACCTCTGCATTAGCTGCTACCCATACTATACCTTTGATTCCACTAATCAATCTTAATTGATTAAATGAAAGCTCTTCATCTTTGGATTTTATTGCCAGCATATTCTGCCACTTTCTATTAAAATCCATTTTGGAAGATACCTGATGGTCCTACTTTTCTCTTCTCTTCACACTTCCATCCTCTCATTAATTATCTGCTGCCAGCCCAGCTTTCTTTGCAGCAAGGGACTCCAGCACACAGACACACCTAAAATGCAGCACATCCACCACAACCAAGAGCAGATAATCTTTTCTACTCAAGTCTCTGCCTCAGTCAGTCATTGCCCAGTACAGAAGACCCCTTTGGTTCATGTGTTCTTTTCCCTTGAAAGTTCTTTGGGCATTTTTTAACAGGGACTCAATGAAGAGCTGCTTAATAAAGAGTATGTGCTCCAACATTCTGTTTAAATCTAGTTAATATAAGGATGTTTTTCCTCTGAAATTTACCCTGGGTTTCAAGGTACAGTTCTCCTCTAGAGAGCCTGCAGTGTACCTAAATGAAGGTGAGGGTAGTGGAGAAAACCCCATAAACTTGGATAACATGCAAGTAGTAACTGCATTTTTCAAGCTAAGGGATTTATTCATCAAGAAGGGAAATATTCCCTGAGCAAGCAGACATTGGAACACTTAAATTATATGTTGCATATCTTTAGTCATGAAGGGGTAGGTACTCAAGCACTCACATAATGAGCAGTGTACTACAACCAAGTTACTAGAGGAATACAGGCCAGTATTTGGGTTATTTATCCCTAGGTGCTTCAGTCAGAGCTCATCATGCAAACTCAGAATGTAATATATAATCTGACCCATATATGCTATTGGAGCACTGCACAGAGCACTGGGAAAGCACAGAGCAAGGGAAAATGTGTGACCACAGTCCCTGGAATCTTTATTCATGTGAGCCAGTGAGGTAGATCATGTGCAGTCGTGGTTTAAGCCCAGACAGACACTCACCCAAGCAGCTACTCACACACTTGCCCCTTGTGGGATGGGGAGAGAAGCAAAGGGTAAAAAAAAAAAACCACAAAAACAAAACAAAACAAACAAAAAAAAAACCCCCAAAAACAAAACAAAACAAACAAAAAAAAAACCCCCAAAAACAAAACAAAACAAACAAAAAAAAAACCCCCAAAAACAAAACAAAACAAACAAAAAAAAAACCCCCAAAAACAAAACAAAACAAACAAAAAAAAAACCCCCAAAAACAAAACAAAACAAACAAAAAAAAAACCCCCAAAACCAAAAAAAAAAAAAAACCAAAAAAACCACCCCAAAACCAAAAACAAACAACCCCTCCAAAAACCCCTAACCTACCTTGGACAGTTAATAGCTGAAGCAAAGTCCACACCCACAAGAAAAGTAAAACAAGGAATTGATTCACCACTTCCCATGGGCTGGCAGGTTCAGCCACCCCAGAGAAGCAGAGCTCCATCACATGTAAGAGCAACTTGGGAAGGCAAACACCTTCACACAAATAATTCTGATTGTGTTCCCCCTTTCTTTATTTCTCACCCCAGCTTTAAACATGGAGCATCATCCATATTACTGGGGATATCCCTTGGGTCAGTAGGGCTCGGCTGTCCTGGCCTTGTCCCTTCCCAGCTCCTTGTGCACCCCCATTCTCCTGGCAGGCGTGTGGGGTCAGGAGCAGGAAAGGCAATGACTCTGTGTGAGCTCTGCTCTGTGATAGCTAAAACATCCCTGACTTACCAGCAAATCCAGAACACAGCCTTAGACTGGCTACTGTGATGAATATTAACTCTACACCAGCCAAACCAACACACAGGCAGAAACCAGTGGTGCAAATAATTAAGAGAAAATGGAAATAAGTTCTTCAAGGGAAAAAAAATGGACAATTCCTCTTGCTCTGTCACTGCTTTGAAAAGGCAGTGTTCCCAGAAAAGAAAAAAAGCCCTGCTTGGTTTTGAGTTGCCGTAATGACTGGGAAGGCTGCTACCACCAAGGCTCAGGAGTGATAAACCTGTAAAAGTTCTTTTTCACCTCACTATAAGAAGGAAATTCAAATGTGGATGGAAATACTCATCCACATAAGACACAAGCCTTGCAACCTGCTAAGGTCGGAAGTTTTTGCAAATGACACACATGTTAGCATGGCATGAAGGCTGTCCCAGAGCAAACTGAACTTCCCCAGCTCCAAAAGCTCCAGAGGGGAGAATTACAACCTGCAAATGATGCCTTGGTTACAATTCAGTCTCCAACAGAAAATACACTGAGCCAACAATGGGGCTTTGCTTTTACTAGAACACAGTACAAATCCATGCCTATTTTATTTTTTATAAACTGATGCCTGCTAAGCTTTTTTCTCCTAGAAAATGGCTCTTCCAAGTTCCTGCTGCACTTAAGTTTTATCTCATATATAGATACTTATCTTATCTACTGCATGAGTCAAGTAGGGGAGGAGGCTTTCTTATCTATCTTAGCCAACAGGGAAGAGCTTAATGAAAAAACCCTGTTGTTCTTCAGGAACAATCTGCTCCCAGCTCCCAGGCAGGCACTAATACATGATGGAGATACACTGATATCCATCACACTGCTACAAACATTTCTTTAGATCCAAAACACACATCTGCGTTCTTCTACAAGGGCCCAGATAGCATTTCACCATTTTTTCCCCCTCTTCTGCTGGACTTCTGAGGTCCATGCAGGTGTTATTGGATTCCTCAGCTGGAAACTTGCTTCATAAATGCTGAAGATTGTTAAGTGTGATAAAGTTCACCATGTTTATACGTGAAAGGTGATTGGGATTAAAACAGCAGTCTGTAATGGCTGTTTCCCACAAATTCCTTGTGCAGACAGCTGACATTCCAAAACATCATCTCCAAGGCAGACCTTTATTTGGGGCATGCATTAATTCAGAAGTTGAGATCGCTGCTGTTTCAGGAGAACTTGGAGACCACTTAAGCTTTCTAAAGAAATGCATTAATGAGTCCAACACCTAAAGGAGAACCAACAAACGTCTCTTCTGCTGAAGCATCAGGAAGTATTTTCACTTTGCTAATTTATTCCTGCAAGGGAAAGCAAATAAACTAACCCAGTACATGTTAGTTTTAATGTGTTTTAAAGTTTCACGCAGGCATTAATGCAGATATAAGGTCCTCTTACCCCAAGTTATAAACACCAGAGACTCAATTCATCAGGTGTACAAAGGGCCAAATCCCTGACTGGTTTTGTTTTTCCTTATCAAAATGCAATTAAAACACAAATTCCATCTTCTCCTTACATCACATTTGTGAAAAGGAGCCGTTTTCTTGCAATGAATTCCTAAAGATTTTGTTACATGAGCAGCAGAGCATAGTAGAAGTGCATAATAAATCGGTCCAAATTCTAGCTGTGTCTAAAAGGTTTATAGAAAGCTCTCTATCCATTCTGCACACTCCAAAATCTGAATTATAATTAATTTCAGGAATCAACCAACCTACCCCTTACTTTAAAAATGTCAAGCTAAGGAGTGCATTATGTGAGATTACAATTAAACAGAAGTGGAGGCGCACACACACACACACATCTTCCCACTTAAATTCTTTGGCCAAAAAAAATATTACAGCAGCCTTGGCAGATACTAAATGATCTTTTCAAATAATACCCCCTGGTGATGAATACTGCAGTTCTGCAGCCTTGTGCTAATACAGAGCTTTTCAGCTATGAACAGGCATCATTTGACAACTCCTGCATTAGCTCTAATGACATGCTGATGGTTCTGACACTCCCTGCTCTCTGGGATGCACTACCCCATCTGGAAAGAACTCCAGGGATAGAGGAGCCCAGAATGCTAAATTATATAAAAAAATTATCAATGTTCACAAAACATTAATGAAACATTAGACATAACTGTTTTGTAGGACGATGTTGTTATTTACTCATTTTCTTGCACAGATTAAAGGAGTTATTTATAGCTGCTGTCCTTGGCCCTAATAGTGCCTTCTTGTCTAATATTGCCCTGCTGAAAGGCAACAGGGCCTTCTCTGCCTAATCCTCTTTAAAATACTGGGTATCCCGGGCTGCAGTCACAATGTCCTTAAGAAACCCAACTTCCCATTTAGAGCAGAGCACTGGTACCTTACTACCATGGCAGGAGCATACACAAGGGAGGGACTGTGTGGGCACCCCCTTTCTGGGCAGGTCCTGCCCACATCCTGGCTCGGCCCTGCAGTGGTTGCCCAGCCCTGGTGCTGGGAGAGAAGACATCCAGGTCATGAACACCACTTGGAGTCAAAGCAAACCCAAAGATGAGCTTTCCCTCTCTCGTCTGCAGCAGGGCCTGACCTTCCCTCCTCTCCTGGCCAACAGTTCCACCAAGGGAAGGCAGCTCCTTTCCCTGCCTTGGCTCCTGAGGTGCTAATGAAAAGGCTGGACAGAGCCTGTACAAGGCAATATCCCAAAAATATCATTTTGCTTCACTGTCAGCTGCAAGGGGTGAGGAACAAAAATAACAACTCCCTAATTTAATGTGGACTTCGAATAAAAGCACTTCCCCTTCCATTTATCTACCTGTGGAGCTATTTTTGTCCAGCTCACTGGGAGAATTGTTCCATTCTGTTATGCCTAAAATATTTTGTTTCTTTAACCACTGCACAGGGTTCCCACCTGCAGTAAGTGGGCTGAGCAGACAAGAGAAATTTATTACAGCCACCAGCCAGAGATCAAATTCATCTCTCATCAATTATTTTGGACACTATTGTTTCCAGCAGTTTCTCCTCTTAATAAAACTGATCACAGCTGAACGTTTGGCTGCTTCTGTAGAAAATGCCAAGACTTGTTATTTCATTACACATATATTCTTCTTACCTGTATATTCTGTGGAAGGTTTTTATATATAAGTGATAAGCATTGTCTGGTTGACAAAGTGTGACTAAAGTACAAGCCAAAGAGCTAGAAGATAAATTCAGCGCTGCAGCTGAATATTTTAAATTAATAAAAAGTACTTTTTATTTGTCCCTCCATCAGAGGCAGAGCTGGCAGTTTGGCCTTTTGGGGAGAGGAAAAATAATGATGCATAAAAAAATCTGGGCAAAGCCATCCCCTAATCCAGCACTGAAAGGACAGCACAACATTTGTACAGCCCTGCAGAGAAGGGCTGACAGAACACAGGATGGACTTGTCCCTAAGAAAGCTCTTCCACAGACTGGAAACAAAATGCTGGCATCAAGTGATACAGACTTAGAGACTACATTGCTTTTTTTTCTCTTGCAGGGCACAAGATATGGTCTTGTCAAAAAAAAAAAAAAAATCCCTTTGCAAATCCCAGTCCACCTCTACAACAGCTCCAGGGAATGGGAGAGCAGAGTCAGACATTGCAGAGACAAGGAGCAAAGAGGAGAGACCAAGAGTGATACAAAACCAATCTGGGGAAGACTGGAAACACAGCAGGATCCTCTGCCAGTTCCAGAGAGCAGCAAACCCCCATCAGGAGCCACAGCTCTGCAGGGACATGACCCACAGGGGCTGGGGAGGAGCAAGCTGCAGGCAAACCCTCCCCTGACACAGGGAGCATCTGGAGAGGGACTCAGCCATGCCAGGGAGCAACCAGCCTGTGCCCAGCACCCACCAGCTGCTGGAAGACCAGGATAGATCCCAGGATTTATCACTGGAAACACAGATGATTCTCTTGGAGGAGCCATCCTGACAGCTTCCCAGAAGCAGGAGATCACAGTGGCACATGGGGGCATGGGCAAGGTCTCCCTGCCACCCTGAGCTTGGCACTGGTGGGAAGGAGCTGCTAGGAACAGGGCTGTTTCCATATGTCTCTCTTTGAGCATGGCACTGCCTCAGGAGGGATTAGAGTGAGCAGTCAGGGCTCCTCCCCAGGCTAACCAGAGCTCGGCATCTCATAAAAGAGACACTGGCAGCTTCAGGGACCCTCAGCACGCAGGTCCAAAGCAAAAACACTTCTTGTCCTTGAATAAAGGGCTTTTGACTGCTGCTGGAGGATTAAAACCATGCTCCTATTGCCCAGAATGAGAAAGCAAGAGAAGGAACTGAGAGCCCCTAGAAGCACTGGAGAACAAAGCATGTTTCTGAGGATTTTAAGCCTTTGAGTTAGTGAATGTACCGTGAGAAATCCCTGCAAGGGATGGACACAGCATAAGTGAAATCTGGAGTCAGAGGCCTGGTTGTATCTCAAGGGCTTTCCTCGTCCAGCCTTTGAAGATGTATCCACCAAGTGTCATTTGCTCTGATTCAGAAGACCAGCTCCAAAACCACTAAAATGAGTGCAGATTTGCCATTCACCATGAGGACTTTTGGATTACCTCTTTCATCTTGCACAAGTCATTGCACCTTCCTTTTCACTCACTTTATCACTTTGGAAAGCAAGAATAAATAAATTCCACTATTTGACTGAATTACCTTTGAGATCTCCCAGTTCACCTTTGAGGCCTCTCAGAGGGAATTACAGCCAGAGGAGTCTAAGACCAACACGGGCAAAACACAACAGAAGACCTCAGACTTGGATGTCTGATTAAAGATCCAGGTTCCAGTGGGAACGTGGTGCTTACTCCAGAATATGAAGAAATTGTCTTGATTCTACTAAAAAGGTTGACTAGAGATAGATGAAAAATTAAATGGCATAATTGCAAAGGGTAACAAACTTGAGGGAATCATTAGATAAACTGTGAGATCATCAGTTTTTAAAAGCAGCAGAATCAAAGATAATGGAATTCAATTGTTTCAACTCAGTTTTTCTCATTTTCCTCAGCTGAGAAAACATCATAAACCCATGTCAAACACAAGTGTTAAATGGTAATTTCTGCAGCATTTCTCCTTGAGCATCAGGTTTAAATGAGGCTTTATAAGGTAAAGGCTGGTGACTATTTAACCTGCTGTAGTGGAAAAGTATTTAAGGTATTAAACATGATTTTAAATTATTGTTATAATCCATCATTTTCTAATCCCTTAACTCTTTGGGAGGATTTAAAAGAAATTATATAAACTTTAGTAAACAAATAAATATACCATATAGGAAATGAAAACTGAAGATTACTGGGGAAGGAGACAGACACACTGCAAGTGTGGTTGAAGAGAGTTTTCCACAGTATCTCAATGAATTAAGAACCTAATTCTTATTTATGGAAACACTTAGAAGCTATGATAAAGGACAGATTTTCTTCAGCAAAATTTTTAACTAAAAATACATGACAGAAGTACTTTATGATTTTTATGACAACAAAAATACACAGTGCCAAAAGGCTCCTGGAGCTCCTGATTGCTTTCATTTCATTTCTCACCACAAAAGTGAAACAAGAGAATGAAGGGGAGATTATATTGCCAGCTTTCTCATTATTAATGGCGAAGGAAATAGCTGCCTTAATGCATTTGATTACATCTTAATAATCACAGTCAGCCAGCTCCCTTTTAAACATGCCAGATTCTGTAACAGAAAAATATCTTTACGCCAACCACAAACCGTTGGGCCCCGACCACTGACAAGTTGAGACAACTGCACTGAGCCTGCTGGGAGAGTGTAAATATAACTGGCTTTGCACCCACGTGAGTATCATCTGTCACAAGGGGAGCATTATGAGAGCTCAGGGAAGGCAGGGCTGGGCACTGCACAACTTTCCTGAGGTGCTTTGGGAATCCTAAAGAGAGCAGAGCACCAGCACGTGGAAGGAAGGGCCCCTCTGTAAGCATGGTCAATGCCAGAGCTGCCCTCTGAATCCCTGATGTTTACAGGCTGCCCTCAGGGATGTTCCTGGAGGAAAAAAAAATGTTTAATGCTGGTAGAGCTGTGTGAGGAAAAAAATCTGCACCTAAAGTGTGCCCAAATGCTGAGATAGGGTTATCAAGTGTGCCAAGCTGTTAAGAAAACCTGACCTTAGCAGAGAAATAAAAATCAATCACTGGAATGTAACTGAAACTTCCCAAGCCTGAAATAGTCTTTCTTAGATTTGAGCTAAAGAAGTGCAGGCAGCTTTCAGGAGTTGCTTGACTTCACTTTTCCTGTTCCACACCTCCCTGCAAGGTCTTGGTCTCTTTCTAAAAGCTGGCCAGCCAAAGCTTGCAGAAATTGCAGTGTGGCTCATAAACTGCTCCAGCCTTGGCCTTTTGTCTGGTGCCCAACAGAACCAGAAGTCAGAACTTAGCCTCCTTTGTGAGGAGCAAGCCAGCAGCATCCAGAAAGAGCAGGAATGCAAATCCAGCACTCAGCTAAAACACAGACCTGTCAGTGACAGCTGCCTCTGACCACAGCTTTGTGTTCTCCTTCACTTGCTGTGAAGTGAAAGAAATTAGAAGTTTGATAATTAGATCTTTCTCTAATTAAAAAAAAAAAAAAAAAAAAAAAAAAAAAAAAAAAAAAAACACA
>VZRH01000298.1:516968-536108 GCA_013397555.1 Urocynchramus pylzowi | reverse complement strand
AAAAAAAAAAAAAAGCCACCTAAGTAAAGTTACATACACCAGCCCATACAGTGGGGCTCTGCACTCGGAAATGCTGGTGAGATCCAGCAAGGCAGAGATGCACAATTTTTTCTACCCACCAGACTTTCCTGCTGCCTAAAACCCCAGGAGCACAGTTTCAGCTCCTTTCTTAGTCCTTCACAGGTGGTTGTCCAGAGCAAGATCCTAGAGGGATAGAAATGAGAGAAGTGGGAAAATGGAAAAAAATAAAACAATTAGGAAGAATCACAGGAGGAGCAGTAGTTCAGCACTGCCCTGAGACTGCTGTAAAAGGATGCTGCATATGGGAAGGGAATTATCTATCCTTCATTTACGTGGTAGGTTAGACAAGAAATAATGGGATAAAATTACAGCTAGAGAAATTCAATTCAGACATCAGGAAATACTTTCCAATGGTAAAGAATAGCTTAGGGACACTGGGGAGTAGAGGGTGTTGGTGGTTAAAAGAGGCAGATGAACTAAGTGAACTCCTCAGGTCTCTTCCAAGCCCATTTTCTTTAATTTAGGGTAAATCAGCTCAAATTTCTCCATACAGTCTTGCACCTGTATGACCTCTAACTTTGCAGACATGTGGATGTGCTTAATTCTGAATTAACAGTGCCTAGGGATTATTTTTTAAGAATAGCATATAAACCTCATGATTATAATTATAGTATTTTATTATATACTTTTATCACAATTATACACAGACTATAGCTCCATTTAATCCAAGAATGTCATTAGACATCTGGCTACGTAGCCTTCACTCAGTCAAGAATATCAGGCATTTCAATAATGGTTTTCAACTGCTCCCAAAAAACATCAAGGCATCAGGTCTCTGGATTTAACTACCTCAAACATCTCAGTGCTGTTCACTGGAATGGCTCAGTTCAGTAGTCCTCTGGCTGGACAGTTTCTGATAGAGTGCATTGTAAAAATTCTGTGAGAGAAGCACTTTTTGGGGGTGATTTATTTAGTGTTGCCACTTATTTTTATCAAAATCACAAGTTAGACAGCCGACCTAAAGAGGCAACAAAGGAAACCTTACAGTTCCCCTGAACACAAAAACCAAAGAAAGGCTGTGGTGGTGGTCACTGAAAATCTGATCTTGCCGCCCATAGCACACACTGGCAGCAGCCCAGCAAAGCACTTCAGTGCATGCCTAATTTTAAGCATACAGGTAGAGCCATTTAAACTAATGGAATCATTTAAGTGCTTTGCTGGATCAAGGCCAGCCTCCTCAGCATCTTGCAGTGTCAAGTACGCAGAGCAAGGACTTCATCTAATTGCATCAGGCTTTAATTGACAAAAATCAAAGTAATGCAGCATTCAGACTGAGCCCATCTCTCTCAGGCTGCTATTCTAATCACAGTGAGTAGCACAGGGTTGGTTCATGCTGTCCCAGTGCCTCAAGTTGGATCTGATCCACCATGCCTCACCTCTGGCATAAGCTCTTTCCCAGCAACTCTTGTCTAAGTTTTCCATCCAGCACACTCTTATCAAAACACCCAATTTGTTCACCTGTCCCAGTGATCACACTACATAATTATGTAGTCTTTCATAGCAAGGGTGTTCTATCACCTGCTATTTTCTCCTCCTGATATACATTCAGGATTAGGCTGTGCACTCTTTTAGAAAGTGATTTTATTTACTTTTTGCAATTTTTTCATGCATCTGTGGAAGTACAAAAAAATTAATTGGGAGAAATGTTTTGATGCTGCAGCAACTGAAGAGAGCAGATCACACAATGACAAGCCTAAAACCTCCATAACCTGAACCATCCCCCTCCTTACAAATATAACTGATTATTCAACTGCCAAGCAAAGGAATACTGTGCCCACAATGACACAACAGTCTCACCTCTATTTAAGCTCTTACTTTGCAGTTCTGAAACAGAACATTTGAGGGAGGAAAAAAAGCGAACCAACACAACTAATTTAGTGTGGATGTAGAATTAACTTCTCACCACAGTGTGTTCCTTTAAACACAGTTATGAAAGGGAAAAAGATGACACATCTGGGCATTTGTCAGACTATTGCATTGAGTTAATGCAATTACTGAAAAGGGGTTATTGAGTGTGGGCAGAGTACAATGACAGTGAACTGAGGGTGCTCTGCATCTGTACCAGCCAGCCCCACTCACATGAGCAAGGCCTTTGCCTTTACTGCTTTTATCCAAGCATGAAAAAAGTGCAAGGCTGAGCCACAAGCCAGAAACAGAAGATGCAGCAAACAAAATAGCAACTAGAAAGGATGGGAAGAAGTTTCCAGAAATACAAGGGGAGTTTGCAACATCTTTTGTCATTATATTTTTCCATAGTCACTATTAGAAAATAATCATCTTTAATCTACAGTTTATGAGCAGACCTAGGTCTGAAAGGCAAATTTCCCTAGCAAATAGGGAAATATTAAGAAATACTAAAGAAATATTAAGAGGGAGGTGAGAAGGGTTATGTAGTTGAACTTTGCAATGGCAGTATTTCTACAGTAGCTCTCTGAAAGATAACTGTGCCTTCAGAAATTCATCCACATTTTCCTGTGCCTTCTGCAGGAAGCTAAATTATACAGTTAATTGCTCAGGAAACAACTTTTCACAACACCTAGAAACAAAATACCACTGAACAGTGACCAACCTCTTAGTAGCTGAAGGAAGCAAAGTCCCCCAGGTGTGTTTGTCTCATCTCTTTGTGCTCTGGTAAAGCCTGTGCTGAAACCATCACATAACACAAGCAGGGAGGCAGGAATAATTCAAACACAGACAATATTTAACATATCAACACATTTTAGCTTGCAAACAGGATTCATCATCTTGCAATCTGAAGAAACAGAAGTATGGCAAAAATTGTGTTGAGTTCCTAAGCTCTTACTTTCAAAAGGAGGCAAGAGTGTGTAAGTCATGTGCAGCAACTTGAATGATGCAAAATTTCAAAACCAACTTGAAATGGGTCTTTCTAAAGAAAGACTTTATCTGTCAGCAACTCTAAATCTTTGACTTCTGTGATGCCCTTTTAGAATTTGAGCCTTTGTATACACACTTATAAAACAGATAAAAATTAGTGAGCCTCAATGCAGACACTGAACTGAATATGAATTTGGATACAGCAGCAATTTTGAAACTCTAGATTGCAGGTACACCTTCACATCTCACTGATAACACAAAGTCATCACCACAATTCTAGTTTGGATTATTCCTGGGGGTGAACCCTGAATGAACACATGAGGTTGCCAATTGCCCTTTGCAACTACCTCACATGTAATGCTCACTTTCTAAAATAACAAATATGAAGACATAAAAATTAATTCAAGGAAAAACTAATTCTAAAATGTCAACAAGACCTTCTTTTAGCATTTACTCAGATCTCATATCAAACTGTACAACTCCACAGTGGCTGTCTCTACCAGGGTGTTTTCCCTAAAAAACCCCACATTTTGGCTGTAAAAGAAATCAAACACCTTTTTCTTCTTTTTCTTGTGACTGTCCCATGGAAAAGGACTTTTAGTTAACTCAAAATTTAGCCTTTAATCATATCTGCTGAGAACAGGGCTGAAGCTGTGATGCAATGCACAGCTCTCCTGCACAGCATATGGTATTTGAAAAGCGAGTAGAAGGGAAAAACGACAGACAGGAAAAGGTTCAGACTTCTGTAGCCTTGGTTTTGCACAGCGTGGTAATTATACTGAAGAATTCATGACTCACTTTGGTGCACTACTGTGCGCTGCTAAATTAGAAGTTTGGCAAGGACACCAGACAAATGATGAAATATATAATATTGGTTTCTCTAGCATAGCTCATCACTATAGTCTCATGGGGTTTCAAAGGGCTTTTTTTAGCACTCTGGGAAAACAAGGTCTTTTTTAAACAAGAAAAACATATTGAATCAAAAATGTGCTGCATGGAAGTCAGTAGAAATAGGTAAAATTCCTCTTAAAAAATCAGCCTTTCAGATAGTTTGAGTAAATGCTCTCTAAGACTTATTTCTGAGTCTACACAGAATATCTGACATGGAGACCACTAAAAGTTGTGCATTAAAGCATGAGTGTGATGTGGAGATGAAGCTCCTCCACTCTATAACATTCATAAGAAAATGTTTTCTTTACACCAGCTTACAAATGTGCATTATCAAAATTATTTACATAAAGGTTCCCCAGTCATTTGGCAACTGCAATGAGGCCAAGCACACTGGAAGATGTACACATTGGGACAGCACTTAAGTTTACTCTTGAAGGCAAATCCTTTTCTCCCAAGGACTGCAGTCAGTCTGGAGTTATGCAGCACATTGGAATTAATCCATTTTTGCCAGGTGCAGCCAATCTCCCATGTAATGCTGCTCTAGTTATTCTGATTTGTAATGAGAAAGAAGTGGCACCAGTCATAAGAAAGAGGCACCAGCATTAAAAATATTTTGCTGCATGACCCAGAATTAACATCTCAATTTATCCAGATAAAAACCAAATAAAAATACCTGGCTCTCCACTAGGGCAGGGATAGGAACCAACTTCTACTGGGCTTTCCATATCTTTTCACAAATTTACTGCAACATGCAAGTGGTCATAAAGAGTTTCACAGGAGCCAGAGGGTTTGACCATGGAGAGAGTTAAGATGTTAGCAGAAATCCTGTCTATGAAACTTGCCATTAACTTCAAGACCTCCCTGCACAGACCTGGCAAACTCTCAGAAATACTGGATGTTAAAGCCTCAATATGCTAAATCACCACTGCTCTATACCATGTATTTTGTTTAAAGGCAAGCACAGAGATTGCAAACAGCTATTTTTAACTCTTTTCAGTGTACAGTACATTTGTTGTGTTTCTGATTTCCATTAAAAATGAGAGTCATTTACTGATCTGGCCGTCATCCAGATTTCTACATGAAACAGATGGACTAAGCACAAAAGAATGCTGTTTTATGTGCATGGGTGCATGTATTGTATTTATTATCTACTATAGTGATCAGAAGTACAGTTGAAATTGCTGTGGGGACTTTGAAGGAACAGACTATCACATTTATCTTATTTCCTCAAAGTCTCTGGACTCAAAACCATCAAGAACAAGACTGTGAATCCTTTCTTTATGTTTACACACTGCTGCTGGGATAAAAAAAAATCCCACTGACTTTGCTCACTGGAGAAGAGGATCCTGAGGCTGGGGACGCAGCTCAGGGTTGAGCAGATACCTTCAGCACAGCTGCAGAGAACACCCATCAAGAAAAGCCTCCAACAATAACGAGCTACTGAAGGCTCTGCCAATGTGGACCTCAGCCAGTAAGTCAAGCAAATTAAAAGCTGCAATCATTTCTCTGACAATTCTCCAGCAAAACTTGTCCCAAGCTTTGCTTCCCTGGTGAAAAACAGATGATCAGCATGCACCAGAGGTCAGTAGGTTCACACTATCTGAGACCAGCAAAGGGAGGAAATTAAAACAGTGTGAGGGCATCACTGAGTGCCCTGGCAGCAGCCTTTTATGAGCTCACTCCAAAGCTTGCTGAAGTCAACTGGACTCTCTTTGTAGATGCTACCAGCTTTAGGTCACATCTCATTGCAGGGCTCCACTGCCCTTCTCTCTGCTGATTTCAAAGGCAGCAATGCAGCATTAGAGAAAGGAGGGACACTTTCAAATAGGCACCAAGTTAGGGCTAGAGAGGTCACACACCACAGCACTGCTCCTATTGAAACTTTGAGTGGAGAAAATACAAAGATATTCACTCAAATTTGAAAATTAATCCCAAGGTCACTGTCTGGGCAACCTTTCAGCATTTGTTTTCCATTCTTGCATGCACAGAAAATCTTTTTCTAACCAGGATTCCTATGAAATCAGCAGGCCCAAAACAGTAACAGCCAGATGTTCAGAAAAAGGTGAAATCCAAATTGTGTATTTGATTTCTGATGCGATTACATAACCTGTCCTGGAGGAGAGGAGCTGATACCCCGAGCTTACACAAGTGACCTAGATGGAGCTTTGCTCGTAGGGCAATTCCTGTTATTATTAGCAGAGGCACATCTGGCTGGCCAGGCGAGCCCAGGCACAGCCAGCCCCCAGCACTCACAGGTCCCAGACCATCACCACGATGGAACTGTCAGCAACTGGGGCAGCTACAGGGCTCATCTACCTTCTGTGATGATCACCACAGAGATGCCACTGGCTCCCCTCACCTCAAGCAGGGCAAGCACTCACCACGTGCCCACTTGCCCATCAGGCAAATGACAATGTGCAGTCACTTCAGAAGTGCACATTCCCAAAGTTCTCCTCTTTAAGGACAAACCTTAGGATCTTCTCTCACTGTGATTTATTCTTCTGGTCCTTATGTGCTGGCTACATATGGTAATAATTTCACAGCCATTTTCAGATGATGAAATGAGATTAAATGACATGACCATGGTAACAAAGAGATGGCAACATTAATGCAGATTTTGGGAAAAGCTCCTTGTTTTTAGCTCTAAATACGGGTGTACCATTTCTTTCATATTGTGTTACTCCTCCATGGCTGCCAGACTTGCCAGACTGACAATAGCATCTTATGTTACAAAACTTACAGTTTAATGTAGTGTCCTTCAGAGGTTAAATTTCCATGGGAAATTACTTCTAGAGAAATATGGCTTGCATATGTTTGTGCCAAAAAGCCATTTCTGCTGCTTTTATTCACAACTGTGATCTGTGCATATTTTATTTTTTGAATCATGACTCAGACTAAATAAAAGTTCAGCTTGGGTTTCAAGAATGCAAATGTGAATATTCAGCATCCAGGGTATTTTCCCACTATTGGCATTAGCCTGCTCAAGCTGAAAGAACAGCAACTCTGGAGGATCCAGCTGGCAGCAGTTAGAGTTGCCCCTGCCCTCTGAATGCTGGGGTCTGGACAGCAAAGAAAAGGGGAAGATTATTTTCTATTAAATGACTTCAGAAGTGACTGCCACTCCTGCGTCTCTTGCCTCTTTAAGGCTCAGTCCTTTTTTCTCTCCTCACTCTCCTTTACTGCAGTTTGTTCCTCATCCCTTCTTGGCTGTCAGGTGCCAGCAAGTGAAGAACAAAATTCCTTCAGATAGCATTTCCTGTGGGGTACAGTCAGGAGCACATTTGCTGTCTTCCCCCATTTCCTGCTGCCACGGCAGGAGCACACGAGCTGCTGCTCCAGAGCATGGCCTCAATAAATTTAATGGTGGAAAAAGAGGCTCCAGGGCATACAAATTGCCAACATTTCCCTCTGGGGTAGGGTTATATATTAATTTTGCATGTCAGGGTTTGGGTAGATGGGGGTGGCTTCAGTGGGAAGCTGCCAGAATCTTCCCCTGTGACCAGTGGAGCCAATGCCAGCTCCAAGAGGGACCTGCCATGGAGCCCATGAGCAACAATGCATCTCTGGGATCCCTGCTTAAGAACGGGAATAACCCCACAAAACTTCACAATTGCAGCCAGGAGAGAAGAGGCCATGCAAGAGCAACAACCCTGCAGACACCCAGGTCAGTGAGGGAGGGGTAAGGGGTGCTCCAAACGTCAGGACAGAGACTTCCCTGCAGTCTGTGGGGAAGGATCATTCCTCGTCCCCCCTGTGCCACTTTGGGGGCAGCAGGTAGAAAAACCACAAGTTTGAAGAAGATTGAAGCTCAAGAAGTTGAGCCTGGGAAGAAAGGAACCAAAAGAAGGCATTTTTAAGATTTGATTTCATTTCTCATTATCCTCCTCTGATTCAACTGGCAAAAAATTAAACTTGTTTACCCAAGTTGAGACTCCTTTGCCTGTAACAGTAATTGTTGATTAATCTATCCTTGCCTTTATCTCAACCCTCAAGCCTTTTGTTATATTTTGCCTCCCCTGTCCAGCTGATAGAGCAGTTTTGGTGGGTACCTGGTGTTCATCTAGGGTCAATTCACCACAGACTACTTGTATTTTAGTGCAAATAAAACTGAACTCTGAACTGTTTTGCAGCAATGTCAACCTCTCCCTTCTGTGGGTAAACCAAAATGCCAGATCAAGTGTGGAGGGGAAGGTTCCTTTACAAGGGAAATGGTTTGGGCCTAGCTGGACCCATGAGATACAATGGCCACTTCATTCCCATTTTGCCACAGGTTTGTAGTACCAAACAGGTGGAAAATAAAGCAATTAAACTCTGTGACTTTTGTGCTGCCCCTGTAATGGGATCACCCTGGAGTGTGCTTTGGCATCTGCTACACCCCCAGAGCAGCCTCAGCCCTCACCTGGGTCTGCTGTGCCGATAGCAGCAGTGCAGGGGGCACATGGGGACCTTCTGGCCCTAATTTATGTGCTGATCTCCACATTGAGTTTCCAGCTAACAGCTACATGACAAGACTCTGGAAAATGGCATCTTCCTTGGTGCAGAAAGGACCCTGTGGACTGCAGAAGTACTTCATGTTCCTCTGCACCACTCTGTAGGCAGCAGATGGGACCAGTCACACATTGTCAGACCTCCATCAAAGACTCCTCCCTATCCTCCACAAGCCTTCACCCGACTGCCAGGGACACCCCCAAGTCCTGCCCAAACTCCAGCACTTTCCAGTGCTCTGCCCTTTGCCATCTGCAATCCCCACCCACTTCTGCCCGGGGTACACAGCAAAGCCTCCAAGCAGGTCTGGACTACCAACAGCGCTATTTCTGAGAGATCCTAGAGGCAGGAGGCACAGCCTACCTGTAATTATTATTAGAAGGAACTTATAATTATCTTTTCTGGGTTGAGAAACAATAAAAGAAAAGAAAATCAAAATTATAAAGGGAGTGCTCATATTGTACTACGAACACCTACGCAAATGAGTCTCAAAGGTGTTCTCACCATTTGTTATTCTCTTTTTTCATTATTTTTCAGTGTCCTTCATTTTTAGTCCTCCTGTATAAGACATTTTGCTCTTTTGCTTCATAATTTTGTTCTTTAATTTATTTGTCCCTATTTCCTTTTGTTCTTCCTTTGATTTTGTCCTTTTAACTTTTGGGGTTTTTTTCAAAAGCTTTTTTGTAAACTGTGCCAGTTTCAATGTGCTGTCTTTGATGCATTTTTGAATTTGCTGCTACTTTGCTCTTCATGCAACTTTTATTTTTCTTGCTAGCTTATTTATTATCTGTGGGACAGAAGCAATCAGATGCCAGAAACCTTTGCATCACTGCACACTATAATGACGAAATTTAATTTTCACTTTTTTACCCCTAGAACTTGACTTGCCCACTTCAACTACATTTGTAGACTGGAATTCTAAAGTGGGCCCTATGGATAACAAGCAAAACACATCTGTAGCCTTACATGAAGGTCTCCAATATCACTGACTTTTTGCAGAGCTTAGTCCAGCAAAGTGGTGATCATTAGTGAGTTGGGAAGGAACTCTGCTCACATTTATGGTGTTATTCACTACAAGCTGAGCAGGACCTCTGCTCCTGGTGATGGAATTATGTGCAAGGGCTTAACCAGCCTCTCACTTCAGTCTGTTCAGCCCTTGAATATCAAATTTCTGTTGATTTCAGTGAGCTAACAAGGAGGCCAGGCAGGTTTTGCTAGCTCACCTCAGTCTGAGGGGACCAGATCCAACTGAAAAAGGTTCTTCCTGTCACATCAAGGCAAAAGGCTTTGAGCCATGGCACTATCCCTTCAGGGATCTCAAGCATTAACTCTCTCAGAGCTACACCAGTGCTGAATGGAGTAATGCCTATGCAAAATGCACAGAAAAGTCCCATCCCTGTGCCCTGGCTAGCCTGCCAGAAGGGCACAACCTATATTTGAAAAGAGCTGGAAAAGAGAAAGGGACCTGCACATCTTTGCACCATAAAGTATGAGCACAGCAGAGCTTTGCAGCCACTGTCACTACAAAGCCCATGTGCTCTTGGAATGATCAGCTCCAGTACCAATAGAAGATATGGGTCCTGAAGGAGGATTCACAAGTGTGAGTCAACACATCAGCATTTGTATGGCAGTCATGTCTGAAGAGTTCCAGATGAGATCTGGGCCATCCTAGCCCTGCTCTAGCTGGCTGTGCTAGGGTGTCTAGTAAAACATTTCAGAAAACAGCCATTGCATTGGCTTTTACCTCTTCTGCATGTTTTCCTATGAGAAAGGACAGAAATCAGAGCAGACAGCCATGCACAGAGCACTAATCCAAAAGATAATGGGAAGAAACTTTTCAAGGAGAGAATTCAATTCACTTTATAACAAGCAAATGTTCATTTCTCACAGTGACATCCAGAATGAGCAATGCTGGGTTCCTGCCGGCTCAGCTTTTTGTATAAAGGTTGTGGTATTTTGTCAGCAAGGAAAACAAAGGTGCTGAGATGGGCTGGTCAATAATTGACTGAGCCTTGTTACTCGCTGCAATCACTATCTTGTCACCATGTCTCTGTCTCAAAGTTTCAGTTAAAACCAGTGAATCACCACACTGAAAAAGACTTCTTACCTTGGAAAAAAAAAGGGAAATTACAATCACTCACAACAACAACAAAGACTTCCTATCTGGCTTTGTCAAAGGTCACTCAGCAGTTAAGTCCATTTAAACTGTGACTTCTATCAGCTGTGTAGAACACAGAACAAAGCGAACACCAATATTCCCTCCTCTGGCTTCAAAAATTTCCATGGAAACATTTTTTTTTCCCCCTTTCTTTTTAAGTTACCTCAATCTTCAAAGAACCCAGCAAGGACAAAGCCTGCAGTGGAAGCCACTTTCACTTTGCATGTCTGACATTTGTGTTTCCAGCCCACCTGAGAGTCATAACCTTGACACATTTCTTGGCAACTGCCTGGAGTTTTATCTTCCAGCAGTGAAGGTAAGTGAGCAGCTCCTTTTGCCACTGGATTACAGGTGCAGTGTACGGATATTATCCCCACCCTCCTTCCAACCTGGATTTCACCTGAGGACACAGCTCTCTTGCTGTAGGCTCTGTACAAACTCAGAACACAGAAGTCACCCTGTCCCAAAGCACCCCTCTCTGAAGAGACAGAGCAGATAAATCAAATCTACTCCAACCTATATGTGAAAAACCATGTTGCTCTCTCAACTAAATGACAAACCCAAAGGCAATTAGGTCTGATTTACAAGGGAGTCTATGGCAATTATGCCTCCAGCTCAGGCACCTAAATTGTCTCAATTGTCTCTGGTTTTGGACCCACACCTTGGAGAAGCCCAAGGCCTGACAAGAAAAAATGGATACAGAAAACAAACTTGCCCATAGCACTCTGACACATTCCCAAACTCATAGGTCATCCCTGCCCCATAACAGCTGCTTTACCACAAGGGCTACACACCTCCAACTTTCAACAGCAAATGCAAAATAGCCACATCTAATCACTAAAATTTACTATTGTAAGATATCAAAAAGAACAATCCAGAAAATGAGACAGTATTAAAAAAGCCCTTAGGGAAACAAAACCAAATTAGCACTAGAAGAGCAGAAATCACTGACAACAAAACCAGTTCCAGGAAAGCCCATCCTGCTGATGGGAAGAGAGGGAGAGGTTATTCCCCAAGACAAAACCACCCCCCTTGGCAAAATAACAGCAGACTCCCCACATCTTCATCGAGGCCGAGCCAGCCCTGGCCCCACCCTAATTCAGGCTAGAACAGGTTAATTCTGAGCTCAGGGCTGTGCAGCAGGAACTGCACTCCTGGCACTGGAGCAGCTGCCTCAGCAGGCTTAAGCAGCAGGGGAGTGCCCTGGCAGAAGAGGCCCAAACCACAGGGCAAGGAGCAATTCATCAGAAAGGAAGCTCCCACCAAGCCAAGAAATAAGGACACTGCCAAGTTTAAGGGGTTTCATGACTCAAGGACTCACCCCAAGTCCCAGTGTTTCAGACTTTCCCATAAAGAATATTTTTAGGATTCTGAATTTCTTGTGGGGTTAAAGTCAGGATTATGAATTATTCTCCAAAGAAGCAAGACCTAAAACACTCCCATTTGCCTCCTGTAATGGCTTTTATTAATAGACCTCAAAATGCTCCAGGATATCCTTCCCATCAGAGAAGGAGACAGAACTGAAGCAACTTCTCAGAATCACATTGGCAAGGAGCATCCAAGTTGGGAGAATCCTGGTGTCTCCCAGGGGCAGAGTAATTCACAGCCTATTAGGATACACTGCCTAGTTGTAAGACTCCCGCATGAGCATTTCTATTAGTATTTTAATTTCTATTTCAGGCTGTCACATGCTTGAAATGTCTTGTGGTTTGCTCTCAATTTCTCTGGTGTTTTTTTTAATGATCTGATTGAAAAATTAGCCATCCAAGAGGAAAAAAGCTCAAGTTGAGGTGTTAAAAGACCCATACAAAACAAAAGTAGACAAAAAAATAAAAAAGAACTTCCAGAAGAGATTCTTCAACATACAATTAAGATATTCATAGTTCTGTATGCACTCAAATAGGTCCATGTGTGACTGCTCACTGCAGTAGGCAGAAGCTTTCTGTGTGCATGTGTAGCTTGTTTTAGCATCAGGATGCATTTTTTCCTGGCATAAATCAGGTAGCTTCCTCAATTTCACTGGAGCTGCAAAATTATTTTATGTGTAATTTAGCCAGCCATGTTTTCTGTGCTTTACAAAGATTCATGCACTAACTCAGAAAGTTCACAAGGAACACAGGCTATTTGATCACAATTATTTTTAGAGGAATTAGTTGCTATAAGAAGATGAAATTATGATAACTCAAGCAGTGCATGCTCTTATGTCATGCACATCAAGATAATCTGTTTTGACTTGGTCTCAGGGATAATTTGAGCACAACCAACTAACAACTAATTTTCTTTATAACATCCTACCACTTAGGAAGGCAATTTCTCAGCTCCTCTGTAATGTAGCTATGTGCAAGATCACTGCTCCACTTGAATCCCTCCACACGCCCAACCCCATCACTTCAGCAACAACAAGAATTTTGTTCTTGCATGGCCAGGAAGCTCTTTGTTCCAAACAGTGGAATAATTAAGCATTGTGGCCCAGATCCTCAGCTGATATAATTAGATGGCATTTCATTGAAACCAGGGCCAGCTGATACCAGCTAAGGAGCCAGCCCTTGATCTGCAGTGGCAACAGCTGAGGAGTAGCAAACAGGCAGGGAAAAAACCTCCTGTTCCACTGCCTTGATAGAATAACTAGCTCAGTGCTTTCAGCAGGTTGATCAAGAAATCCCTGGGGGTTTAGATCATCCGGAATATTGTATCCCAAATTAAAGAATGGGAACACTCAAAAGCAAATGGCTAGAGCTGGAAGCTTTAGCTTTCTGAAATCAGTTGAGGCTGGTGAAGCATTTCCACACAGAGCCCCCTTGCCCAGCTCTGAGGATCTGACAGGACCAGTCCCTCCTTCCAGCTCTATTGAGCTCCAGCTTGCAGCTCAGTGCCCCTTCAGGCAACCTTAGCAAAGCCACCATGGGTAGGAGCAGGTTACCATATGGCCTCTATGATTTGGGAGCGGAGATTTGGTCAAGATTCATTAAAAAAAAAAATACCAAATAGCTAACAAAACCCTGGGCCAGAAGGCAGCCAAAAGAACATTAGTATGCATTATTGAAAAAGTATCAGCACACCACTTGAAACGTGTGTTGCTGATTCTTCACGCACAGAAAAAGCTGACAGTGAAATCAGGCTTATGGAATCACCTCCTGCTCCATACCAAGTGTATTCCTCAGCAATAAAAGTGATTTTGGCAGTGTGGGAGGTTAATATGCAGTACCCATCAGAGTGCCAGTGTAATCTATGTTTATAAGGCAAAGCACCAATAAATTAGGTCAGCACATAAATCTTCAGAGGGAGGAAGGAGAGGGAGAGCAGGAAGGGCAGGAAGAGCACCCTGGGCAGCAAGGCCACAGGGGCCAGGCAAGGCATGTGATGCCCTCAGGACTTCAGCATCACAGACAGAGCCTCTCAGAAAGGAAAATCCATTTTGCCACTAGAAGTAAAATAAAAAATATTACACTGATTCAAAGTGTGCAATCA
Organism: Urocynchramus pylzowi; assembly: GCA_013397555.1. Classification (NCBI taxonomy): domain Eukaryota; kingdom Metazoa; phylum Chordata; class Aves; order Passeriformes; family Fringillidae; genus Urocynchramus; species Urocynchramus pylzowi. The sequence goes on along the minus strand of VZRH01000298.1, from coordinate 522,190 downwards.
GGCCTGACTTATAGTTTGCCCTGCTGCATTCAGGCTTTACATCAGAAGGCTGTAAACCGTTATAGCAGAAAATAATAGCTGGGTATGTTTACTCACCCAAAACCATGCTTCATTTATTTACCTGAATACACTATCACGTACACTGACCATTGTCACTGCTCAGCGAGGCAGGCAGACAAAAATGGGGAAAATAAACATCTACACAGATTTCAGCAGCAGATAAGGTATTAATTCATGCACAAAACAATGTAGAAATGCCAAGACATATGACAGTAACCCCTCCTGAATTCTTGATTGTATTATTAAATAAAAAGCAAAGGTAGAACATTCAAAGAAGTGCTGAATGCCAGTTTGTAATGCCAAATTAAGAAGCCTGTTAGATCCAAAGCAATCCTGGCTTGTGATTGTAGCAATTCAAAGTGGAATTCCCAATAACATTCAAGTATTTCAATAAAAGAGAGGAAAGATTTTAATTCAATGACCAAAAATAGAATAAAGAGTTGATGTAAATGACTTGATTTCATTTATATTATTGAAATGAGCTATATGCAATGACTTATTGATGTCATAATATTCCATTAGGAACTTATTATTTTCTTGTTTACATAATGCCAGCAATTACAGGGATAATGCTGGTCCAACACACAGCACAGCAGAAATAGAAAGCTCTTTGCCACATACTGAAATTCCATATGAAGGTGTAGAGTTTAGTGAAGGAGAAAAATTTAAATATTCCTTACTAAGACCAAGTTAACTTGGAAAATTAAATAATAAACAACTATCTTCTACTTCTAACTAAGAGCTGCCCAAATCAGGCATGATTACAAAGACCCTGTGGCTCTATGTACACAAGTTTGGTACTTAAAAGCCTTTTTGAACAATAATCAGCAGTTACCAAAAACTTTGGGAGTTTTATCAAGTCTTGAAGGCAAATATTTGAAGCCAGAGGAGGTAACTTGCATGCAAACATTGCACTTGCACTGGAAGGAAAGGGGCCAGGGCCTCACATGGGCAGGGAGGTAGGGCTGAAATCCCGCTGGCTGGACACAAATCCCTATTTTTTCCCTTGCAGCAGAAAAAGGGAACCCTTCCCTAGCAGGGGTGGATCACACAACCATCAAATCCCAGCAGAAGCACAAACTTTCTTGCACCAAGCCCATACTTGCCCAGGGCCAGCAATGAGGTTGTCCTGGGAAGCTGCAATATCCTTGGAAAACCTGGTCCCTGAATCTGCCTGCCACCTGCCACCCAATTTCCAGGCTATCCTGACCTGCAGTCCAGCTTCTGACTTCTCCCAGTGGTTTCACACACTAACAATCCGTGGCTTCCTAACCACAGCCGCCTCAGCCCTCCTGACCCCACAGATCCTTCCATTCCCATCTCCCTGGCCAGAACACTAGGCTCTCTGCCAGCCCCATGGGGTCACCAGCAGGAATGCAAATGGGCGATTGGCGCTAATGTTGTGTTCCCAAACAGATGATTTAGAGAAGTGAGAGGGCACAGTGACTCCAGGACAAGAATAGGGCTGTGCTCTTGCACCTGCTCATGGGAAAGGTCTGTAAGAAAACAGGTGGGCTGGCATCCTCCTTGTGTATCAGGTAGGCTGATATCCCTCCTTGTGGCTACAGGGGGAACCCACAGGGGTTTGGGAAGAGCCAGCTGAGCTCTGGCTTCATTCCCTTGGCTTCACCAATCAGCACAGCTTAGAGGCACAGAGGGGCTGGAACACACTGCTGGTGCTGATCATTACCAGCCTTCAGGACAGGGGAAGAAAGGCTCAGGAAACAAGGAACTATGCATTTCCCATCATCCAAAGCAAAGCTACAAGCTCACTCTCTGCCAGAGCTCACTAACTGGCCAGTGCATCTTATTTCAGAGATGACCAATCAGTGGCTAAAGGCATTTGTAGATACTGAGGTTGAGAAACAAATGCAGAGATGTAAGACAGCTCTCTTTTACTCTTTTATTCACATCTCTGGGGCACTTTGGTCCAGGCAAAACTTGTCCACAAAGGCCAGTTACAGAAGAGAATACAGTACATCTACCAATCTCCCATCCTGAGATAAAACTCAAATGTTGAAGAGGCTCACGGAATAAATAGCTTGTGGAACACAGGGAGAGTCAGTTTACAGGCAGACACAGTCTAGGTGAAACCACACTTAACTAAAGAGCCAATATGCACTAAAGGTGACACTGATGAAAACAAAAACATGTTGTTTAGAGGAACTAGTTACTTTTTCACAGTATTGTCATTTTCACCTCTTGAAAGTCATGTAATTAACTGCATCTAATTGCTTTCATCATATTTCAAAGCCAGTCTCCCTTTCATAATATAGCTCTTATACAAGGAGTTACAACACGTTTGCCACATTGTTCTTTTACTGTAAAGCAAATTCAAACAACTTTAACTTAAAGAACTCATTTAAGTAATTTGCAACTTTCTCCTCAGACCTGTTCAGTTTCACCCTCATCTAACACCATAGACCTTAGTTTTAGTAGGGCCAGCACTAAGAAAATGTAGCCAAAATTTGCAACCTACAAATTCTACTGTTCCCTGCTATAGAAGATAATGTGTTACATTCTGTATCTTCACTTGAAGTGCTACAAACAGCTCCCCCAGAACTCCTTAAAAAAACACAGCAGAGTGTAATTTAAGTGAAACACAGGGAATCGCATACCCTGCACTCACCCCTCACTGGTTTCTGCTGCCCTCCTCCATCAGCCGCATAGTCAACTGTCCAAAGATAGCCTTTGTCCAAGCTGATNAAAAAAAAAAAAAAGTGGGAAAAGACAGAAAGCCTTGCTTCTGGCTCTGTAGCAAAATGTTCTTCTGTGGCTAAGTACACCTGGACTTGAAGGATCCAGGTGTACCTCTGAACCATGGGACCACAAGGTCTCCCTGGGACAGCAAGTTTTGTCTCTTCACAAAGGTGCAGAGCAGCCCATAGGATCATGTTCCTNTAAGGCACAGAAAAAAATGTGCTTTCTTGCACACTAGAGGCCTCTAGTTGTTTTTTTTGTTTTTTTTTTTTTTTTTTTTTTTTTTTTTTTTTTTTTTTTTTTTTTCCTGCTGGAAAGTTAGTGATTTCCCTTGAGCAAAACACTGCACGGATGTGCTTCAGAGGAGTGCAAAGCACAGGCTCTGCAGAAGTGCCAGCAGTAAGGGAACAGTGCTGGATGGAGCCTGGTGGGTGAGGAAAGACTTTTTGAGGAAAATAAATACTTTAATGAGGTTTAATGCAGGGAAAAATGGACTGCCACATTCAGTGTTGAGATGATTCTGTGGAAAGGTAGTGATGGGTCAGGGTATTCACTTTATCTTTCTCAGTCCTCCTACAGCCCAACTCAACAACCGTTGGAACCTTGCTATGGACCACAGAATCCAGGGAAACGCTGGCCAAAGACAGAAATCTGAGTTCCTGCCTGATTCTGCCAGTTCTGAGGTTCCCTGGCTTGATCACCTGAAGAACCAGGATCAGCTTATCCCTTCCTCCGGACTGCCCTCGCTCTCAGACAACTGCCAGCAGCACTCTCCAGGCTGTGCTGGCCGCATGGCCATCACTTCCATTAGCCCACTGGGCCACCAGACATGGAACCAGGCAGCAGGAGGGAGGGCAGCACGCTGCTGGTTTATCACAGCCCGCGGGATCTCGGATTAGACAGAAAGGCTGCTCCCGGGGGAAACGGAGCCCGCTCCTCCCCAGGCTGACCTTGTCGGGTGGGGGGCGAGCGCAGCGGCCACTGCGCCACTTGCCAGCCCTGGCGGTGACGGAGCAGAAGCGCCGATCCCAGCCTGGCTGCTGCTTCGCAATGCTGTTAGTGCAGATTCCTCTCTACTCTACCGCTTCTCTTTTTTTCTCCTTTATATTTTTTTCCCCCAAACCTTTGTGGAACAGACGCCCTCTCCTTGCCCCAGTTGGAGCTGCAGTAGAATGAAAAGGGGGGGGTGGGAAGGAGGGAGGAGAGGAGGGAAAAAAAAACCCTCTTTTGGTTGAGGTTTTCCTGTTACTATCACTGTAGCGTTTATTTAGCCAATCTCCTAACTATGACGTGAGGAAGGCAGGAATCATGGCTCGCTCATAATATTTAACACACCCACTGAAAGCTGGAGCTGCAGAGCTACTAGTCCAACCAGTCTCCAGAATTCAGTGTAGCTGAAAGAGGTTTTCACTCTGCACCTGCCAAAGATCTCTCCCCCTTTTCCTTCTCTCCCCCTTTCTCTCTTCCATTCTCTCTCTCTTTAAAAGAAAGATCTGTAAGACCCAGCAGAGATCAAACACCTCTTCGCTAAAAAGAACCTCTACTGATTTATATTAGTTTCTTTCCTCTAATCCTTCCTTCTATCCCTTTTTTTTTTTTTCTGTACCATATTTAACCTTTATGTTGCAGTTGTGCCATCAGACAGTTTTGCAGCCAAAAAAAACCAAGGCAAGCCAAAGCACAAGCCCAGCTCGGATACAGCAGCCACCCAGACTCGATCTCAGTTGAACTTACTAATCTCTCCCAAGCACTGGACGCGATGGATGAAGAAACTGGAACTGCTCTAAGAAAATGATTTTTCCAGCCAATGTTCTTAAAGAGTCTGAGAGAAGAGAGGGAGCAAGAGCGAGCGGGGAGTGCTTCTGCTGCATCACTGCTCAAATCCAAGGGAAAGGAGTCAGCGTTTCCAGCACAGCCAAATATTATGGATGATTTTTTTTCTTCTGTCGCCTTTCCACACAGGTTTTCTTAATATTTTTATTTTCCCCCTCCTCCTCCCCATTTTTTTTAAATTTTATTTAATCAGCGCCTGTGTCTGATGCCGGTTTCTCTCCAAGAGCCAGTTTTCCCTGTTTGTTGTGATCCCTGTAACAAAAAGAGGGAGAAATCGTGAACAGATGGCTTTCTGTATTACCATGCCGCTGGCATTGTTTCCCTGTTCATTTTAAAGGCTCGGTCGGTCCGGAGCCCTTTTTTATTTTTTTTTTAATTTTTTCCCTTTTATTTTTTTTTTCCCTCCCCCTCCCAAGTTCTTGATGATACTGAGACATGAGGACCTATCGGGTTTAGCCTATTTATTTCCCGGCGCCTATGGAGGTAACTTTATTGACTTGATCGCTCGCTTCCCGACCCGAGAGGAGCACGCCGGAGCCCCGGGGGGGGCCCGGCAGCCCCGCGCCCTCCCGGACTCTGTCCGCCGCCTCCCCTCCCTCCCCCTCCCCCGGTAATTCATCAGCCGCCCC
>VZRH01000298.1:404729-516762 GCA_013397555.1 Urocynchramus pylzowi | reverse complement strand
GGTGGGGACGTGGCGTGTCCCCCGGGTCGCTGCCCTTCAGTGGGGAACGCGGGGTTTAGGGTGTCGTGGCTGGGTGGAAGCGGACAGAGGGTTGAACGAAGCGTTTCGGGGTCACTGGGAAAAAGAGCAACCGTTCACAGGCGTGCCCGGCCGTGTTGCTTCGGAAAATAAATGCCCTGAAATACAGAATAAACACGGGAGCACGGGAAGGCTGGAGCGCTGAGGCGAAGGGGTCGGCCTGCCCCATCTCCAGCTGCAGCCGAGGAAGATAGCCAGAAGAACGGTGTGAGGAAGAGGGTGAGCTCACAGCGAGACTTCCTCTCCAGCATCTTCCCAGCCTCCCCCCCAGAGGTGTAGGGGCTGAGCAGTGAGGCCAGACAGTAATACATTAACTTTTCTCAAAAGCAGGCTCTAGTGCCACAAAGGCATTCATCCTGGCAGGTATTTCTACTTTCAGGATCTGATCTGTGCTACATTTTTCATCCTCAATTAATTCCCAGTGCCCTGCACCTCCGCTGCTCTTCAGCCTTCAAAGCAGTCAGTTGCCTCTGTGAATCGTATGCCCTGTTGACTCCTAAGAAATGCTGAAAAATTCAATGACTAAAAAATCAAAAGGGTTGTCTAATACAACAGCACCCTCTTCCAAACACACTGACATTGTAATGTTTAAACAGCTGCATTGTACCGTGCAAAAGCTCTGTCAAGCTGCAGACCAGCCAGCATGATCTAAACCCTTAGAAAGAGAGGATAAATAATTCTGATTTCCGCCCTATGAGCATGTGAATTGTCCAGGTCCATTCCATCTAATAATCCTAACTGACTGTGAAGGGAAATAACCTGGAAATTCAAGTTCTCTGAAAGAAAAAGGAGAAAAAAAAAAAAGTCACAAATGCCTGAGCATCTGGAGATGACTGTAAACACAGAGAACTCTGGATCAAAAATATAGGTTAGTCTGTTCAGTAGGCAAAGAGTGAAATCAACACTGATATCCACAATGCAGCTGCCTGTTGTACATATTTTCCTTAGTGGCTGCAGCCAAGGTTCACAGAACTAAAATGAAATTCAGAAGGTGCTGATCACTTTAATTCTTTGCTGTAGTAGGTTCCTACTGCACAGGAAGGGGCAAGACCAGCCTGTTCTTCTTTAGCAACTAGTTCAGAGCGATGCAGTTTCTCTCATTCTCCCTCTTTAAGAAGGAGCAGGGAGTGAGTGCATTGGGCACTACAGCTCAGGTTCTGCTGCACTCTTGGTTTCCTGCCCCATGTCCCTGTTAAATAAAGGTTCAGGATGATATTGTTATTTGAGTCAGACCTGTAAAAGCTGTGTGCAATGTAATGTGACCTAAACACAAGGTAAAACTTGAGCTCTGTGTTTCTGCTATGGAAGGACCTCTGCCAATGCTCAGCGAGGCCACTCTGAGTTTTGCTCCTGACTTTCATGGGTGTCAAGTCAGGCAGGATGAGGAGAAGTGGGAATCCATCTCCCCATTGGCCCCAAGTGAGAGAAGGCTCCTGGTGCAGGGAGGAACCTGGGACCTCTCTCCCTTCTGCAGCACTCTGCCTTTCCAATTTGTCACATTTTGAAGCTCAGTTTCTTGATGCATGCTACAACTGTTACATTATTCATTATTTCTTTTTCCTCAACTCTGGGTTTTTGTTGTTCTTTTTTTTTTTTTTTTTTTGGTGGTAGGCAAAATGAAGATCATCATGAAGAATTTTTGCCAACTGGAGAAACCTCCATAGACTCCTACCCAAACTGGTTAAAATTCCACATTGGCATTAATCGGTACGAGCTGTATTCCAGACATAATCCTGCAATTGAGGCTTTACTACAAGACCTTGTCTCCCAAAAGATAACCAGTGTTGGTATGTTTGGATATATGTTATTTTTTTATCATTATTTGCTCTTTGTTCAGGATCTCACTGCTGTTTGAGTATTAATATTTTGCATGGCTTCTCTCCAGCATCCCTGCAACTTTGCTTTCTGACTTCCCTGCTCATTTTTCCTGCTAAACATAAAGAGATATTTCCAGGTCTGTATTACCTGAATAATTGCCAAGTCTGCCAGCAAGGCAAACCCCATTCATGTCAGAGATCCTTTAGTCACAATCAAGCTGAAAGTGCCCTCTTCAGTTATTTAAAATAAATACGCTGACAAAATAAAAAGTGATGGCAGAAAGCAGACAGCATCTTGCACTAGCTAGATTTGTATTGCTGGCTGATTATTATTTAAAAGGCTGTGCCTGGCAGCCCTGCTGCGGTGGCTGTGGGAGCATCCGGCACCGCGGGCTCTGCGGCTGCAGAAGCTGCAGTTTCCCCAGGCATGACCAGGAGCTCCAGGCAAGCCAGCCTTCTGCTGAGTAGAGCTCAGCTCTGTTTGCTCTGCCTGTAAATCCTCAACAGGGATGTGCCCATGTCAGCCTTTGGCTCTGGATAAACAAGGTGACACCGTTTGAGGCTTTTATCCAGGGTTGTTTAATGGCAACGTGTGTCTTCTTGAATTTAACTACGTAGCTGCACAGGGAAAGAAATGTCACAACCTTAGATGAAAGCCCTGGGATACTAAGCAAGTGCACACCCCGTGGTTTCCAGAGGTAGGGAGTTGCAGCACAGGCAGTGGTTTCCATCCACCAGGCAGAAAATGGAGTTACTTGTGCTGACCACAAAGTTGCAAAGTCCCATTTGATCAGAGGGATGAAATAGCAGGAGCTCTATAAAAGTGCTGATGGTGTGTTGGCACTGTGGGATGAGGTCAGCAGGTCCTTAACCCTGCAAGGCAAAAATTCCCCAGACTTCAGCAGGAAATGGTCTGGGCAAGAATAGCACAAGCAGCCCTAAGGTTTACATTTTCCGTTGTGTGAATCACAGTGGCTGCTGAGCAGGAATAGAGATCCTTGGTCATCAGGAGTGGGCTGATTTAGCTGGTTGGGATGGAGTAGGTATAAAATGCAGGATGCCACAGGAGACCTTCAGTCCAGTGAATCTTGCAGTGTGTTGGCTGTGCTCAGTGCACTGGTTTGCTAGAGCAGCACTTTGAATAAAGCAGTTTGTGGTACCCAGGTGCCATCCCACATGTTGGATTCAAGGGTCCAATGGACTTGTAGCTCAGGAAAGAGGACAAACATGGGCTTGCTTATTAACCTGTAATGGGTTTTCTGTCCCTGAAAGTCTGGATCGGGCTGATCCATTAAAGGGGTCATGTTTGCTCATTAAGCCATGTGTTTTCCCTTCCCCAGTTCAGAGGTGACACTGCAGGTAGCAGCAGACTGCCCATGCTCCTCTGGTCTGCACTGAAGGTGATGAGGGCACTGTATGGACACAACCTGGGTGATTTTCCCCCAGCCACAGCCCTCACCTTTCCTGACCTCGCCCCTCAATACACACCAATTTTTGGAATATTAGTGTCACATGCAAATGGGGGTTGAGCCAGCACTTGGTAACACATGTGTGAACATTGCTTCATGGGCACATCCACTGAGGAGGGACAGATGCAGTCTGTGCCCATCACTGTCTCCAGAGAGAGCAGCAGTGCCCAGGCAGTGGCCAGGCTGTCCCCAGAAGGGCAGAGGTGATGCCCAGCTGAGCTATCTCTTGAGGATTGCACAAAGTGCAGTGGCTGTAGCAGTTTGTACCACATGGCTGCTGAGTATTGATCTTCACTCACCTCCCCAGCAGTCCAGAGCTCAGCTACACTGTGCAGGAGGAGAGCATCTGCAGCAAACTCAGCAGTGCACGAGCCATGAAGTCTGTCCCTCCTGTGGAGCAGGAGGATGGCTGAGGTGGATTAGGGACATAGAAGCTGGTGGGAAAAAAAGGGAGGTACAAGCAAAAAATAGTACTTTAGTGTTCACCCTTCACTTGATCTTCTGGGCTTGGTGTTCACTTGTGCTTCTTGGCATGTGGCTTCACCTCTCCCTGCTTCAGCTGGCTTAGCAGCAAAGAATTATTATCTTAAAAAATGGGACTGAAATCCTGACCCTGGTGACATCAGTGGAAGTTTTTGCCACTTATTTCCCTGGGGCCATGATTTCACCTAATGTATCATACAAATGTATCATGGGATTTCCATTAATTCTGATTTTGATGGAGCTTTCTGATCAATGGGGGGAAGGGCCATGGGACCACAGAGGAAGATTTAAGGCTGCTATTAGCAATTCCCTTTGGGATTGTCTCTGTTAATGTTTGAACAAGACTCTTAAGAGCATGGTAGGGCCTCTTATGCCTCTAACAAAAACACAGAGCCATGGTTTCTAGCAATGAATCAGGATAATTTCCATAAATTAAAACATGAGGTGTATTTGGTATTGTTGTTGGCTGCTATGGGAGCTGACAGGGAATGATTCCTACACAAAAATCCCAGTCTAAAATCAAATATATGGAAATGGAAGGGGACTTTTGCCAATATAGAGATGCCAGGATCTGAATTTTGGTGTTAGCATACACTGCTTGACCCTGTGAGGATTCAGGAGCTTTTTCAGCTTGCAAAGAAAGAAAGATCATATTGCTAATATACTTTTTAAAATTATTTTTTGCACAATGCAACTTCTCGTATTTTATGTTGCAGATTCTTTGGCTGTTTAAAAATACATATTATAAAGTAATCCCTGCCAGTTTTCAGCTTTACTGCAGAGCAGCAGAGGGACTCAACAGCATGTAAGCTGATTAATAAAGAGTAATATATTTGACCAGAGGACATTTATAGGGCTGTTACATTCTTTGCATATTCCTGCTTATTTTCTAATTAGCCTTGGGTTTTTTTTAATGATGGTCAATTTTTGCTGGTTTTTTTTTTTTTCTTCTTTTTAAGGCAGCTGGAAAGATGTCAAGTTAGGAGCATAAAATAAATTGAAACCTTGATAATGTCTGGTCTTCAGTCTCCTTTTAGCAAGTAGGACAATTAAATGTACAGGGTTACATGCATTAGGTGAAATGGGATATGGCTTTATCTGGTTTCTTCCCAGTGTTCAGATTTACTTTGGCTCTAATATAATTAGATGATTTGCCTGATACCTACAGTAATTACATCCAAACTGCAGCAAAGCAGCATTCTTGGCTACGCTGTGATTTCTCTGCACCCTGCATTATTTACGGGTGAGAGTGGGGACCAGACTGATCTCCCACATCTGCTAGAACCACTCACAAGATGTAAAGTGGTATTTTAAAATGAAAACGGTGACAGAAGCAACTTCCAAGAGCAGCGAGCACCAAGGTGACATTTTCTTGATGTTGAAGTTTAAATGGAACAAATCCATGGATGGGAAAGAGCATCCCATCCAGCTCCCACAGTGACACCTAGAGCTGGCCTGGGAAAGGACAGGGTTAGCCAGGCTCGGGCTGGGGATGCTTCTGTGCCCTGCATCTATATATGCACATATTTCCTATTCATTTTGTTCAGCATAAAGGGATAGCTCTTAATTTGACTTAATTCTCTGAAAATTTCCTCTTGCCATAAATAGGAGCCTAGAGAGAATTGTTTTTCCACTGAGCACTGAAGCCTGGTTTTCAGAAGCACATGCACAGGCAATTGCACATTTCCTTTGCCTTTCATAGCTGCTTATTGCATGCATAAATAACCATAGTTAGCAATTTTCTTGCATATTTACAAGATGTCTGTGCATAATTGTAGCAGCACTATCAGCAGTTTAGAGCCATCTCTGGCATGGTGCATAGGAGGGGCACTGTGGGCTTGCTGTCCAGAGGAGATTCCCTGTAAGCAGAATAGACTTTGCAATTCCTCTGAGGAGCTGGGACTTGTTTTTTGATTCTTTAAGCTCTCTGGTTGTAAAGAGAACTGACTACCTGACTGAGGTAATTTGTGAATCTGTGATGCCTTCAGTTTGTACAGACAGTAATTAGAAAGCAAGCGTGTGAGATTACTCACACTGGGAATAAAAGCTGCAATTACCTGAGGTGGACTCTGCTTCAAGGCAGGGAAAGAAAAGAGAAAAGGGAAAGACAAGACGCTAAATATTGAACATAAATTCTGGCTCTAAAGAAAATCGTGAACATTTCATCCAAAAGAAAGGAACAAGTGCTTTTGAGAACTTGTGAAAAACAATGAAATGTAGCATCTTTGATTTACTGTGTAAGGAAACAATGAATCTGCCAAGAGTCAACAGACTGATTTAATGTACAACTCCAGATGAAAGGAGGGGACTTGAAATGTACAGCAAAACCTTAGAATAATTTCACAGATCTCTTTCCCTGCAGAAATATTTTACTTTCTTGACTAAAATTCCAAAAAGTCCTTTAAAAACCAGTTAGCAGAGTTGGCCGAACAAGGACAAACTAAGAGATGATGAGGGATTGAATTTATTTTTAAATATGTTCTTTACAGCTTGTACAGGATCATGTCTCCAGCATGGGGCAGAGCATTACTAGTTAAAGCCAATCAACATGTTTATGTTAGATTTAAGCTTGATCTATAAATAGGAATCCAAAATGGATCTGAGCATCCTCTGTTTCAGATGTTAACTGCATCCCAGGCTGTGAATATCTCTCACTTCTCAGGCATTATAGCTCTGCATAATTAAATACATTTTAAAATGTTTGTTGGATGCTGACCAAAAGAATCAGGAAAAGTTCAGAGGTCTTATTGGGACTCTCTCTCTCTTCATCAGAAAACCATATGGTTTAGACAGGCTGGTAGGATCAGGGCTGTCATGGAGCAAAGCAGAGGAGCTGGAAGGCCAGAGCAGTTGGAAATCCAAATCCCTTTGAGTCAAATCCCTCTGGGCAGCATTGTTAGTGCCAGACAGTAGCCAGGAACCCTGTAGCATACAGCTTGAAAAGATGCCTGAGAGATGATAGCTGGGACACCTTTTGTGTTGGATGTGGTCTGTGGCTCAGGGAAGGAATCCAGGACTTGTGTTGGTGAGGTGACAAGGTGGGGAAGTCAGACATGGCCGGTGGCCATGGCAGCAGGCTCAGGGATGTAAATGGAGTGGGGATTTTTGCAGGCTTGATCCAAAGTCTGTCAGAGAAAACAGAAGGAATCCCACTAATTTTACTAATCTTTGAACAAGACTCTGATCCCAAAAATTCAAGCAAAAAAGATATCTCAGGGAATTTTTTGCAAAGCCTCCTGAAGTTAGGAAGATTTCTGATCACACCCTAGAGTCCTTACACTGGGTTAACAGGAAAGGTTAATGCTGCTTTCCATTTCCTTCTGCTTTGGAAGGAAAAGAGAGGTTTTGAATTGCCTGAAGATGAAAAGTAATTATGGCATTGGGATTTGTTTTTAGCAATGTGCCAGTTCATCCAGGAGCTGTGTGAGACTTGATTGGAAGTACCCGCTGTGAGCTAGCAGGTTTATAAAGCATTTAGAGAGCTGTTTGTGACCTATGGTGTTACAGTATATTAAAATACTTCAAAAAAATAAAAGATGAATTTAGAGTGTGTCTAGTGGTTCCTTTGGAGTCAGCACAGCCTTGTAAAGGCTTTTGTAAAAACCCCTGAACCTGCTGATCACAGATGTGACAGATTGCAGTGGTGCAGCATCCTCCACTGCTTGCAAAATGGGATGTGCTGCTCCTGGGTGTTGTACATTCTTCAGGAATGGGCCTGTGGGCAGCAGATATAGGCACGAGGATGTCTCCAGATGAGCAAATGGTGTTTGTTTGGGACAAACCCCTGGAAGATTGCAGGCCACAGTGGCCAAAGGGACAAGTTTAACTGAGGCTGGGCAGGAAGGGGAGGAGCACAGCTCAGAAAACAAGAGAGGAGCCAGTGTACAGATGTGATGCTAAGTTAGGGCAGGGGAAGTGATCTGACCTAGAGTGGATCATCTCCAGTGAGATCTGCTCTTCTCTGGCATTACTACCCCCAAAATTTGGGCACTCTGGACTGCTCCAAGGCTGCTTAGTTTGCAGGTACAGCAAGGGTCTTGTCGAGCTCAAAGGAAGCTTAGGTGCTTCCCTCTCTGCAGGGATTAAAATGTCAGGCTCTATCCAGCCTGGATGTGGAGGGTGCCCTTGCCTCACCTCCAGCCTGGCCAGCACATCTGTGGCACTGGAAGAACAGATAAACTGGGAACAGCTGTGTGTGAGTCTGGATAACAGGGGGAAGCCAAGGTGGAGCTCTGGCATTGGGGTGTTTTCCATGCTCCATGTGGGTTCCACCCTGCCCTACCCTAATGCACAATGGGACAGAATTCCCACCAGTGTCCCCCTCTGGTTTCAGAGTTCTAAAGCTTGGTCCCAGCAGCCGTGGAGGAGCCAGCAGAACTTGTGTTGGGGTGAGGCTACTGGTGCAACCAATTAAGGCAATACAATAAGATGGATCTAAAAAGATGAGGGAGATGCTTTTGTCTTACTTCAGCTCAGTTCCTTCTGACAGGAAACCAGGCTTTTGTGTCTCATGGAAGAATTATTCTGAATTGTTAATCTTCTTCATACATTTCCCTGCTTGCTGATGACATCCTCACTGTTGAGTTTGGCTGCTAACAAAATCATTATCTGTTGAGTGGCTTTAATTAGCTGAGAAACCAGTCCTTTTAGTATCTGAAGCTCTGTGCCTAGAGAAGGGTGTGCTGAAACTTCCTTTTTTGTCTTCTTTGCATTGCTGTGGTGGCAGGGGGGTTAGATTAGTGGATTTTTAAGGTCCCTTCCAACCCAGACAATTCTGTGATTCCATGTTTCTTTGAAATGCCAGGCCTGTGGTGGTGGCTGAGCAGGGAGGGTGGTGGGGACTGCCCTGTGTGTGTCCCTGTGGGCATGGGGCAAGGGCAGCTTCTGCTGCCCACACTCACCAGGGCTGCTTCCAGAGTGCACAGATGGCCCCAGGACATCACAGGAAAGGTTTGGACTGGAAATTTCTGCTTCTCATTGTCCTCAGGCTCTGAGCTGGGCATGAAAAAGCCTTGTGCTCCTTCTGCCCTCAGGTGCAGATCAACTGACCTGTCCTTCACAGGGGAGGGAGTTTAAGCCAGGGAAGCCCTCTGCTTCTGCTTTACCTGGTCAGTGCAAATTGCTTAATGCCCTTTAATTTCTAATTATTTATTTGTTCCTTTGGGATAAAGTGGAAAGGCAAGAGAAGGCTAGGATCAGCAAAACAGCAGGACAGGAGGGATTTTATTCTAGGAGAAGTGTAATTACACTGACCAGATTTGCATAGCATTTTGTTGCAAAAAAATATAGGTTACAAATGCTGAAAGAGAGCTGATGACCTATCAGTGATAAGGCACAGAGATGAGTAATTAAAAAGATGTGCAGCTAATGGCATTGGTTAGAGAAAAAACATGTACAAGCTGGATAGATGGAACAAGGGCACCTTCAGCCAGAATTTACAGAGCAAGATAACTTGACATTTATGTAGTTCTCCAGTTGACATGGCTTTTGTCAGAACTGCAAAGAAAGGGATTGATTATCTGATGATTCCTAGAAAGCATCTTTAAAAGACTGACTCATCCACACAGCCCTCCTGGCCTTCCCAATACAGAGGTGCATTTAGGAGTTGGGCTATAGGTAATTTCATTTATTAGGAAGCTTGTGGTTGAGGCAGCAGAAAAGCAGTGTTTTCTGAAGTATACGTTTATCTTTTTTGGATAGCCTTATCATCAAGTAAAATGCATTTTTAAGAATTCTTATATATATATATATATATATATTTTAATCCTAATTTGAAAAACACTATAATCTGGTTGTTACTCTAACATAGTCCAAGTTTTTCAGAATGGTATGAATGAGTATCAAATTCCCATTAGCTCCCAGCTGGGAGATGAGCAAAGTCACTGTCCTTGTCACCTTCACTGTCCTCTTGTGCCCTCCCAGCCAGGCCAGGCTGCTCTGCACAGCTCTGCTCTCATGTATGAACCACCTTGGGATCCCTGGAAGGCAATGCCTGGGCTTGGCTACATATCCATTGTGCACAGTGGAGGTGAATTTACATATCTCTACTGCTCAGGAACAGTTATTAAAATTGCAGCAGAGATCAGAGAGTGCTACAGTATCTGCTCATACTTTTAATTAAGGAGTTGTCTGCTGTGCACTGGACTGTACATCCCAGTTGCAGCTGTTTCTGAAAACACCCCATCTCCTTTCCCAGTGTGAGTCCCTTGTTGAAAGGGACTGCAAAGCGAGAGATGGAGAAAACAAGACTCCAGTGGTCTGCTTCTATGGGTACTGTTCATCTGGGGTGCTTATGGAGCCCATGGTGGCCAGAAAAAGGCAAAAATTGTCAGGAAATACAATCCATGTTTAGTGCTGGTCAGCACTCAAAGCCCTTCCCTGTACTCTGCTGAATAATCTGTTGCCCATTTGGGATCACCCTGATCATTCTGATACCACAGTGCTGAACTGACACAGAGAAAAACAGATATGATTTGGTTTCAAGGAAACTAAGTGTCAGTAGATCCATGTTTCATTTTAAAGCTGTTTTGTGTTTTTCCCCCTCAGCAATGAAATCAGGAGGCACCCAGCTGAAGCTGATCATGACATTCCAGAACTATGGACAAGCATTGTTTAAACCAATGAAGTAAGTAAAAAAAGTCTGTGATTTAAAGTGGAATTGTGGTGGAGTAGGTATTTTCTCAGCTGTTGAATTTTGCTGTAGGATCTCCCAAGGTTAATGTGTCTGGTTCCCGAGCCTTGCTGCTGAGCTTGGAGCTTCAGGGTCTGTTGATCCCTTGTCCTGCTAGACTGGTCTTTGGAATAGATGCTGAGGAGCCTTCAGAGACATTACAGTCTTCTCAGGAATGTTATTCACTCTGATCTCTGTGAAATCTCCTGTCATAAATACAGGATGTTTTCAGCATTTCTGTCTTATGTAAACTTGTTCCACAGGTCTGAGCTTTATCTAGTGTCAGTACTACTCTGGAACATGGCCAGAAAAGAGAGATGATTCAGAACAGCTTTGGGAAGAGCTAAAGAGTATTTGTCCGGTAAATTAGAATTTAATCAGTTGATTTATTGTTGTTTGTATTAAAGGGTTGTATTAGTCATTTCATTGGGTCTGTGCTGAGTCTGTGAAAATAAGTTTATCCAAGAGTGATACTGCAGGGTAATGACTCTGGAGAGAAAGGGAAGGACTAGGATTATGCAGCCTTGATTTGTGCCTGCTTGGATCCCATTGAGATGAGAGAAGTTATGCAGATACAAAACAGACTCCTGAATCCTGACCTGTATGTTTGTGTTGTAAGAAGGAAAATGACTCTGTGCTTGTTGTAGAGGGTTTAGCAAAGACACCCAGGGCTGCAAAATGTTTAATGAAGCTATTCAGTATCTGTGTCAAGGGTACCACTGGATACATAAATTAATTTCCTTATTTTGTTCCCATTGTAGGGAAGTTCAGGTAATTTCCTCTGATGATGATCCATAGAAGACTGGAGTAGCTGAGAATGGGAGGTTTAGAATATGCGTTGGCACTGTCTTAGAGCTGTAATGGGGAGCATAGCTCAGTGGGGAGCTGCTGGTTAAAGACTGAGGGATTCTCTGTTCCACAACAGATTTTGCTGTAGATTGACTTCAGACAAGTACAGATTTTACTTGATTTTATTTTACTGCCATAAGGGTAAAAAAATTGGTCTGACCTTCCTTCAGCCCAGGTTTGAGCAGGAACCTTCCTGTGTGCCTCTATCCTGGGAATCACAAGAAAATCCTGTGAACTTCCAGAGAGCACAAGGTATTTCTGCAAAGGCCAAATACCTCTGTGTCATTTCCCAAATTGCACACAAATCTCTCCACATTTCTAGTGGATTGCTGGCTGCCTGGGAGAGGTTGGAGGAAGCACAGATGATACTGGCAACTCAGAGGGAAGGTGGTACCAGAGAGCATCTGCTCCAGCGCCTGCCTTTCCTCTCCTGTGCTCTCGCTGAGGGTTTAGATCACCAGTGCATGAGCCCATCCCCTTTATCTGCAGGTTTGATGCATACAGGCACAATTCCTAATAATGTCTTGTCCCACATGCAAAATCAAGAGCCAGGGGGATTCAGGCTGCCTTTGAGTATTTGGTAGAGTTGTGGTTGCACTGTTGGCTTTTCACATAGTGTGTGATATGCTCCTTCTGCATCTCCTCAGATGCAGACAATCTCAGCCTTTATCATTGGCATGACATTGTAATTCTGGGAGTGCTAATGAGGTCAAATCAAAATACTGCACAATGCACAGCCTCAGCAAGATGATGGATGACAATAGAGGTGTAGCCACGTTCCTGTGTAGAAGCAATTACTCCCACCCACTAGAACAATAACAGAAAATGATGATATCTTAATCATTCCCTTGGCTTGATTTGAGGGGAAGCAACACCCTCTTTTCTCACTGCTGTTTGCACTGCATAAACCCCTGGAAGAAGCATTCAGCAGCTGCTTTTTCAGGCAGCACACCTTCCAGGAGCAGCACTGCTGCAAATGTGCTGAGTGTGGCTGAACACATTAATGATTTGGAATAAGGACGTTTGCAAGCATTTGTTGTCACTCCGATAACAGGGAACAGGGAGCCAGATGCTCAGCTAGCATAAATCTTCCTAGCTCCTTTGGCATCTGGTCCCACTGGCCTCTTTCTCCACCTTATGGACTGTGGTTGATGAAGTTCTTGGAGAGGTTTGCAGCATAATTTCTTTTTGCAGAAATAAGCAACCTAGAATGAAATAAAAAATAAATAATAAAACCCCAGGCTTTAAATCTATGAGACATATGCTTGTAGGATCTTTTTAAGGCCCTCAACAGCTTCCATGATGTTTCTTATGCTTCTCCTTTTCTATAGGGTACCCTTTTTGTCCAGGCCTCACAAAGCTTGATGTTCCTTCCCAGGACAGGAGGCTGTAGGTAGCTCAGAGACATTTCTGCTCATCAGGGCTGGCAAAAATTTTTTTTCTAAGTAGTTTAGAGCCATAAAATGTCGTCCTGGTAGCTGCTTCTGAGATGAGCTCATTGAAGAAAGCTATTGCTGGGTACTCAGGTTGTCCCCACCTGGTGCATCCTACATGTTCCACTTGTTTCTGTGTTATCAGCTCTGTGGCTTTTCAAAGCAGCAGAAATTCCACTTTTTTTCCCTTGTGACTTGATAAGCCTCTTCAGACAAGCAACCTTCTTTATGAATTCCAGGTAACATGACTGTTAGATAGGGCTGAGTGTAGGATTTCAAGCCTGATCCCAAGGAATATTGATAATCCAGAGTTTCCCGTCTGAGATCTCGAATACTGAAAGCTACGTGGTGTGAGGTACATGGAGGGTATTCTTGTAGACATGAGGCCAGTCCCAGGCTCTGCTTGGATTTGATTTGCTGGAATTGCCTGGAAAGCTGCTTTTGCCACACAAAGCTGTACTCAGTGTCTTCCAAACTGAATTAATACCTGTTTGAGTGGGATTGCAGCAGATAGCAGAGTCCATGCCAGCCCTTCCCTGACACAGCTGGGCATCTGCTCATGGGAGGGGAGCTCTCCAGACCTTTGGCAGTGACTTCTACAGGGTAGCCACAGCAAAGTGTGTTCCCTGGAAAACTGCTGAACACACTGCAGAACTCCTCTGGCTGGCTCTGCCCTTTCCCAGCCTCCCAATTCCACACTGAATTTATCCAGGGAGCAAGCCAGCTCCAAAAAAGCCCAGGCAGAATTGGAAACGGGAAAACGAGAATCAGCCTTTGGCATCTTTTGTGCTCTGTGTTTGACATTAACTGACAGCTCTTCATCTGGTCATTGATTCAGGCTAGTGGAGCAAATGAGAGAAGTATATCAGGGAAATGTGATAGTAGTAAATAAAGCCTGATCAGCTGCAATTATTTTATTTCTCCATGGCTCTGCATCTTCATTTCTGAAATAATTGCCCATGAAGTATTGCAGAAGAAGCCAAATCTATTTATAAATCCTATGGCCCAGTAATAATAATTCCAAATGCATGATAGAAAAAGCATGTATTTGCTAAAACTCCAGGGAAGATTTAATGTATTTGCAATGTATCTTACAATTAATGTGTACTTTTATTTAGCTCATTACAGTTCTATCATACAAAATTATTACCATATGGGACAGCAAAAAAATAGCAACCTCCCCTCCTCCCATGATTAGTGTATCTAACTGTACTGGCGCTGTACATGCAACATAATAAAATTTATTTACGTGATTGCTGATATCTGCAGTTGCAACTTTTCTCTATGATTTATCAGGTAGGGATAGGTAGAACCATAAATGTCAAAAGAGTTTTGGCTCACTTGTCCAAAAGGAGCATTTGTAGCTTTGTAGTTTTATTTGGTTTTCCTTTGTTTCTGCTGGCTCGTGGAGTTAAATAGCTAGCTCAGCCACAAAACCAACACGCTATTTTTTTCCTCCCCAGGCTTTATTGTTGAAGAGGGAAATTCTGCTCCAGCAGAGCCAGCATTAGGATTCCAGCACATGCTGGTGCCAGGATTTTGAGAGGGGTTTTTACAGTTCCTTATGGAAAAGCCAAAGAGGATCAGATAGAAAATTCTACCTTGTTACTGAAGTTGTGAGAAAAGTGTCCTAAACACTGACAGAGTTTAGGAACGACATCTCTCATTCCCATTTTTATAGACTGCATTGTACAAACATGTGCAAGGGGTATTCATTATAAAATCTTTGAGGCTTATTTGTTCCATTCAAAGAAATACTACTGTATTTAGTGAACTCAGTTTTGACTGAACACATAAAAGCCAGTTCTGTTCCAACTTTAGATTTTACTTGATATTTTTAACATCTTCTTTCTTTTCTTCTGATTTTACAAGTCACAGTACAGGATTAAAAAGAGCCACATGACTGTTTCTTCCAGTAGATGAAGTTTGCAGTTCAAGTCTTTAATAAAATAGGGCAAATTAGTCTCAGGGGGATAGCAGGCCAGAAGAGGATTTTGGGGTTGTGAAATCCAGTCCCCTTGAATCATGAGCATTCATTAACTGATCAAACACTGCTGACCATGTTATTTGTAAATTTGGCTCTCACTGTCCCTCCTGGAACTTGCTGCTGTGGAAATAATGCTGCCCATGGGAGTATCTCCATATTTCTGCAGTCTTCAGAGCCCTGACTCATCCCAGTGCCAGCCACAAAACTGGCTGGTAGTCACAGTCTGGGGCAAACTGCTTCTCTACAGGACTGAAACAAGCACACCCACCTTTCAGGTTCTGTAATATTCCTGTAGCTATCTCGTGGCTCAAAGACACAGCTGCCGTTAACTGGGCTGAGATCAAGCAGCCAAGGTCATTTAAAAGCTAATACTGTCCCTCAGCGATGTGGATGTGACACCTGGGGATGTGGTTTAGTGGTCAACACCGTGTGCTGGGTGTTGAGCTGGGAGATGGGCTTGGTAGTGCTGTCTTAGTGGTTGGACTCAATGATTTTAGGGGTCTTTCCCAGTTTAAATGAGAATATGATTCTGTGATTTTTGTTTCAATGGGCAAAGCACAGCTTTTCAGTAGCTTTTAGATGTCATAATTAGAGTGACAAAGGATTAGCAACATTTTTCAAGTTTCTCTTTGATTTGCTTTTAGGACTGTTCAACAAATAATGCATCCTTTGATAGGGATATTAAATAGTCCAAACAATCCCTGTAATACAAACAACTGTTAATCACTTTCATTTCCTACAGTTCTATTCCCTTTCTGAAGTTGTGGCTGTTGTACCTGGGAAGTGCAGTCTCCAGGCTTGATTATCATATCAATTAGGGTGGTGTAATTCTTCTGCACTGGTGGCACTGCTTCCAAGCCAGAGAAGTTGAAATGAACTCCAGGATGGAGGCTGCTGAAAGATTGCTCTCCTTATTACATTGCATCTCATGCTGTTTTGAGGAAAATACATTTTGCCAACCTGTTACATGTGAGCTGGCAGGCATCCAGTATAAACATACTGTTATAAGTCAACATAGCAATTAAATCAAATTACAACATTTTCTCTGAACAGCTAGAGAAGTGAGATGTGCATCCAGTAGCTGCTCTGCTAGGACCCTTGCACGATTAGCACTTTGGCACTCTGCAATGTGCTGTGTGAAACCCGGCTGATGGTCACTGGTCAAAGTAAAGCCCAGCCACTGAGGTTTGTCCCTGGGCTAAGCAGTGTTACTGTGCCAGTCACTGCCTCTGTGCAAGGTGGGTCACTGGAGAGCTAAGGTTGAATAAACTGTATGGAAAGGTTGAAACTGGCAATCCCAGCATTCAGTTTATGTAGGAGTATTTTAAAATTGCAAGGAATGCTCTCATTATATCACAAAGAGGAAGTGCTTTCATTGCTGCTGGAAGGAATAATCAGTAATCAGATATTATATGGACCTCATCTATGAGATTTGAGGCTTTTTAAGGGCATTCAAATCCTTGCCAGCCAAATCCCTGCTGAAATGTTTACCTGAATGAGACTGATAGGCACATCTGATTGTACTTGTATCAGGAATAAATCTGGAGTTAACTGGATGAATTATATCCTTTGATATTTAAAGTGCATGAGATCTGAATGTGGTCCTAAATAAGGACAGTGGAGGATGCTGTAGTATTTTAGCTCTTTAACTTTTGGTATATTATGTATGAACTGTTTTTCTGTTTTATAACTAATCCTGTTCATCAGCTCAGACTTCTTCAGTATTTCAGTGCCAATTGTGTTTCAGGACTCAGCAGTGCCTCTGGTCCAAATCTCATTTATGCAGATTGGAAAATTTGTGGTGACTTCAAGGGGAGCTGGATCAGGATTGAGGCTGACTGATGGCCCTGGACAGCAGTGAAATCCAATCTCTGTCCACCACTGTGGTCTGCATTTCCCCTTTCCACAGCTCAGCAACTGCTGGTTGCAATATTGATCAATCCCATCCAGCTCAGGAGCAATTTGTTCTTGAATTCTGCAAACATGTTCATGGAATGACCCCAGAGTCAATGTCTGCAAGCCCAGGTAGCTCAAAGGTTGTCCGTTCAGATTAGGGTCTGCAGGGATCTGTGACAGCAGATTTCACCATGCCAGCAGCCAGAAAGCGAAGATAAACCTCCTTCCCTCCCTGGGCAGCAGCTCTGGTGTGCTGTCCCAAACTGAGCTGTCCTGGATTATCCCCTCTTGGAGCAGGGCAGAATCTGCTCTAAGCCAGGACTGGACAATGTGAGTCCCAGTAGTGGGAGGGACCAGACCTTCCAACAAACCAGGGCTGTTTTGCTGGATATCACCATCTCCATGGGGTTCAGCTCCATCCCACTTCCCAGCACTGGGAAGCTGCCATCCACCACTGCTGGTGAATTATCCCCAAAATCCTTCTCTCCTGACTTCCCCACGGCATCTTCAGCTCCTGACAGAGAAGACTATGCTCTGCAGCTCACAGAAATGCCAACACCACAATCTCTGTCTGGGGCTTTTTGCATGGCCTTCTGGCCCTGCATTTTTCCTCAGCTCATTTGTTGGGCTGTTTTTGACAGATGATAACAGGATGCTCACTATCTATTTTTGTTCTGGTCTTACTCTGACACAAATGGGCACAGGTGCTGCCTGTACCTGCCCCTTAACACTGTTTGAAGGGAGATCTGAGTCTGCAGTCACATTTACAGTACAGAATTGTCTCTGCTTGATTAGCTGCCTTCTAGGTACTCATAAAATCTTGCTAATCTTTGGGAACAAAGACATGCTGGTGTTTATTTTTTCTTTAAAAGCTAGTTATTGCAGCATCTAACTTTCCTTTTTTTTTTTTCTTTTTTTTTTTTTTTTTTTTTTTTACATTACTACAGTATATTAGGAAAGAACCATCTTCAATGTCTGATTTTAATCAACTTCTTCACTTTAATTTTCTGCATATCACGAAGTGCAGTCCTGGGGCTTTGTCTTTTAATCAGAGAGGCACTTTAGCTCCTCAGTTCCTTATTTCACACAGTTTACCATGTATCAATGGTGCAGAAAAGCAAAGAGCTGGCATGAAATACACAGTCTGTAATTTACTGCTGAGTAGCAGGGCTTGGCACACAGGGGACTGGTGGAGCACTGAGGTAAGATGTCCTAGTAAATCTAAGCAAAAAAAAAAAGTATCCACAATGTTTTCAGTGGGATATGCAGATACTGCCACCCTGAAACATTCTATGGGAATTTGTCTCTGTTTCTCTACAATTTATAATCTTTAAACTAGTCTCCAGAGGCCAAAATTCAGGGAGGGGAAAATGATTTGTGAAAGACTTGTGGCGTGAACCACAGGCTGAGGCTGTTTTCTCTCTGGAGCAGCACACACGGCTTTGTCCTGAGGATGAGTTGCACCATCCTCATCTCGCCCTTTCAGAGGAGTTATTTTTGGATGTCTTATGGAGCTAAATTTCTCTTTCTCTGCCCCTTTATCTCACACACAGATAGCTCTGGGTATTGCCACTGCTTTGGAGGAGGCAAGTGGAGATTTGGTCACTTGTGCCAAGATTTGTTTGAAGTTTGTCAGCTCATTTAAGCCCTCAACATTTCTACAGTTTTTTGAGTTAGGGCTGCTGGCCATCCAAAGGGTGGCCAGCAGATAAGCAGCAGTGAAAAGGATCTGCTGAAACAGCAAATGTAGGACTGAGGACCCGTGCCCAGCTTCTCCAGAGGTCACCAGCAGCGCAGTTCTGTGGTCAGTGACAATGCAGAAATGGTGTGGCATTTAGGACAGACCCACAGCCTGTCTTATAGGTTAAGACAGGAAGGTTTTGGCAAAGCTTAGGAGAGAGGGCACAGCACAAATCCAAATGATGCCCTTGGCATGGTGCTGTGGGTGACTCACTGCTGTAAAACAACAAAAAAGTATGTTTCAAATAGCTACAATAACTGTTAATAACATAGATTTAGGGCATGCTGAAAGTTTCTGAGCTTTTATTTTTTTCCTTTCAGTGTCTACTTCAATAGTCTTAGTACTTTTCTTCTTAATTTATAATTTTTCACCCTGCTGTAGTGTTCTGCATATGGGTAAATAAAAGTGACAAAGCCTGAAAGACTCATTTGCATGTGAAGAGTAGCAGAAACACAGAGTAAGTAGCATCTGCAAACGTGTGGGAGCTGGAGAGTAGCTGGGGGACAGCAAAACTGTTGTAAATAGAAGCAGTTTAAAGTGCAGGATTATGTGCTATGGATAATAAAACACCCCAAGCCAGCACATAAGCCAGATACCGTTTCGCAGCAGCAGCATCCAACTGATCCTGTTAGCACTTCAGAGCCCTTTTGTAAACCTTGCTAATTGGTAGTCCAAATTCTTCATGCCTGGGTGTTCACCTGGCCAGAGGACACATATGGCTGGCCATGGAGACCTGTGATAGCAGAAATACTGCACACAGACCCCAACTACACACAGGCTGTATATGGATTTTAAAGTGCTTTTATTAGCTGTCAGCAAGCAGCAAAAGAAATGGAGATGTTAAATAAATCTAGAGGTTTAATAGGAAATCTGGCAATAATTGGTATAATTTTCTTTGGTTTCCAGTATGACTGACTTGTATTTAGTTTGAGTCTATCTCATGATACACAAAAAGGGAATTTTGACCCAGTATATTTGTGTTTTCCTGTATTCTGTGCCTGTTTGAATCACCACTCTAAGATAACTCAGCTAAAATTTTCAAACAAACTTCTTTTGAATCTGGTTCTTTAGGAGGTTTATTAGGCAGAAAATCTGATTCTCAGGGCATAAAACCCAGAGATTTTTCAGCCTTTCATGTTGCAAACTCAGGTTTTGTGTCAGGGCCCTGAGTGAGCCCCGGCCAAGACGAGGGAGAGCAGTGCTGTAGTTCTGAGCCAGCTCTGCCTTCTGGGCTGGCAGTGGCAGACTATTGACAGCAAAATCCTGGTTTTCTCCATAGGATTGAAATGTGGGGCTAGGGGTTGTTGGGAGTAGAAAGATGGGGTGCAGCAAGAAGCGTTTGTGCCAGCCCTGGAAAAGGTGGGGAGAGCAGCTGTCCCTTCAGCTTGACCCAGTGCCACCACGAGGGCAGAGTCTGCTTTTCCCATTGCCTACTTTTCCTAATCCCAGAGCCAGCTCCAATTTTTTTGCAGCCTCTCAGGTACAGGAGCTGGGTAACTGGGATTTTAGCCCAAACCTTGCCCTTTTATGCTCTGTCTGACCTACTTGTCACAGCCCATGAGGAGCCACGGGGGTTTCTGCCCTGCTTGGGCTTTGCTTCCAAGAGTCAGGCTTTTGTGCCCAGCGCTATCATGGTGCCTTGAAGTTACTCTGGTATTTTGGTACAGAAGCTGGTTTTTCTGTGCTTCAGTAGCACTCAGGGCACTCATGCTTTGCCTGGAACGTGGCAAAGCTCTCATGCTGCAGCGTGGAGGGCAGTGCCAGTCCAGAGCGAGCCCATGGCCCCAGTCACTGTGAGCACAGACAAGCCCTGCTCTGTTAGCAGTCAGTGAGAGGAGATGGATTCTGCAGCAGATCCAGGCCACCTATTCAAGTCCAGGTTCTTTTGGCACCTGTGAAATTGTCTGACAACTTGTGAGTGGGCTGAGTGCCATGTGAGCAGATGGACTGGCTGTCCTGGCAGCCAAGAGCCTGGGATGCTCAGCTGGCAGAGGTGAACAGGAGCTCAGTGCTCCTCTCCAAATGCCTGTCCCTCCTGAAGTTACCCTGGGAAGAGCAGGCACAGGGGGTGTCTGGCATGAGCACGGGGTGTTTCACAGCAGAGATGATACCCCTACATTCTGCCCTGGGCTCCTGCTACTCCATCACCGAGGACAAGGCAGTTTCTCAGATGCTTTCAGCCCAAGCTCCCTTCTGGGGACAGCTGGCACCTGCCACCATCCTGTGTCCTCCAGAGACTAACCTTGAAGGCAACAGCATAGCAATTATTTTTTTAACTACCTCTGCTAGGTGGTTTCCTGTGAGAAGTGAATCCTGAGATAAAGAGATTAAAATATCCT
This sequence comes from Urocynchramus pylzowi, assembly GCA_013397555.1. Lineage (NCBI taxonomy): Eukaryota > Metazoa > Chordata > Aves > Passeriformes > Fringillidae > Urocynchramus > Urocynchramus pylzowi. Next base: position 496,000 of record VZRH01000298.1, on the reverse strand, counting down.
CTTCGAGGCTTCAGAAATTGTCACAAGGACTTTCTCCAGGGAAGGCCTTAATGCTCATCACCCTGAGGGGCAGCTCTCCTCACACAGGCATGCACTGCATGATGATTGACACATAATTAATTAACTGTTATTAATTAACCCCATAATCTGAAGGGATGGGGAAGGAATTCCTTGCAGGGTTGGATCCTGTCATTTCTTTGAACACTGGAGTCCCTGTTCTGCTGCATTCCCACACCCATCTGGCTTTGGGACTGAAGAAGCTCATAAAGAAGGCAGGACTAATGAACAGCCTTTTACAGGCCCCCATCAACTGCCTTCATTTCCTAGCAGCCACAGCTCAAACAAGTTTTGCAGGAGAGCAGCTATTTGTATCTGTTACTCGGAGTTTAGAGGAGGAGGAAAATGGAAAAAAAAACAAATTGAAGAATTAGTTGTTGCCTTTCAGACTTCACTTCTTCCCTGCTGTGTAGGATGTGATGCTGTGAAGGATAAAGGATCTGTCCCTGATATAACGCAAATTCCACGTGCCCCATCCCTCCTATTGGAATGGTCATGCTACATAAGCCCAAAATAAGGACAGGAAACCAGTCCAACCACTCCTTGTTTACTCCATCACGATTCCCTCCCTCCCCACAGCTCTCCAGCCCCAAACTGTGCTGAAGGGCAGAGCTGCATCCAGAACAGCAGCACAAGTTCTTCTGCTGACTTCAGCTGGGCTTTGCTGGTGTCCTTGAAGACTTTATTTTGCTCTCATCTTCTTGAGCCAGCCCATATCTTGTGCCAGTTCTGCCTAGTGACCACTAACTATCTCTCTGTCAGGCAGCAGCATGATTATAGTTTTATTTCACTAATTTTTCTGCATTTGCCTTTCAAGGAGCAACAATGCAGTGATTCTGTAGTCTAAATGTGGCCTAAGGACAGAAATTGCCCTATTTGCCAGTCTCATAAAAGACATCAATGGTGCTGATAAGACAATAATCATGACCACTGATCAGTGCATTGCTGATGTTCTGGCAAGGTTCTGTGTCCAATATTGTTGACCCTACATTTTTGCTGTTCTGTGCTGCATCCTTTCGCAGGAGAAAGACCTTCTCAGTGATCAGAATGGTACCTGGGCTGCAGGAGGTGCCCAGACCCCTGTTAATCTTGGCGTGGCTGGCTCCTTTTATTTGGGGTTGTAAATCAGTGCTCATCCCTCAGTTCCAGGCCCAGTAGTATTAATCATGCCATTTTGTGTCTCTGCAATTGGGAGCAGCCTCCTGTTGCTGACATCTGAATCACATTTTTAACAACATTTTCCTTTGTTAAACAACATAATGCCAAAGCAAAAAGTGGTGTTGGAGGCTCACTGTCTGTTTTAAATAACACAGACCTTTAAATGGATGAGGACTATGAATAATTTTTATGTAGATGCTGGATTTTTGTTGTTTACTTGCTTGTTTTTGAAGGATTCTTTTTAATATAATTCTCCCTGGCAATGTAAGCCTGTCACTCTTGCAGTAGGACAGTTTGGAAAAGCTCCCTGATCCCTCTTAGCTAATTGTACTCTTATTATGATATTGTATTCCCTCATCTTCCCCTTCTCCTAAAAAATGTATTGAATTGCCTGCTATTGCACCAATTCTTTATTGCAATATCTTCTAGATTTAAAGGCTACATGTACTGAAACTATTTTGGTGTTACCAAAGCTATTTAATATCTGTGAACTTAAGGAATTTTTGTATATTCTTAAGGAATATTTGTATTTTCTGGCACTCAGCACTGACTCCAAAGCCCCAAAGAATTCTCCAAATTCTCCAAAGAATTACCCTCAACAGCCCTGAAATTCAAAGTCTGACATCACTGCAAGCAAGGAATACAAATCCATCAACAGGAGCAGGATTTTAATTGCTTTTGAGTGATTCTATAGAAATCTAAAATTGCTTTATGGAATGAAAAAGAAATCCTGATTTTTGTCTGTGAAGAGGTTTTAATTCTGGCAAATAAAATAAGTGGTTGCTGGAATAATACAAGATTTTTTTCCCCTCTGACTGTGTAGCTGTTTCTACAGCCCCTGCCTGCTGGGATTTTATCCTTGAGCAGTGAGACATCAGAGTTCATCAGATATTATACGTGGCAATTGCCAATCCAGGAGAGGCTGTTTGGTGGCTGGAAGATTTATGCTTCTATTGCATTCACTGTTAAAAAATGAGACCACCTGCATTCTTTTGCAATGTGACCTTCTCTAGCTGGTCATATGCTGTGTTTTCTTTGTGATCTGATCTGATTTTAAGGGTATTCAAAAGACCAACAGTGCTTTAAAACCCAATAATACCTTGAATCCTCTTCTACAGTTTTCCTTTCTTTTATTTTTTTTTTCCCTCTATTTTTTTAAATGAAAGGAATGAAAACCTTTGCAGACATTTCTACATCTGGCTTAACTTCTAGTTACATGCATCCTCAGGGAGTGCTGGAAAATATTACTTCTCCTGTTTAGAAGAGAAGTAAATGAGTCATATTTTCCAAAATAGTTTTCAAGGAAAGGGATATGAGAAGTTGTTTGTATTTTCCTGTTTAATAGATTTAGTGAACATTTAAATCTGGTCTGCATCAGGAGAGGAGCAACACCAGGGTGTGAGTGGTTCCTTTGCCTTGGCAGATGGCAAAAGCCTTCCCAGCTGGCAGGTACCAGGGCAGAATCCACAGCTGAACCGCCCAGGGATGGGGCAGCCTGAGGGTCCTTTCCCTGTTCCACCCCTTTCTTGTGTGTGGGGTGAAATTCTGTGGCCCTCCTGGCCTGCAGAGGAAATAAAATCTGCTCTCTCGTCTCATCCCATAATTTCTGTGTGTGAATCAGCTGGAGGAATGCCCTCCCCTCCCTAAAATATTTAGGATGTCCAAAGATATCCAGGGCACCCAGACTGAAGACCACAGTGGAGGCTGAGATCCTGAACAAGCCTCAGCCCAGACAAGGGCACAAAAAAGTCGCCATATCCCCCATGTTCACCCAAAGCAAATCACCGATGAACTAAACTTTCTCAAAGGTGTTCAAGGACATCAACAGACATGGCTCAAGTGGGGCCATAGCAGCATCTAATACAGCAATAACATTTCCTTGACCAGGGATGGAAAATATTGCTGAGCTTGTGTGGTGGTTTGACAAGGAACGAGGTTTTTGGGAAAGTAGGGGTCAAACCAGTCAGTGGCCAGATGTGAATATTGGCACCTGGTGTGGCCACTAGGGACCTGGATACGCCTCTGAAAACACACAGGGGTTAAAGCAGAGCATTCCCAGGGGAGCTTCCTCTTTGGGTCCAGCGGGGGAACAGGGCTGACTTCCCTGCCAGCTGCGTCTGGGTGGGGGAGAGGGGTAAGCCATGCGTCCGGCCAGGGGTGAGGCAAGAACCCTGAGGGACCCTGGGATGCTTTGGGTAGCCTCCCCCAGACAGAGACAAGAGACAGAGACAAGAGACAGAGACAGAGACAGAGACGGAGACAGTCGGTGCCAGCTCAAAGTGTGATATCTGTGCTGGCACCTCGGGCCGAGAAGGAGAAGGGGGAACGCAAGGAGCGAAGAAGGTGCCCAGCTGCAAGTCAGCCAGTTGTGGGAGTCAGATGTTCCGGCAGACAGCGGCTGAGATTTTTAACCCCTTTTATTCCTGACAATGGAAGTTACAGAAACACTGATCCTCCCTAATTTGAGGGAGAGAGAGATAAAATGAAATGAGCAAGTGGAGAGAAAGTTCGAGTAAGTAAGAAAATGTCAGCAGAGAATGGGAAACATCCTGGATAGAGGAGATGATTGGAGTGGCTTTTAGCTGGACTTCTTTCTTGCATAGCCACGGGACAGAGCTGATTTCTTCCTATAATTTGAAGACTGCATCTGGGGGGAGGTGATAGCTGGGAGCCAAAAAAAGTGCAGTGTGTTAGATGAAGATGTGGAGGAAACAGAGATAGATGAGTAGAGTGAAGTGGAGCCCTCTGCCTTCAAAGGATGAAGGAGATCTCTGTTCCTGAGAACCCCAGGTCCCAGGGGAGAGAATATGGGGGGACTGCTGTCCTGAAAGTGAGAGAGACTGTCACTCTTCTGGAACTGGGCAGAGCATCCTTAAAAAAGGAAACCCAAGAAGTAGTTTGGATCCATAGTCAGTAGTGAGAGCACTGAACATGGAAGGAAGATTTTCACCATGACAGATTTTCTCCAGGAGGCTGCCATGTGTGCCAATGGAAGCACAAGAGGGCTTGCCTATGCTTCCTGAGGAGGCTTGTGGTACAAAAAAGAGACTCCTCTCTCCTGATAAACTAGGAGTTAGTTGTGTGAGAGGTGGTAATGGACAGAAAATTGAGTGTTCGAGGGGTGGTAGCTGGATTTGGAAGATAAAGCTTTGACTCATGGTATAATAGAGGAAAGAGGAGGGGGAGGAGGAGTAGTTTGAAGACTTCCATTGTGAATATTGTGTGTGTATGGTTTTTTTCCCCTTTTATGTTTGTTATAGATATAATAAAATTGTATTCCTTTATCCCTGAAATAATGAAGCCTGCTTTACTATATTTTGGGTCACATCTCACAATAGCCATTCCGGAAAATATACTTTCATAGGGGCACTGACATTGGGCCAGGGTCAACCCATGACAGCTTGTTTCAGGGAAAACAAAACAAGATAAGACAATCCAGTATTTTATATTTTATTTAGCATTAAATTTACAAAAAGGTGTTTAGTTGCAGCATCTGACATTCCTCCCTGGTATTTTCCTGGCATTTGAAGCTTCCTGTTGAGGGCCTTTAAATATTTTTAATTATTTTCAGAAACAAAACTAGCCATTATTGTATTTTTGAAAGACAGTAATTTTGTCCTTTCTTGCCTAACCACATATCTTAAAAATACTTTTAAAACAATTACTTTTAAATTGTTTTTCCTTTAAATTGACCATAACAAACCAGACAGATCTCTTCAGGATTAATTTTCCACCTAGCTGAAGAAATTAGCTCTTGCTTTCTCCCTCCCACTTTGAAGCCATGTTAGGATGGTTACCTGGATACCCTGCCTGTAAAGGATGTATGTGCCGAGGCAATTTAAATAGCCTGATTTGTCATCTAACTGCAGACATCATTAGCAAAGCATTATTTGGCTGGAACACTGTAGGCTGAAGGTGGATAACTCCTCTGAATTGAGGAAAGATTTAATTTAACCACCTTGTGACCAAATATTGTCTGTCTTTAATGCAGAGCTGCAGCAAGGCTGGTGTGAGGAATACAAGTGGTATCTGGGTGGAAAGTTATTTTCCTGTGGTGTATAACTATTGGGAATTCATTCTGCAGCAGGAGGAGGACAGCTACTTTTAAATTTGTTGGTTCAGAATCTACTGGTTGGTTTATTTTGGGGCAAGGAAATAATTTTTGTGTCAAGGAGAGGAAGAAGGGAAGAAAATACGAGCCTGGCTTTTCCATTTTGCTATGTACCTTTTCTCCTTGTCAGAGCCCCCGTTTCAATTTATTTCTTTGGTTATCATCTCTGGTTTTAAAATGGCAATTCCATCAGGATGGAAGGATCCTTATAAGCAGGTTTTTAAAAATAAGCTGGTGAAGTTACAATGATGTTTTGAAATATATAACAGAGTGTAAAACAGAAAATAGTGGCCCCCTCTAATAAGACCTGCATGTCAAAAGGCAGAAATTGGCATTTCCTTGGAATCTGACTGTGGAGCGTGGTCAGGGTTGTAGTCTGGGCATAACAATATTAGGAACATGTGAAAACAAATCTGAGTTTTAGGAAAAGTGCTTTTTTAGTTCTCAGATCACTTTTTAGTTTAGGATTGAACATAACATAATCATTTTAAGGCTCTAAACAAAATCAGATCATTTATTATTGAATCCAGTATGATTTGAACAACTCAGCTGGAGTCTGGTGATCTGTCAAGTTCCACAGACCTGCAGCCTCCTATTGAAGGTAATTCTGCAGCTACAGCTGAATTGCAGAAGCACCACAGTTGCAGAGATCTCAATTATATATTCCTGAACATTCTTCTTGGCAAATCAACTCCCAAATCATGTTCAGAAATCATAGCCTTAAATTAAGCACGGCTGCAAAATATTCTGCTGATCTATGGTGCAAGTCCTTTTCCTTTAGTCATAATTGATGTTACAAAATATTTTATGGCTTCTGTCATTAGTATTCCCAATTGGCTCAATCTACAATTTATATCATGCTGTAAAAATGCTAAGAATTTTCTAATGATTAGCAGCAACAGTAGGACATGTTTCAACATTTATCTATCAACATGGGATATTTTTGGGTGGGTAAGGAGTCTTTTGTCTTTGAATTATAATGTGTCTAGATGTTCTTTTTTTGTTACAAATCTAGCAAAATGAGGATGCTTTTCAGGTAGTAATTAAATTCTTTCAGTGACATAAAGTCTACTGTGCACAAGGCTTCAGGATAATGAATATATTTATTTCCAGGAAATCTAGAGTATTTTCCTTGCCATTTATAGGACTCAGCATATAAATAATGCAGGCCATGCTGTGCTGATTTTCAGTTCATCCCAGGAAAATGCGTTATTTAAAATGCCACAGTTCTTTCAGGCAGGCACAGACACAGCAGGTAAAGGGAATATTCATGTGATGAACAGTGACAGAAGCAGCATTAGCTAATGCATAACCTTGCAAAGCACCCCTTAGACAACAAAATTATTTGCAGCAATTATAGTATGGAATGAGACTGTTGTTTAACTTAACATCATGGCAGCCAAACTGTGATCCATCAAAGTGGTTCTGAATTTGTAACCCAGGGGTAGGACTTGGAAGTGCAAAATAAGGTGAAGGGAAATGAAGAGCTCTGGAGCCTCCCCTGCCATCCCAAACACACACAGTCAATGAGCATAGTGAAAATGGAACTTTTTTTAAGCAGTTCTGGAAATGTAAGGTCCCCGTAAATTCCTCACAGCCTTGCTTTTGTCTGTAAGCATATGTTGCTTTTTGAAACCTGCAATTCTGGTGTTAAAATCTCCCATCTACAAAACCAGCCGTGGCTCTTGCAGTGCTTAGAGAGCAAAAATCACTTGGTGTGTGAAAGCAGCATTGTGTCTCTGCTCACTAAGGTGAGAGTGGTTTGTGTGTTTAAGAAGGAAAATTTACCATCTCCCATTCGTAGGCATTACTTATGCATAAGCAGAGTTTTAGTACGTGTTGCAAATGGAAATCAAGTACATTATGTGCCTGGAAGGAGTTTATCCGACTATTTATGGGCTGATCACATTTGGAGCTAGAACTGTCTTGGTTATTTTTAGTTCAATAATGTTACAGTAGTAGTCACATTTATAAAGAAGCGAGAAAATTCTCCTGCAATTCACAGATCTTTCTCTATGGATCTCATTTCAAATCTCAGTGTCCCCACACTCTGTGTCCTAGAGGAGAAGCTGACTGCCACGTGCTACGGGCTGCCTGTGTGATTGCAGGTCAAGGAGTCGCAGCTCAGACACAGATTTAAACTAAACAAAGCAGCTTTGTGGGTCTTTGTGCCTTTCCTCCTTCCCTCCCAGCTCTGGGTTCTGCCTGATTGAACCACATGCTCTGCTCTGGAGGTGGACCATGGCTGTCCTTTGGCACCCCAGGACAGGTTTTCCCATCCCTCTGAGGCGGTGCCTGCATGGAGTGCATGTGTTTGCCTGGTGGTGTTGGAGAAGATCACTTTCCAGAGCTGAAGTTGGGTGGAACTGGCACAACGGAGCTTTATGCAGGAAGGAATTCAGCTGGGCACGAGGTTTGCTGGGAAAAGTTTTGGCTAGATCTCTCAGAATATTTCAGAAAGAAGAAAAATCTCACTGTCTTTGGAAAAAAAAATATGGCCTCAATCTTATTTCTCATCTTTATTTTCATGATAAAAATCAACAATTTCAAACAGATGGTCTTTGATATGCCTGAAGAAAGAAATTCCTATAATTTTAAAGATGCAGTTGTGGTACATAGGTACTTCATTAACATGAGTCATTGTTCCTTCCTTCTTACAAAGAAAAAGAATTGAAAACCATTAAAAATCATGAAATAATAAGGCAGAAGCATATAATTTAATATGGTCATCTATTAAAACTGCACATTGTGCATAAATAATCAGACATATCAGCAAGGAATCCACAGCCATCTAACAACTAAGTTGTTTTGCAGTTGCCCTCTGACCTGTAGATAAGTGGAAACAATGTCTTCATTAAGCTTACAGAACTGAATATTAATCATTAGTGAAACCAGCACTGAAAGATGAAGGGGAAGTCTTGCTATGTCCCTGGGAGCTGTGTGCATGTACCTAATGGCAGGATTTAACTATTAAGGTCATATCAAAAACAGATCTGCCATTTGTCCATGGGGCTTACTGGTCTGCTACAAAGGCAATCAGATTTAGGATGTCATTTAAAGACTTACTGCAAATTCTGGGAAGAAAAGGTGTAGCTGGAAATATACCCTAAAAGACTTGACTTCACTTGACTTGTCCTCTTATTTTCTCCTCTGAGTGAAAAGGATTAAGAACAACTGAGTGTTTAATTCTTAGAGGATTTTATGAAAACAGTGAGGGTTTGTTTTGTTTTGTTGTTTTTTTTTTTTCAATGTCCCTACTGCTCTGGCCTCTGCCCCTGCTATAGCTGGGTGGTGGGAGCAGGAGGTGGTTCCCTGACGTTCCTGGGACACCTTGTCCCATGCTCTCAGACTGCACTGTAGGTATGAAGGTGAAATCCCTAATTTGGAGAATGTGACATTGTGACATCATAGCACCAGCATATGGAAATCAAAGGTAGAGCTAATATTTTTAAAGAGGTGGCCAAAAAGATCTGTATATGTATAAAAAAATGAAATGTCAAATTTAATCTTCTTTGCACCTTTGGGTCATTTTCCTCGTTTTCCTGGAGGTGAGCGAGGAACCCACTTTATTGTGTTTCTTTTGGTTTCCTCTTCCACCTGTTTGAACCAATAAGCCGATTCAGTCCGGAGGTGCTCTGGCTGTCTGTAACTAATCCTGTAATACTTCCCTGACATTCATATTGATGTTAAGCAGTTCTGTCTATACAATCACTTCCTGTGAGCTGCATGGAAAACAGCGCACAGGAAAAAAAAAGATTAAAAAAAACCGGGTTTAATTCTTGCCAATATTTGTGACAAAATGAAGATCTTCACTCAGCTTTATTGGAATTTACTCAGGCATTTGGTAATAGCAGCCTATTGGAGATTGCTTAAGAAGGGAACTCAAGGGACCTGTAATAAAACACAAAAAGATGGCTTGTGTATTCTTTGCTATCCGAGATCTCAGGTCCTGAAAGTGTCAGACACCCAGTGTGCTCTAGACAGAGTTGAAATTCCAATATTAATTTAAGATTCTTCAACTCCTGCTCTCGCTTAATCCTGCATTATCCACCTTGATATTGGCAAGAGCTGTGGAGGATATCATGGATGTACTCAAACTAAATGCTAAAACCAGAGGTTATGCCTTCTGTCCCCCTCATCCAAGCGTGGACGAGGACGGGGTGTTTGCTGTCACAGGTGGCTCATTCAGTTATTTGGTTGAGTCTGCATCTGTTCCACAATCCTCTGGAGTCAACGGGGAGCTTTTCCCATGAATTCACTGCCCTTTACATTTGAGTACATGCAGGTCAGGTCCCAGTTTATGAGCTGGCTCTGTCTTTCCTGATCTAATTCACCTTGAACTCACGAGAGACCTTTCACTGAGTAGAAGGAAAGTTGGATCAAACTCAGAGGAAAAGCAGTAAATGCTGCAGGAATGGGACAATGAAGTCCAATGGTTAAAGCACACAATCACTTTGTTCTGCCATTTACTTATCCTCACAGTAGGAAAATTGAAATACAAGTGTCCTTGGCTTTGGGAAAAACATCATTCTGTCTTTGAAACCAAACTGCTGTGGGCTGTGCACACACACAGCTATCACACTGTACATACAGTAGATAAGCTTCACATTTTGTAGATATTTAAACACAGTTAAAAATCCAAGGAGAGGTAACCAGACATTCACTGTTAGAGAAAAGCAGCTGCATGTCATAAATCAGATCCATAAAAAAAGAAAAAAAATCTGGCAACAATATCATTTCACTAAAGCTTTTACTGCATATCTTTTGCAAAATTTTCTTCCCCTGTCTTGTCCTCCATTCTTGCCTCTTTTTTTCACGTGTTGGTTTTTCTAAGCTCTGCTTTTTTTTATCAACCCTCTCACACTTTATTAAAATCTCCCCTCATCTTACCAAACATCCTCAATGTAGCTAGACTTTAAATTTTAAATCAGCTGAAATGAATGTCTAAGAGTGGGGCAGGGGAGCACACCTGTTTCACATTGACCACTGGCTCAACACAGCCAGAGGGAAGCATTCCCTGTGTCTGCCTGCACACACACACACACAGATCCCTTTCTTTATCTCCACTTCAGCTCTGAGTGGGTGCATTTTTGCAACCCACCAAGCGTGAATATTGGTCTGCACCTCGAGCGTGGGAGTTCACTGAATGATTGCACTTGATGGGAGATGTTTGTATAAAACAGTGATTGCCCTGAGCAGCCATGCCAGACACAGCCTTCCTTCCCTTGCAGTGCCACGGAGATCTTCCTTAACATCCTTTTGCTCTTTATCTTTTCATATGGAATATTTTTCAGAGATTTCAATAGGTCTTTTTTTTTAATTTATATAAGAGGAGAAGTTTAGGTCAATACTGAGCTCTTTTGAAATCCTGCATCTACTGTCATTTTAAGTGATTCTCCTCCAAACCTGCACTTTCATTTTTTCCCTAAAATGCTGTGTCTATAACTGGGGTAAAAGGAGGAGAGGGATGATGCTCTGTGGCAAGCAGGGACTATATTTGCAGCTCCCCAGCAGCAGGGCCAACAGGGAGGCCTGGAGGTTAAAATCCTCCTTCTCAGTGGAGGTGGAGAAGAGGGAAGAGATGCTAATATGGCTTGATTTTCCCCTGGGAATAACCCAGTGACTCCCTGTGGGCTGCAGAGCATGAACCCACCCTTCATGCAGACGGTTGTAAGCTTAAAGGACCCTGATGTGTAATTTCCAGTGTAATTTGTGACTCATGTGGTGACCTTAATATAAAGTGTGGATTAGCAGGGAAGGTTTCCAGCCTGGAAAAGGAGAAGTTTAGAGAGAAAGGTGAGGGGTTTTTTATAGGTTTGTAAAAGAGTGTAATTATTCTGTGAAATGGCTACTAAAAAAGCTTCCAACCCAGTGCACTCTTCCTCATGCAAGAAATAAACAACCAAGGATAAGGAAGATAGAGTTAACTACATCAAATTTAGCCAGGAATTGAAACATTTGGATTAATACCAAGATGATCCAGAGCTGTGTTCTACTTGAGAAGTTAAGGCATCCTCTGACTGAGGCTGAGGAACGCTGTGCCCAAGTTGTTGAGAGGTTTAGGAGCACCCAGGAATATTTGCATTTGTAAGTCACCTTGGCAACCTGCAGGCTTTAACTCTCCCAAGAAATGCTCAAAGTGGTGATATCAGCACATTCCCAAACATGTAACCCTCTGCAGATGGAAATAATCCAGGTGGAAGATGTATGGGTGAGGGGAAATCAGCCTCAGAGGTGTACTGATCACCTGCAGGGCTTTGCAGTGGGGTGGGCCCAGTGCCAGAGCTCATATGGGGGATGGCCAGAAGCAAAGTGCTGCTCCATATTCCTTGTTTAGGCTAAATTCTGGTTAGTAAGAAAACACATGAGAAAATGAGGGGTTACCCATGAACTGCAGAACCAGCTTAGGGCAAAGAATAATTTGGGCACTCTTAACAGAGATTGGTATGCTGGCAGGAGTAGTAATGAGTCAGGAGTTAAAATAAAATAAATGAGGAAACAGAGGGGTTGCATAGTTTGCTTTATTAGAGCAATGAAATAACCACATCATATCAAAGCAGTTCCCTTTTCTTTTGTAACCATGAAGCAGTCTGAGACAGGCAATTACACCTCCTTTCCAGCTCAGAGAGGCTCATCACCCCTTACCACAAGTTAAGGAATGTTAACAGCAGCAGGAAGGCGAGTTCAGGGGTGTGTGTGCTTTACTGGGAACTCACACCTGCAAGGAATTGGAAACACTCAGTCCTGGGGAGCAATTGTCTCACAGGAACCACATGCCTGCTGTACTCAGTGGCAGAATTATGGAAGAGTCTCAGGATCTGGGATTGAAGCAAGCTTGAAAAGCACAACTGGGTGAAAGTCCGCTCTGATGGGCAGAAGGATGGGGCACCAGTGCATCCTCCGGCCCCTCTGTGGGGAATTCTGAGGGGAAATGATGTGTAGGGGCTTGGGTTGAGCTGCCTGCTGCCACTCAGAAGGTCTGGGTTTTGCAGGAGGAGGTTGCACAAGATGCTCTGATCCCATATTTCTCATTTTGTACTGAAACTTTGATTTGCATAGGTGGTAAAGCAGCTCTACAAGTAGAATTTCATGCTCTTAAAATACTGGTCCACATACTATGTAGGCTCTGTCCCATTAATGATTTTGATGGTAGTTATTTGTCTGAAGTCTTGGGCACTCAGTGCAGTTCAGTATCCAGCAGCTCTTGAATGGTAAACTGGAAATATAAAGCCAAAAGTGTTTGAACTCTGCATGGGCAGCTGGGAAGGGAGGAGGGAGCATGATCTTAGTTACTGGTTCTGGTTACTGCTTTTGGGTCCTTGGGACAGCACAGCTCTCCTATACAAATGCAGATATATAGATAGATATATTGTCATGGTCAGCCATGACAAAAAACAGTGAAATCTCAATGGATTTTTCATTTTTATAGCTGGAGCTTGAGCATCCTTTTATTTATTCTTCTGAGCCATAGGTTTTATTCCTGTTACATGGTCTCAAGAGCTGCAACACCTCATGAGTGAGAGAGAGGGGCATGGGGTGCAGAAATTCAAGCTCCCCAATAGAAATTGGAAGAGGGAGCCTGTGCCAAATGTGCTGAATAGAGAGTGCAAACACTGTGGTGCTTCTAGTGGCGTCAATACCAAGTTCAGACAAATTTTGTCCTGGAGAGGAGAACGTTGGGTCTGTACATTGTGCTCATGCAAGTTGCTCGTACTGCCCTGTGGCCCCTCAACACATTCCCCTACCTGGCACAGCTCAAAAGGCATTTCAGGAACACAAGAGCTCACAAAAGTTGTCTGAGCCTTTCTAGATATCTTTGTACTTGCCTGTGTGGGGCAGGAGACACAATGAAAGGCAGGGTTTGAGCCTCATTTCACTTATAAGGAGTCTTGTTCACACCGAGGAGCTGCAGGCCTCAGGGTCAACCTGAAAGGTGACATTTGGGACCTACCAAAGCCTGTAGCTAAACTGACTTGTGCTTTTGGCAGAATGTTTTTTGGGAAATTATTTTTTTCCAAAGGAGTTGTTGTCATGGGTGAAAAGAAGAAGGAGAAAGAGCAGTTCTGAGTCTGGCAGTGGCCAGGCTGAGTGGCCAGAGCTGCTGTGGGGATCTGGTGCTGATCACTGGCTTGTTCCTGCTAAGTGCTGAGCACAAAACAGCTCCGAGGAAGGATTAAGTCTGTGCTTGACTGTCAAGGACACACATAGTTCACTGGCTATATGTGTGCCCAAAGTTAAGCATGTGCTTAATGAGGCTCGAGTGCTTCGCTCAGGGCAGAGCTGAATCTTTAATAGCTCCATGTTTTTGCAGCTTTTGCTGAAAAACGGGGCTAATATTTTCCTGCTTCCTGGGAGATTTTGAGGACAAACTTACTAGCATTGGTGGCTCTCACAATGATAGCAAAGAAACTCATGAATAAAAAGCAAGAAATTATGTATCAATACATCAGACTCACAGTAATTACTTTTTCCAACCTATAAACTTATTGTGAGCCCAGGAATTTCAATGGGCACATGCATCACGTACAGTGAGAAGAAAAAATCCAAAAAGCTGAAAGAAATTTGAGCTCTGCTATGCTTCTAATATGTTTAATGTTATTGTTCCATTAAATCCCTACCCTTAATGACCCCAGACATATTAAATAACATTCTCAGGGCTGAAGAAATGCTTCATACTTCTAATTCTACACCTATTTTTTCTCCTGTGCTCTCAGACCTCTAGAAGTGTTATATATTGAAAAACCTCTGTAGAAAATACTCTGCAGTCTTTTTCCTGAAGGGAGGCTGCAGGTAACTGGGCTCACATGGAGCTGTTTGCTCTTGACAGTTTTTCAAAAATAATTTTTGCAGCTGTATCATTTTTCATGTTTGCAATTTGTGGCAAGCGGACGATGTATAGTGGAGCCTCAAAGGGATAAAACAAGGGGAAAAATGACAGATATCATGGGCTTGGCATGGCAAAAATACTCACACCACTTGCTCAAGAGCACAAAGGAATCTAGGCCATGCAGGAACAGAAAATATTCAGGATGGTGTAATTTCTTAATGAAGATATCTTTAAAAAGACACAAAATATCACTGCAACACCTCATTAATGACATCTTCTGCTTTTTTTAATTGTTGTGAAGCTTTTTTCTCTCTCGTGTGACAGCAGCATTGACCACATTTACATTGGTACTGGGAACTCTTTTTGTGGTACTGTCAAGTACCTTTTAATCTTTCAATTCTTGTATGTCAAGTCAGGTTTCTACCTCAAGGATGAACCGAACCTTATTTCTGGGTCAAGAATTTTGTTTTATCTGCAGAGTAAATTAGTGACAGGAGCTTCCCAGAGCTTGCCTTTCTTTTCACACTGTGACTCATTTGTTTTTCTGTGCAAGCCCTGCTTGTTCTGGATGGTAGAAAAGCATTTCTATCCAACAAGCACTGCCACTTAGCCACTGTGGCATCAGTGTTCATCTGCTCTCTACATTCCCTCTTCCCACCAGCATCTCAAAGAGGGAAATAAAGACGAGTTTGCAGCGATGTACTTCATACTTTGCACTCCTGTAATTTCTGGGGGTGTGTGCTGCCGCCTGTGCAATTCACTCCACTTTGGATTGTACCCTCCTCCTGAGCTCCCTGGGCAGGGGGAGGCTTCTCTAAATGAGGGTATAAAGACCTGAGCTTCTGATTTTGGAAGAATGAACTTCAGTCCGCACTGCTGGCCATAAAGCAGCCGTGTGTGTCAATGCTTACAGCAGAAGCAGCCCTGCAGTGGTTGTGAAAAGCAACTTTATTTCCCTTGCCTAGCATCCAGGGGGGCTGCTTTTCCATAATAACTGAGATCAGCCCCATAATGTTGGAAAAACTCATCTTACCTCTAATGTTTTTTAAACTTGTGTGCTTCCCAACACTATGCCTGCCTTTTAAATTTAAAGATTCCTTAAAGAAAGGCAAAAAAGCACCTCACTAGTGTTTTCAGAGTGCAAGGGAAATACAGGCAAATGTTACAAAGCCTGATCCTACTTGTCTGGTCACATCATGTCCAAACCACAGCAGGCAGTGTTAGATATTGCTGTATGTGCTGGATTATACATTAAATGCCTCTCTGTACATCGATCTGGAGCTGGGTAGCACTGGAACTCATTTCTCTGGTTTTGTAGGGCTTACCTGCTCTGTAACAGAATTTCATTAATGTGGCTTTCTTTACAGCCACCTCCTAAGTCATAACAACAGGAAGAATAAGAATGAATAAGAATAAGAATCACAACAGTCTGTGAATCTGAGCTCTGACCAGGCTGAGTTCAGCACCCAGCACACCCCATTTCCTCAGCCACCTTCCCAGGGGACAGGAAGGGGACCAGTGGCTGTCACACCAAAAAGCACAGGTGGGGAACACATCCTGACAAATGTACTTACACTAATAGATTTTTTTTTTCCATTTGCTTTTCCCGTGGTGACTGTCAGCTACTGTCTGACTGGGCAGAGCTGGAAGTGCTATTATGAATTGCTGAAGGAAATTTTCCCAGTTGATCAAACTCTTATGTGTTTTGTGCTGATCAAAGATTCTCTTCATGTCTTATGCATTTGAAAGCACAAAAGAATGAATGAAAAAAGAGCTATTCTTCTGAGCTGGTAGACAATGAAATTATGATTGATGAGATTATGCCTTGACTTTACTGTCAGCACAATGTCAGTAAAGGCAGCAGTATAGAGAAGGTGCATTTTGAGACATTAATACCACTAAAAGAAACAGAAAAGCCCCCAAAAAGAAGAAAATGTCTGAGTGTATTATTACTTTTTATAGTTTAGTGGAGAATAAAATGAATTTTTCATATTCTTGGATCATATTATTTGCCCTGATTATTCACCCCTTCATATCATATCTGTTTGTGTAGGCAGGAGTGGTAACTCAATGTTTTGCTCAGGTGAAAATCTGCTTTTATGTATATGTATATATGTAGACATCTAGTGCATGGGATGGCAGGAACCTTCCACTGGGGCTGTTCCTAGCAAGGGACTGACTTTTCACAACCTTTTCACAAATGCCCTGACCTGTGTAGCCAAATTAGAGGTTGCTTCTTTGTCTTCTAGCAACAGTGCTGGTTTTAATAGGCTTTCAGGACTCTGGGTTGGTTGGATTTTTTATGAATTAAAAATAAATTAATTGTGCTTAGGAAAGAAGGGCCTTCTGAGCTGAGGAATCTGCAGTCTCAGGGTGTTAAGACTTCATTCCCAGGTCTTGGCTTGGGGTTGCTCTTTTCAGGAATGGGAGCCAGTTGCTCTGGTGTGTTGGTCACATGTATCCCCCTCAGAAAGGCACTCACATCAGGTGCAGCAGGTGTGTCTGGGATGGTTTTGCCTTGATCATGGAATGAGGGTGTTACAAATGAAATTTTCGGGAACCAATTTTCATAAAAATTAAAAAGTAAAATTTATTATCAATTGTTTACAATCTGATAGCCAGCCGATCGACCGAGAGACAGCACCGAGCCCGGGCTTGGAACTGGGCGAACCAAAAAGCCTGGCCTCTGTCGCACCAAGCCCTCCCCGTTCATGACTGCAGCATGTTGGAGCTGGTTTTTATACTCTTTTTCTACCCTCAGGCCCCGTTCTTTGTCTTCTTTTAGTGTCTTTCTGTATTCATGTTGGTTTCCTTCAGCGTCTTCCTATATTCATGTTGGTTTCTTTCAGTGTTCCTTGTCTCATAAAACTTCTTCTGAGAAACGATGGATGGTATCTCTTGGTTACTGGAACCTGGGTATTCAGCTCGGATTATCTGTAGGACATATCCTTATCACCCATCATCACCAAGTGTTCCCCGGGCATATCGGTGGTGATGGGCGTTCTCCTGTGTTGGGCTAGATCTTGTTAAAATGTTAATGTGATTCCCTCTACCATTTTACCACTTTTCTGTTATAGTACATACTAGCCTGGGTTCGGTTGTTCATATGTTAACAGTGTCTCCTCCACCCATGGCTGCTCCGTCACTGTATGTGCTGCAGCAGCCTCTGATGGCATGTTAATGTGGCTTCCTGCCAGCTGCGGGCTTGGGCTTCGGGTGTGGTGTGTGATGGCCAGAGTCCCCGATCTGTTCGTATGTAAATGGCTGCATTCCTTTCTGCGGTTTGTTTCACCTAACTTTTAACAGAACTACATACTATTTCTAATATTAAAACATATACCTTAAGTGAATTATTTTGATCAGCATGAATTATCAATTACCCATAACAAAGGGAAAGAGCAAGGCTGGAAATAAGCAGGGGAGGAAGGCCAGCACACAAGAGGGCTGTAGCTGTGTGATCACAAAAGTACATTTTGAAGATCACATTAAAGTAACGTCTGTCAAGAATGGTTTAGTTCTAGCTGATCTCACCCAGGGGCCAGGGGATGGGCTAGGTGACCTCCTGAGCCTCCTTTTGCTTTTCCAGTGGAAACAGAAATAAAACCCACCTCAATACACTGTTTCCCTGTAGATTTTCTCTCCCTCTTCATCCCGCTGTCCTTCTGTGTCAGGTAACAAGATATTTATATATACAAATGTGCTTTCAGAAGCTTATTGTTATTCTCTGCATAAGTTTATGGTTTATATTAAGCTGACTGGTCCTTGAGCATGTGCTGTTGTCAAGCTCTCTCTGTCTGCTCAGGAGAAAAGCACTCCGGGGCTGGCACGCAAGAGCATGATCTGGGTATTTATCCTTTTGGCAGTTTGCTAATTATTCCTATTGCTATCACATCCCTGCGCGAATTTCTGTCTCTCTGCCACAGTAAATATTCTCTCATTTTTTCAAGCTGCAGAACTGCTGCTTAAACTGAAGGAGCCTGAATATCCCGCAGGGGCCCATATTGTCATTTGGTTGATAGCAGTGAAACGGGCCAAACATCCTTTCTGTACCATTCAAATTGCATGTCTTTGCATTCCTGCATTGGCCACTCATTTTCTGGCCCATATTCTGCTCTTGTAAACAGTTCCTATTGTCCCTGGGAGTGCTCTTTGTAGCTCAATGCTTTGATAAAGCCAGAGCCATCAGCTGCCAAGGCTCCATAAGGAGTCAGAAATAGGCACCAGATATCTCTGCTACTGTAGATGTAACTGCATTAACTGTATCATTTCTCATCCTAAGGACTTACTAAGCCATTAAAATGTATTATAAATTTAAATGGTGTTTTTTCCACCTGTTCTACTGGTGCCAAGTACATTGAAAACCCTCCCAGATTATGCAACTCTGCATGCAAAATCTCAGTACCCTCCTAAGGACTGCAGCTGCCTGAGAGACATCTTTTTTTTTTCCCATGGGCTGCCTCCTTTACTTAGAATAATAAGCTTTAGATGATCTCAGGGCACTCTAGATCCCCCTGCTGCACAATCCAATTTGACATAAGTGTTGCTTGGAGAGGAGGGAGAGAGAAAATCTTGCAAGCAGACACTGGACCTTCAGTCTGAGTTTCCCATTACTACAAAGAAGAAGTTCATCAGTGGGGGCTTGGGAGATTTCTTGCCTGTCTGTGCTGGAAGAAAGGCTCTCTGGAATTGATGGAGCATCTGTGCTTCCATGTTGTGTTGGATCTTGGGGCTGCTCGTGGAGCTTCCAAATGCAAAAACTTCCCAAATCCATTCCAGGCCATTAAATCATTGAAACTGCAACAAACTGCTGAGTGGCCACCTTTTAGTCTTGCAGTAACTATCCTTTTAGTCTGGTATTAGCTATATTTTATCATTTAGGTAGCACTGTGTATGAACTGTTAAGCCTGCAACTGGGCTTCAGGACAGGTATTTAAACACCTTAAATGCTTCACGGGAAGAGAGGAAAGCTGCTTTCCAAAGGAGAAGAATAGCAACGGATAGCTGTGGGTGGACCCAGTTAATCTGCTGTTATCCATTCCTATAGCCAAATTATGCTTTTATCAGTGTTAGTCCTGTCCCTGCCAATGCAATTACAAAGCCTCTCTGGTTTATATCTCTTAGTGAGTTTCTGCTGCCCAATTCCCCTGGCTGGGTCAGACAGGGGCTCTGTCTGCAAAATGGCCTGACCCAAGCAAACCTGCTCGCTGCTGCAGAAAAGCTCCTTGTCGTGCTCCCTAATCATGCCTAATCCCAGCGGCTGATTCCCCTGATTATGTGTCAGAACACGAGGGTAGCCTGTTTAAAAGGAGCTGTTTTCCAAGCAGTAGCACATCCTCTCCTTAGTTCAGGGTCATGGGTCTGACACAAGAGGTGTCTCAGAGATGTCTCTGGACTGCAGCATGTGAAGACAGCATGGTCTGTCAGGATAACACTTAGCTCACTTTGGGCTCTTTGCCCTATTTTCTAGCTTTCTGGCTCTGTACAGATAATAGAACCCCTCCAGAGCAGAGGAAGTCTGGCACTGACCAGAATTCTTTCGAGCAATGCATGGCCCTGGTCGGTATTAATCCTGGTAGTTTAGGCAGGTGTATGCTAGTGATCCTGAAAACTAAATACCGATTTCCATGGTAAAGATTTAGTTTTTATAAAACTGTTTTCTAAAATACCAGAGTGTCTGCAGAGCCTGCAGTTGCCCTGTGGTGATTTGGTTCATGAAATGCAAAAAGATACTCCTGAGAAGTTATTAATGTTGAGGCCAAGGGACCGAGTAATTGGCAAAAAAAAAACCCCAAAAAACAAAAACAAAACAAAACAAAGAAAAACAAAAACAAAACCAAAAAACCCACAAAAAAACCCAAAAAAACCAAACAAAAAAAAAAAAAAAGAAAAAAAGGAAAAAAATGTTTACAGAAATACTGAAGAGAAGTTTGAGACTTTACAATTATTTCTGAACACAAATCACTATGTTGATTTAAATAAATTCTACTGAACACCAAACCAGGTCCCATCCATAGCTAGAAAGGAGCTGACTGACCAGATTTATTTATGACTGTTCATTTATCAGAGCAGCTTTCTCTCTTCTGTTTGTAAGCATGAGTCACTGTTATAGCCACCAGATCAGATCACAGTTGCATCTTGTCTTATGTCAATACAAACATGTCCCTGTCCTGTTTAAAATCATTCTTTGCTTCCTATGTTTTTTCTGAGTTGTGCCATGGTGGGAAAATCTTCATGGGCTTTGATTTCTCCTTAGTTCTTACTTCCCTACACATGTTACCATGCTGATTTGTCTTTTCCTCATGCTGTAATTGGGCTGGTGCCACCATGTAATTTTTAACTGTGTGCAGTACCAACAGACCTCCATCTGTCTCTCCTCCAGAGCTTTCCAGCCTGTCGTTATATATATCTGCCAAATCTTTCTCCAAAGAGAGGATCACCAGATTCCAACTGTTTGCAAAATAAGAGCTGCTGCCAGAAATCCTCTCCCACCGTCTGCATCCTGTGCAGAACCTGTCCCTGCTCGGGGTGGGATGGCACTGCTGGCACTGAGGAACTCAGACTGGAATTCATTATCCCTCAGAAGCGTGTGGTGGTCTCTTTGCTCAAGTATCTCATTATATGTGTCATTTTATTAGACAATAACCTTCAATAACCATCAGATAACAAAATCAAACTAACTTGTATGTAGAGAGTGGGTTTTTTTCTCTTTTAGAATGCCATTCTTATTTAAAACATGCATTGGTGTGGACCAGTTTCAGTGTTGTTTTAAAAGATGTTTTACTTGACCTGGAAGGGTCTAAGAGTTCATTCCCCTTTCCCAGCCTGTCACTTAGGGGCTGAAGACTAGTTGCCATGATCTAAAGCTGGAGTAACTGATTGGACTTCCTGAGAGAAGTTTGATCTTCCACCTCTCTATATTTTTACATCAAAATAAATCACTAGAATTAGCAAAAACCAGACTTGATTAGATTGTGCACAGTTTAAAAAAAAAGGCAATTTTTAACATGGATAAAATAAAATTATGTATCAATGCAGTTGGATAAAGTAAACATTCTAGATTATGATGTAGGTGCTCTTTAACACTTAAAGCCATTCTCATATCAGTCTGTTGATGGCATTGGTTCAGAGTTCTGTTAGACTGATGTGGTTTTATGAGTTCAGTTGTGTATCTTGGGCTACAATCCACGCACGTTAGTGTTTGCTGGTGGTATGGCAGCTTGCTCTGGCTGGGGAATTCCCAAGGAACCTCTTCAGATACTGCTGCAGACATCAAATTAAAAATAAATGTCTGCTTGAGTAAAAACCTGTCTAGTTAATATTAGATCCAAGAAACTAGGTTTCTGTTATATCCGTGGAAGATTGGAGTAAGTCAGCACAAAGGATGTTTCAAGGTTATTTCAGGAGAGGGTTTCATGTTTGGATCTGCTATCTTCTAGTTCTGGAGAGCTCTGCAGAGGAATATAAAGAATGTAAAGCATCTTGGGGGGTTGGTAAATCCTCTTTCCAGTCTACTTTCTGAATAACATGGTATTTTCAAGAAGCAGAGAAGTGCGTGCCATGTGTTGGACATGGGCATGGACCATGTGAAAAGTGGCTGGAGAATAGTTTTTGTAGGGGGAAGCACCTTATGCACTGAAGAAACTTGGGAGTTTGTTTCATGATGTGTCATCAGGTGATGATGGTGGTATTTCCATTGTCTAGATAGCACTGTAGATTTGGTGTCCATTTTTGAAGGTTTTAGGGCAATCAATTTCATTATTTCCTTAGGAGGGTGTGCAACCACTTAATAATACATTATGACAGCAGGAAAATATGTACAAACAAGTCTGAGCCTGCAGGACAGCTGTACTTACTCCCAAATGAAAAATATCCTCAGCCATTGCCGGGGGTGGCAGAGAGCACAGGGAGCAGTGAAAGGGAGCAGGGGCTGGGCTGGGGCAGGGCTGTGCTTGCAAGGCTGAGATCCAGCTCCCAGTCCAGTCTGATTTTCTGCAGCAAGATTTTCTCATAAAGGAACAGCCGTGGTTTCTTCTAAAGTGTCCAGGAGATAAAAAAGCAGATGGTATTGGTTAACTAATTAGTAATATTTTCTGCACTTTATCTGCTGTGCTTGATGTGTGTAAAGTTTGCAAAATCTTGGGGTGAGGACTTGTTGAAGAAATCAAGGTTTTTAAAATCTGGAGAGAAGGGGAGGTTACATATAAATATTTAATTTTATGGCCAGCAGAAAAAGGTTAATCTTTTTTCTTTGAATTAATATTCAGGGCTCATTCCTTCATTTTTAAGGGAATATGCACAATGAGCTTGCAGCTCTCCTAACTTAGTTACTTGTTAGGTAACTAAGTTACCTTGACTAACTTAGTGCGTTGTGTGAGGTGCACACCCTAATCCTCTTTATGGGTGTGCTCCTTCCCCTTTTGCATTTCTCTCTTTGTCTCTCATTGTCTCTTTCTCTCATTGTCTCTCTTATGGAGACAAAGCAAAATATTATATTTTTTTTAATGCCAGGCTCGCTTTTAGCTTGTGTCCTTGTGAACTCTTTGTGGCCACAGCAGCTCCCAAGCAAGACTTCTGCCAAATGTTGGCCACCTCCATGACCACTGCTGTGACAATGGTCAGTGCCATTTTGCCAGAGCATCACTGGGGTGTTTAAGGTCACTCTGACCTTGAGTTCTATTGGACACAAAACAAATACCTTGATGTTGTTCATCATTTAGGGCAAGATAGAGTACCTTGCCAAGATATTAATACAATAAAAAGCAATGTCTGAGAAAGGATATCAGGCTTTCAAACCGTGCTGGGTGCACAATAAAGTCATCATACAGCCAAAAACCACTGGTTTCTGGTTTCTCATCTGGTTTCTCCTGCAACTTGGGAGAGCCCCAAGTGGGTTTGTGGGCAGACAGCAGCTCTGGTAGTCACAGTGGTGGGTAGATACAGTTTCAGGTCCCCAACAACCCCAAAATTGGGACTTCAGTGGAGGTTTGAGCTCTGCACCAGCACGATCCCAAAACCTCTCATGCACCAAGGTTCCCATGCAGAAGCTGTATTTTATTTGCCAGCAGGCAGCACAAGTGACACGAGCTGTCAGCTGGGCCACCTGTAGCAGCAGGGAATGAGAAAGAGTTTTGTTTTCCTCTTCTGGAGAGCTGTCCTCCCTTGCAGATGCTCTGCAGACAGTTTTGCTGTGCTTATCTCCCTCTGAGGGCTTCAAATAGGTAAAGGTGAGACCCAGATGTTGCACTGGTCAGCTGCTTTAGCTGTGCTTCATCCAAAAGGACTAGAAGGTGCTTGAAGTGAGACAGAGATTTGCTTCTCTCTTACACAGAGTTTTGTGTTTTCCATGTACTGTGGTGTGGAAGCTTTAGCCTTCCTATTTCCAGCCTTCCTATCAGAATGACATTTTTTATTGGTTCTTAAACTGAAGAAGCAACAAATTCTGCATCCTCTCTCAAGCACAGTCTTGTTAATGTTCTTTGAAACATGACAAGTGTTGTGGCCATCAAACTGTAATAATCCTTCTGAAATGAGAGAAAAAAAACCATTCCTTCTGAAATGAGAAAAACATGTCACTTTTGGCTCTAAGTAATACAAAGGGAGAGACATATTCTAGATGGGAGCTGCATGGCTGCTGGAGATGAAAGGAAAATGTTATTGCTTTTGGAAATTTCATAATTACAGTTAATGATAATTTAATGAAATGACATTGTCTTCACCGCTATCACTAATGAAATGTTTGAGAGTGATAAAACAGATCTTGTTAAATAGAGCAAGAGTTTTGAGTGGAACAGCTTTGTGTCAGCACTATGTCTGCACAAGTCTTGAATTCCTATTTTTTGTTAGATTAGCTCAAAAAAGAAGGTAAGATGAAGGCTGCATGGCAAATAATGCACAAATGAGGCATTTAAAGGTCTTCCATTAAGCAAACAATACTGAATTCCTGAACAGCATGTTGATGACTGAGCACTGCTCCTTAGGAATGCTAACCCTTCATTAAAACACTTCCCTTGTTTTCCTTTGCAGGCAAACCAGAGAACAAGAAACCCCACCTGACTTTTTTTACTTCTCAGACTATGAGAGACATAATGCAGAAATAGCAGCATTTCATCTCGACAGGCAAGTGGAACAGATTTACATTAAAAGGGGAAATATTGTGATAAGTTGCTGCACTTGGCTATTCTGAATTACTTTTTAAAAGGGGAAAATGGAACAAAGGTGGTCAAATGCCATGAATAAATGAAATAGCAGATGATGAAAGAGTAAGTTAATAATTAGGAAATGCAACTTACTCTGGGAATGAAAATCCTAGCAATACATAATTCTCAAAAAGAGAAGTTATATTGAAGAGAAGCTGAGAAATTAATTTCCCTTGTGATCTTGCAGTACATATGGAGAGGACCCATCTCCCAGGCAATGTGTCATGTTAGTGTGATGGGAGCCTGGCTCACCCCAATTAGCTCCAGGGCACAGAGATCCAAATGAGCATGGGAATGAGGAATGGGAATGGTGTATTCAGAGAGGAGTCATTGAGATTGAAGAGAGTTCTGGTTTCACAGCAAAAACCTGGGGCTGTCCCACATCAGAAGTATATTTATGCCACAAGTTAGTGGGAAGGAGAGGGCAGTGGTGGTCATCTTATGCTCCTGTTGCTGAAAATGTCCCCCCTCCACAGTTAGTGCAGGGGATGGTGGATACCCCAAGACTGCAGCCTGCCCAGATGAGGGGTGGGAAATACTAATTAGTGATTAACAATATGTCTGGAAACAATGGCATTTCACTGAAGCATCTTTCATACTGTGAAAGGCCAAGAATCATCCTTTTGAAAGTGCAAAGCTTTGGGGCCACAAATTATTTGGGGGTTTGTGTAGCATTGCTGCCTTCTGGAGTGATGGCTGGGATATGGGAATGTGTCAGTGGGTGGCACAGGGTAGGTTTTCCAGTAAGAGCCAATCCTGATCAGATCCTTCAAGGATCTTCTCTATTTCATTGTTGTTGACCTTGGTGTTGATCCTTTATGCTTTATATTTTGTATTGCCATTTTAAGCAGATGGTGCTGTAGAAAAAACATCAGTGGAGTTCCTACCAGGGGGTGTGTTAAGTATCCACACACTAAGCAGGAAAAGCAGTTGCTACCCAATGAAGAAAATCTGAACAGCAGACAGTGGATATAAAAATCCTGCCTATGGGGAGACTTTGTATGGGGTCTTTGCTCTTTTACTGTGTCTAATAGCAGTGCTTCATAGGGAGGTTTTTATGATCTATGAAGGCAGGGGAGTTCGGGGTAGGGAGAGGCTCTTCTCCCAGCCTTTGATTTTTAGTCTCAGGGAGATTGTTTATGTTGGTATAAGGGTATTAAAACAGAGAGGAGCAGAAGGAAATAAATCAAACACATACTAAGGCTGTCAGAAAAAAGAATTACATGGTGTTTATGGAGGAAAGAGGCTGAAATCCCATTCCCCAAGTCACTTAAAAACTGGTGAGCAAAATGCATGTCATAACAATCATGAAGTATCACAAAGTGAAAAAGATAATTTTTTTCTGTCTCTGGTTTTTGGAATCCTATGTATTTTCATTTTTATCATGGAACAATGCCCTCCATACTTTTCTTGTATTTTACTCCATACTGCATAGGCAATGTGGAGCTCATCACATTCAGGACATATTTTGTAATACATTACATGAGGAATTATCCAGTTTAAAGTGATGGGCTTTATACTCCTTAAAGATCACAGATAAATGTGCCTTCAGAGTGTAATGAAGCTTCCTAAAACCTATAACTCTCATTACACTTTAATCCTTTACATAAACCATGTCTTTTCTGCCTCTTGCAGGATCTTGGATTTCCGGCGCGTGCCCCCAGTCGCAGGTAGACTGGTTAACATGACGAGAGAAATACGAGATGTTACTCGTGACAAGAAGCTGTGGAGAACATTTTTCATCTCACCAGGTAGTCCTGGAAATAACACTCTCTCCTCTCTATCCTGCTGAACACATACTAAAGGAAATGATGTGTGGATTGCTTAATTGCTCAGATATTTCTAATAAAACTGTCTTCTAGGCCTTGAATAAAAATAAATATAGAGACATAGCTTACAAAGAAGACTTTATTGTTTTGAGTTGAGTGTCTTTTCCCCTTGACAAATTATCTGCAGAGAGAGGCTTTTATATTCACCAAAGCAATGTATTCAAAAAATGTTTTATGCAGAACAATTTCTAATACAATTTTTTCTGGTGCTCTCAGTTTACCCAAACCCTTATTACCCAGCCCATTAGTTATCCAGGTTTTTTGTTGTTTTTTTTTTTTTTTCCCCACTGCAATGTGATCTGTCACTTTTGTTGATCAGATGCATTTATTTCTGGGTTTGACTGGAGTACCAAACCTAATTTCTCAGAGCCATTCAGGTTTTATAACAAAAGAAGTTTGGACAAAAAATCAGGAAATAGATATGTAATGTATCCTGCTTCCAGCTCAAATTCTCTGTTGGGCTAGAAGGGACCTGAATTGTTCCCAGTCCTCACTCTTGCTTTGAGGTCTGACCCAGAAGCTGGTACCACTCACTCTTCAGCCTTTCACAACATTTTGTTGACCTAGTAAAGGATGGAGCTCCACAGGAATTTTACAAGCACAGGATAAAACCCTATCCTGCTCACCAGAATATACAACTGGAATAGGGAAAAATGAGCAAAAGATGTGAAAAAGTGGAAGCATCTCTTGTTTAACATCTGGGATGCTGAGATGGAGAAATTAAGGCTCTGAGTTAAGGCACAGGAATAATTAAGTTTGTTCTTACATATAGAATTTATAGATTGTAGATTCAATTTAAAGCACAGTGCCATGTTCCAGTAGTTTAATTCACATTGTTTCAGCTGTGTATGAGTGTGCTTTGCTGATTTGGGGCTGTGACTCGTGTAAGAGGCAATCTGGAGCAGAAACCTCTGGAGAGCTCTCCCTTGCTCTGTGTGTGATTGGCCAGAAGCTGTTTATCCCAGATCCCTAAAGTTGAGATCCAAAGGCTTAATTACAGTTTCTCCCAATGTAACTGTAATTTATTGCTGTTAGCTAGAAACCAGAGCTG
Organism: Urocynchramus pylzowi; assembly: GCA_013397555.1. Lineage (NCBI taxonomy): Eukaryota > Metazoa > Chordata > Aves > Passeriformes > Fringillidae > Urocynchramus > Urocynchramus pylzowi. The sequence goes on along the minus strand of VZRH01000298.1, from coordinate 468,771 downwards.
TCATTGCCAAGCTTTTGCTCTTAAAATGTTTATCACACTTTTCTGATCCCCAATAAAGTCATTATTACGGCTGTTATTTTTAGCTTCATGTTTATGTTCAGCTCTACAGGACACAGTTGAGCAGACAGTTATTTATTCCAGGAACTTAACTTGTAAAATACATTACATAATTGCAGAAGGTTTCATTTTACCCAGTATTATGAGCACTCTAGTTGTACATACACAGTTACAGTGACAATACATGTTCACCAAACCTGGTGGACACAACATTTCTGCATTTGCCTTAGTTGCTTTCCCTCCTTCTTTGTCTCTCTATATTCCTTTTTTTTTTTCTTGATTTCTGTAGGTAAATATGTGCAAAAAATGGCAGAAAAAATATTTTACTGCGCAAAGGGTGCTTTGGCTCACATTAAACATAAGCCATTTTATTCCTATTTTGGCAAGTAAGATGTGGATTAGTAGGTTTGCTTGATTTTTAGTCTTCCTACGTTATATTTCAAGATTAAGGGATGAACTTGAATGATTTCTGAGAATTACAAAACTGTTCTCAAGTACTGAGCAGCTTACAGCAGCCAGAGCAGGGCAATACAGAGTTAAGGCTGCCAGTTTGGATTAAGATCTTTATCTTGCCATTATAAAATTCCAGACATCTGAACATAATCCTTTATTCAAATTTATTTAGAGGTCTCAGATAAATTCAATTAAAATATTTGATTAACTATGAATCAGGCTTTTCTGGAGAATAAAATGCTTAAGCAATTAATTTTTCTTTCCATTTTACATTTCCTGAATCAATATACTTTGATTAAATCATGTTGGTTACTTGTCAGAGTTCTTCCCTACAAGTCCCCAGCTTAATTAGTCAGATTCTCATTAACATATGCCCAACCTTTGTCTTGTATTTCATACTGACCTTAAAAGGCAGACATTAATTAATGCTTAATGAAAAAATAACAAAGATCCAAAATTAAGCTTTTAGAAACAACTTCCACAAGCCCAGCAGGCAGCTCAGGCAGCAGATTGAGGGCAGGGAAGGAAGAGAAAAGGGAGGTGCTGGGGTGAGACTCGTGGTCTGGGGGGTGAGATGAAGAGGAAACAGGGAGCCTGAGGAAGGCTCAGGGGCTGACCTGCCCCTCTGGCAGATGAAGGGCAGCTGAGGATGTTGGTTTTGAGGGAGAGGTGCCTCCAAAGGTGAGAAATTGAGGTGTGACCTCTGGCTACATGCACAAACCAGGCTGTGCACCAACATAAGCCTGTAGAGGACCCTCTGGGACTCCCTTTCAGGTGGCTATATCACTGAATCTCTATCCCCAGCAGTGCTCAGTGACAATGGTCATGGGGACACTTGGTGCCTGCTGGCAAAATATCCCTCTCCATGCACACATACACAATTCTTAAAATTAAATGAGCACTAAATGAAATTGATTTTATAGGAAGATGTTCCCCTCAGGCTGGGAGCCCATGGTTTGCACCCTCAGAGTGTGATTATTGATGATACTCATCAGTCACAGGACCATGGAATAAACTGAGTTGGAAGGAGCCCATCAGGCTCATCGAGTCCAGATCCTGGCCCTGCACAGGACCCCAGAGGATCCCACCAGGAACATTGTGTTATCTCCCAGACCTGTGTGAGGATGTGTTGGAGGAAATCTCACTGAATTTCCCCTCCTGGGCCACCTCCCTTGTCCCATCAGGCATGGAAATCAGGGCCAGGGAGCCACAGGCAGCTTCAGAGCACAGTGCCCAGCAGCATCCCTGCTCCTATGGAAAAGTGGCAATGGCTGTGAGCAGGCAGGTCAGTGGATGCATTAGACTGCACTTAGAGAGAAAGCAGATTGTAGAAAAATGCACTTTCAGGCAATTTGGACTTAAACATGAGAAATGGAATTAGGTCAGTAATTATTTAAATTAATTTTACGTCCTTTGCAGCAAGGCAGACTGCAGTAGCCCTGCTAGTTTGACAAATGAATGGTAATTTGCTAGGAAAAAAGAGACATATTAATGATGTCAGCCTTCATTTTGGAAGTAATTGAGGCAGCAGCTTAAAGAAATCAATGTTACACAGCTAGTAAGCACTATGTTTTTGTTCATATTAACCAATTCCAAGGGATTATAGATTTTTTTCCCTCTCAGCATACAATAGCAGTTCTGAATTACCTATTATTTTGAGCAGGTAAATTAAAGATCTTTTCATGCATTGCTGTAGTAAATATTCAGGATTCTTTCCAGTACTCTGATTGCACATGCTTGCTAAATGTCCTCTATTAACAGTCATGCAAAGCTGAATACAAAAATTGCTCTGCCAAGCAATTTGCTTTAAGGTATCCCCCCTTGTTCCTTTTCTTCCTGAGAAAAATTATTGTTCAGCTATCAGGAGGATGCACAGAGAATTTGCAGATGAGTACACAGACACTCTGGTTCTTAATTGTTGTAATTAGTTGGAGTTTCAATCACCAGACCATGATTTTTGCCTGCATTTCATTACGAGTCACATCCATTCCTCCTCAGATAATGAAAATCAGACACTGCAACATGGGGTTCTCTTGTCTTTCTGGTGCTTTGGGGAAACAATTTTGGTTTGTAGTGAAGAAGTGTTTTGCATGTTGAAAATGCTCAGCATTTGGACATTCCAGCACGTACCAACATCCCTCCCTGTCTGGTTTGCCAGCACTGCTGTTGTTGCCATTCCTGCCCACCCTGTAGGAGCACAGATTCCCACCTGTTTCTCCTGTTGCAGGTGTATTTATGCAAGAAACACCTTTATCTGGTGAGAGGAACATATGGTTTGGGCAATTTTAGTGAGAGGAGAAGGACTGTGCCCTACTAGGGAACTCATCTCCCCTTTTTCTCTTATTTTTGCTTTGGAAAGCCAAACCCTGCTCTCAGCGTGGGATTGTCATGTAGCACTGGGCTTGTGTCTCTAGCTGGAATTTCACCCTCAGCCTGCTGTGCAGAATGTGGGTCACCTACTTAGGTTTCAAAGAGCCTTGCTACAGCACCTTGAAGTCTTAAATGAGATCTGTGGTTTGCTATATTTGGTGCCTCTTTTATTCCCTTACATTTTTAAGAAACCTTAAAAGTGAATGTTTCCCCAGATAATTCAGGCTGCTTCACCTTACTGCTGGTATGTAAAGACTAGGGCAGACATAATAAGATATCTGTCCTGTATCAATCAAGGCAGTTAATTTTTCTAGCAGTAGCTTGAGATCCAGCATCCTTTCACCTCCACTATCCCCAGAAATTGAACAGGAGCTGCGGGGAGTAGGTACCACAGGTCTGAGCCCATGGGAGGAATAACTGCTGGAAGAAAAAGATTTGCCATTGAATTTAACTTGTCAGAGAGAAATACACTTGTGGTTTTACTGCAAGTTCACTGTCATAATGACAGGACACATCTTGCCATTGCTCAGGGCACTGGATGCTGGAGCAGGCGAAGGGGCTCCGTGGAGGATCAATAGCTGGAAGATCCTGGCATGGATGAGTGGGATGAGCGGCAGGCAGCGCACGTGCTCACTGCACAGTCCTGCAGCAGCGAACACCAGCACTGCCAGAGCCCCCAGCTCTCCTCAAGATGTATCTGGATACCAGTGTGTGATTACTGTCAAGTGATTAGCTCCAGTTGCTTTCATTGAAAACACAGAGCAGTGTTTCATTGTTCCCCAAGCTGAATACAGAAGCAAACTATTAAACAGAATATTTATCTTCCCACTGAGCAAAATGCTGTGTTTAATACAACTCCTTTTTCTTGAAAGGTCAGATTTACATAGTGAGCAGCAGAGGCTGTGATGGCGTGGGGGGCGTTTGCTGGGCCTTTTGCTCTTTACAAAACTGATCCTGCAGGAGATAAAAGAGCACTGGCTTCCTGCTGCCAGGTGGAAGTCAGGTCATAGAAACCCTGGAAGATAAGTTATCTCAGGCAGTCAAGATAAATCTGCATGGTTCCCTCCCTCCACAGATGAGGGGGTGATGCTGAGACAGCTGAATTGAAACCCAAGCCCCACTGCAGCTTCAAACCAGCAGAAACACAATTTTTAAGAGAGGATATTCCACTTGGTAAAACACTTAAATTGCAAACTCAGAAGTACAGATATGTTGAGTGATCCCTTCCTTCCTTTTGTAATTTCTATTCCTCCTTTTCTCTTCCCTGAAGTACTTTTCTTTTACTTGAGTAATTGTCAACAAGCTTTTTAGCCACAGAGTAAATATTTCTGGACTTAGCCAGGATATATTTAACTGCTATGATCCAACCCTGTAAGTATAAATATACAGTTAGGGTAAGTTGTTCCTGATCATGGATGGATGGGTGGCCCTTGTGAGTCAGCCGCAGCAGGCTGATGCAAAAATGCTGTCTTAGAGTAAAGTAATCACAACTTCATGGACAAATCAGGTGGCCATCAACAGAGAAAGCTGGGACATCAGTGGGAAGCTGGGACAGGTTGTCAATTAGCAACACATCAGCCTTGTAGTGTGGTTATTTGTTATAATTCCATGGTTTAACAGCCAGCCCCAGATAATGCAGCTAATAAATCAAAAGCATCATGAAACCTTTTTGCTGTTCCATGTTCCCCTACTTCTCCTTCCTCAAACACAGCTCCTTGCTCTGTTCCTCCCTCCCTCCTGTCATCCCCAGAGTTGTCCCCTGTCCTCCTGACTCACCATCTCCCACTGGCAGTGCTTCATCTCCACTGGGAGCTCTGCTGGTTGCAGGTTTGTGCTGGGGATGTCACAGTGATGTGCAGGGCTGTGTGCTGCAGGGCATCACTGCCATGCAAGCCCACACTTACCTTCCTATGGCAGGCAGAAAATCACCTGCTGCTACTCTCAGCCCTTCCTGCCTCATTTACACTGAGCCTGCCCAGAGGGGAGCTCAGAAACAATATTTGAATTTAGAGGCCTTGTGGGGAATTAAGAAGCAATGTGACTTCTCAGCTTCATGCATTACCATGAGGAAAAGGCACAGTCTTCCTCTAATGAAATTTTATGTGCATCAAGCAATGTCACAAGAGTTGTAGCACACTGGCAAGAACAGCAGCGTGTTCCTATTCCTGTTCACAGTCTGGTGTTGGTGGGCTTTGGGGATGAGCTGCTCTCTCTCACCTTCAGTGAATTCCTATGGGCAGGATGTTCTTGTAAAGATGTGGGTGTTCCTATTGGTACAGAAATATGTGGTAGCAGTTTTGGGGAGGTTTTAAGGTAACACACAGTCCAAAACATGCTGCAGATTCTTTTTCTGTGGTTGTTGGAGTAATGTGAGGTGTGGAGGAAGGAATTAGTGTTTGAGATATGTGCTGACAGCATTATGTCCGTGCTATTTCTACCTTCCATGCACACCCCCACAGGACTCCTGATGGTAAATAATTCTCCTTGCAAAAACTGCCAGTTCTTCTCATACCAGCAAGGAAATGAATGAAATGTTCTCTAGTGTTAAAGAAACAAGCTAAGATTTTGAGAGGTGACTTAATTTTGGGCACATGCCACTTGTTTAGATGTGGGATTTGGAGTTCCAGTTTAGGGTAGCAAATAGCTCCCAAGGAATGTATCAGTCTGGGAAAACAAAAGGAGAAAGGACAGGATTAAAAAAAGAAATAGGTTTGGGGAATATAAATAGACTGGAAATAGTCACAAAGAGCTTTGCACAGGGTGTGATCCCAGCCACTGAAATAATGTCTTTCTAGTGGTTTCAGTGGAGGAAAACTATGTGTGGTAACAGGGCTTTGGATTTATTTCTGCTTCTACATACATCAGTGCTTTTATGAATTCTCAATACTAATTTAAGGGTAGGCTTTAAAGCTCTTTTCCTTTCTTTGCCAGCCAACAACATCTGCTTCTATGGGGAATGCTCCTACTACTGCTCAACAGAGCACGCCCTGTGTGGGAAACCAGATCAGATCGAAGGGTCCCTGGCTGCTTTCCTGCCTGATTTGTCATTAGCAAAAAGGAAAACCTGGAGAAACCCTTGGAGGCGCTCCTACCACAAGCGCAAGAAAGCAGAGTGAGTAGTGGTGAGCAGAGCTGCACAAGGTGACAGGGAAATAAGCCAGTCCCTGGCCCCAGGAGAGCAGCTGGGCTTTCCCAGCCCCTGGGAAGGGACAGGGCACTTCACATGCCAGGAGCTCCAGTTTATGGTCCTGAACCCAAAAGGACCTTCAGTGGCACAATTCCCTTATGGGACAGGTACCTCCAGTGGCATTGACAGGATGCAATGGGACATGTCCAAGTCCTGTCAGAGGGAGAAAGATACACTGCTCTCAGCAGCCCTAAATAAGTCTCAGCAGTTTGCACCATATGACTGATGGTGCAGCTAGTCTCCTAAATCCTGAAGCAGATAGTTTTCAGTCTTGTGATCTCCTTCCTTTTTCATCAATCAAAATCTTCCTTGCTTGCCTGCATTGCTGGAATTTGCTGCCTCTAGCTGACCCTGCCCTCAATCAAACATGATAAAAAGTAGATCTTTGCAAAGTAACATTTTTTCAGTCATTTTCAGTAAGCTTTGTTTGTTGCATAAAATATCAAAATATTGCCTTTTCCAGATGGGAAGTTGATCCAGATTATTGTGAAGAGGTTAAACAAACACCCCCATATGACAGTGGGACCAGAATTCTGGATATAATGGATATGACAGTTTTTGATTTCCTAATGGGTATGTTTCATCTCTTTCAAAAATTAAACACAACATTTAATTAGAATAAGAACCATTTCTTTCTGCACTGCTCTGCATAGCTCAGCAGTTTGCTAAAGCATGGCTGAAGCTGCATTTACTGTGTGTGCTTTTCTAGATGATTATGAGAAAATGCAGATTTATATGGTTATGTATTCCCATCAGTGCAGATTAAAGGAACAAAGATGTTCAAAGATGCAGAGTGGTGATGAATGCAGGTCAGGCCAGTCTCCTTCACAACAGTGAAGGGCTTCACAGTTTGCTTTAGTGAGTGCTTTGCCTCTGTAATATATGGCTCCTGGATGTACATGCAAGGACTGCTCATTACTGGTGCTTTATTTTCATCCTGCAGGAATATTCTCAGCTGCTTCTCTATAAAATGTTAGGGCTGGGGCGGGGGGGGGGGGGGGGGAGGCATTGCTTTGTCACAAAAGCAGCTGTGGATTGTATCAGGAATTTTTCTGTTTATATAACCTGGTCTCAATAAAATAATTATTTACAGCCAGGTACTAGTGATCCATTTCACACCTAATTCTCATTCTCATATGAAACCTTTCCTGCTGCAGCAAATGCACATCTAAGTTGCCAACCTACATCCTTGATCCTTGGGCACATGCCAGCATGGACACATCCTGTGCCATTGCCCCCACTGAGATTCCTGCAATAGGCTGCAGCAGGAGAGGCTCAGGACCCATATGTGTCATCTCTAAGTAGCTCAAGACCCCTGCCAGGGAGACAAAATTCATAGCTTGGCAGCAGTGCTCTGCACACTGGCCTTAAAAAGCAGCTCACACAGGGAGAGCTGTGCAGCTGTGCAGATCCTGATCCATATCTTACAAACATGATGCTGTTCTGGCTTCCCAGGCAGTCAGCAACTGGGGCAAACTTCTTACCAGAGGAAAACCAGGATGTTTGGTTGGGGTTCAGAAAGTTGAATGCAGTATTAACAAAGTAATCAGGATTAACACCTCTGCTCAAAGCAGGCATTTTCTCCTCCCTGAGCAGAGCCTTGCACATATCACATGTACCATGTCTGCTTCACATGCCCTAATGGCTGCAGCAGCAGGGCTCCTTGCCAGCAGGGAACACAGCTACCCTACAGGTGACCAGGCTCCCCAGACAGCTGAGTTGCTGTTGTGCTGCAGAGGGGTTTCCTTGGTGTACCCCAGGAAGGGTTGCTGCAGGGTGGGAAAGTTGGCTTTGTCTCCTGATGGGCCTTTTAGAGCTTAAGTATAAAAGCCACAGAAAACTTGAAAAGCCTCCAAAGGTTTAACAACCCTTCCAGTATCACATACTTTGGGGTATCCACAGTAGAAGCAAATGAGCTCTGTAGGTTTGCTGCTTCCTCTGCTCTACCCAGACACTGTTTTGGGGGAGTGCTGGGCTTTTGCACTGCCCTGACCTGCAGGCTCAAGCCAGAGTGAGAATGGTCTTTTTTCTTCTCTTTGTCCCATAGGTAACATGGATCGACATCACTATGAAACCTTTGAGAAGTTTGGAAATGAAACTTTTATTATCCACTTAGATAATGGAAGAGGGTAAATACCTTTAATAATCTTTCTGGGGTTAAAGGAAAAAGAAAAGAAGTCATTCTTTAAAACAGCCCTTGTTACATTCTTGCTCTTACCTTTAAATAGGTTTGGAAAATATTCCCATGATGAACTTTCCATATTGGTGCCTTTAAACCAGTGCTGCAGGTATGTTTTCCCTCTGGAGGTGTTTTCTGGTTTGTACCATTGTTTCCGCTAACAGGACTGAAAATGTTCAAGTGAATCTTTCATTGCACACTGTAGAGAGGAGGAGATGGAGTGATCCTGCCCAGCTAGCCCTGATCATTGGCACTGCCACATTAAATGCTCTGTGGGATCAGGACCTTGCAGGAACACAGCCATGAGCTGTTGGGAGAGAAGATTTAAGACAAAATACATATCCCATGGAAGTCAAGTGACAAAATCCCAGCTTGTTCAGCTTTCCTTGGTGCCCATGGCCAGGGTTTTCAGAGGGGCCAGGTGACATTTAGAGTTTCAGCTTTGCGGGGTGAGCTTTGTGTCTGTGGGGGCTCAGGGCAGCCCTGCAGGGTGAACCTTAGGAGCCTCTGCTGCTGTCACACATGTCCCTGCTGAGTGCCATGTGTGTCACACGTGTCATTGCCAAGGTGGACGTGGCCCTATGCTGCACCAGCTCCACTTGGTGCCTTTCCAGATGAGGGATGTGAGGGCTGCCTGCACTGCCTCATGGATCTGTGCTCCTAAACCTCTGCACCTCTAAGGGCCCCGAAAGATCAGTGGCCAGGTGGCAATGCCAGATGCTCGTTAGGACTGTGACAGTGCCTGGTTCTCCTCATTTCAGATCACAGAATAAGGCTCTTACACTACTGTTGTAATTCTGTCTGTAAGCCTTTTAGCACTGTCAAGATCAACAGTGATGGAAATAAGTGATTTGCATTTATTTTTTTCCTTTTCTTAGAATCAGGAAGTCTACCTATCTGCGATTACAGCTGTTAGCCAAGGAGGAGTACAAACTCAGTCTCCTGATGAAAGAATCTTTGCTAAAAGACAAAATAGCTCCAATCCTCTACCAGCCTCACTTGGAGGCGATGGACAGGCGGCTGCGGATTGTCCTCAAGGCTGTCAGTGACTGCATAGAGAAGGATGGCTATGACAACGTGGTTGAAAATGACTTTAACACGGATGTTAACACTGTTACAACTGAGAGGTAGTGAAATGGCAAGACTACGTTTTTACCAGATGAGTCAAGAAGATTCAAAGAAGAAGAAGAAACAAAGCAACAACAAAAAAAATAAAGTCTTGCAAAAGACTGTGTATGCTACTTTGTGAATTCAGTGAATTCAAAAATGAGATATAATTGTTCCCAAAGTAGGTAAAGTGTAGACTCTGCAAAGGATTAGTTCATTAAGGAAAATAAGTCTAATGTGATGCTTTTCATTAGTTCCTGAAGAAAGATTATGAAAAGATTCAGAACATACTCAATCACAGACAGACAGCAGTCTAATAGCAAAACACCTCCTGTCCTTTTTGTATAGAAAGGAGGCCTTTACTTAATATTTTGTATTTATATATGATATATCTATGAAACCCCAGACCTACCTTCCAAATTTAACTGAGGGACAGCATAGTTTTGTGACTCACACTTTATTTGTGGTGACAGTCCACTTAGTATTTTGTGTTAACCCTTTAAGTGCTCTAATCCACTGTATCTTATTTAAATTGAATGCTTATTTTCTCCCCAGCTACTCAGCATTTAAAGGGTTAAGGCATTATGAACTTTTAAAGGCAAATAATAATAATAATAATAATGATAATAAATACAGGGGTTACCAGAAGGGAATTTCACTAATTGTGCTTTGACAGGAATACTTGAATGTTGGTTTTACAAAGTGATGTAAAATGACAAGTTGTACTATTTGTCCATAAGGAGGTGGCAACTCTTATCTTTCTAGACTATCATAGCTGAGCTGCTACTTTTCAATTTGCTTTTGATAGTTTTGTGTAAATATATACATATATGAGTAAAAAGCTGCTTTCAGCAGCTCTAGGCTTACTTTTGCAGCATTTTTGTGGAATTGTTTGCAATGTGGTAAAAGTGCAATAAAGATAAGCAAAATGTGTAGCCATCTTGTTTAAATGGATTCATTCATCTTGTTCAGAGCAAAGCTCTGTGCACCAGCCAAATATCCCAGAAGTGGTTGTTTAAATTGTCATCCCCTTTTGTAGCAGCAAATGGAGCTGGAACAGAGAATTGGTGATTAATTGGTGATTAATGCACACTGCAATGCCAGTAAGGGCTGGGGTGTTGAAAAGGGTTAATCTTTCCTATGAAAGCATTGTTTTGACTGTCAGTTCAGCATCCCTTCTTCTTGCAATTATGGCTGTAGAAACAAGCTATGGAGCAATATCTCTCAGAGACTATGCTTTGACACGCTGCCCAGAGGATTTAGAAACACCAGTGCCCCTGACTTGGGCTGCAAAAGCCTTTGCACAACCTAGAAAATCCCAGCCTAAATTAGCTGGAAACATGATGTTTTTATCTAAATAGCCTTGAATCATGCTCAGCTGCATTCATTTAAGATTTGTGAAGACTTTCACCCCAAAAGCAAGCTATAAATTGAACACGTGGCTGTATTTGACTTGTGAAAACATGGTGTGGTATAGCAGGAATCCCTCATCATTCCTCTGGGTGAGGAGAGAATTTATTATGATAGCGTTCATCACAACTTTAATTCAAAGCTGCCATTTATTTCATTTGATGTCTTTTTTCACAGGGATTAATAACCATATACTTTAAAAGCCAGGTAGACTAAAATGTAGGCATTTCAGCATATTAAAATTATGAATGAGGGAAAAAGTTGCTATATGGGCTCATTCACTTCTTAGGTTGATATATTATCACTAGAAAACACGTCTTTTATATTTTATTGCCCATTTTGAATTCCCATGGTTCTCACATACATGGCATACAAAGAGAACAGAATAGCTCCAATTGTACAACTGTTCATGAACTTGGAAATTTTCTGGTTTATCCCATGGCTTTTTTTCACCTTTGAAGACCCACCTACGATGACAAGGATTCCTCTGCAACACAGCACTGGAACTGCAGTGTTCTCTCCCCATTAGACAAAAAGAAAAACAAAACATGGGAATATAAAAAGGTGAAATGGGTGGTATTATCTTTGGTCTATCTTCAATGCCTGGCTGTTGTTTTCCTGCAGGTGCAGCTTTTTCTCACCATCAAATTGTGCCAGGACAGCAGAGGAGCTATAGAATCACCTTCCCAGGGCAGCTCTGCTTTCTGCTTCTGGGATCAGCTCAGCAAACCTGGTTTGCTTTTGGAAAGCAGTGCTTGGCAGCCACTTGGTTCAAAGAAGATCAGATCAGTGAAGGTCTTGGCTCTTTAGAGGCTGGGTGTAGGTCAGGGGCTCTTGGCAGGGTGGTTCAAGCTAAGAGTCTCTGCAGAAAGCTGCCTGGTGCTACCAGGGATGTGAATTTACTGTTATGGATCTGGTTCTGAATTTCTACAAGCAAAATCTGTAGGTTTTTTATAGATTAAGTGTTGTTCAGTATGGAATAAGTAGTGTTTGTACACGGTATAAAGGACTAAAGTTCGTTAATCCTTTCCACATTGTAAAGAGTTCTGAGGGCCTCCAGTTTCCTTCTTCTCCTGGACTTTGATGCTCCCCCTTGTAAGCTCTGTGCTACAGCTTTCTAGACTTATAAAAATTCTTCTCATTTCTAGTCTTAAATTAGGAGAAAAGCTGAAGGGGAAGCTTTTCTTTGGCATGAGACATGCACATACCTTGGAAGGATGGAGACACTGGCTCATGTGCTGGAGAGGTTTTCTTCCTCTGGTGGCTCTGATGAGAAACTGAGGTGAATGAGCCCCATGTGGGCAATGCAAGTCTAAACTCACTGCAGGGTGCTCAAGAGATGGATGGCAAGAGCTGAGTCCAGACTCCACCTGTGGTCAGGGTAGCTGAGGACACGGCTCATCTGGAGGATATTGCAGGGCTGGAAGGGATGATTAATTAATTAAACAGGCTATGGAGTTACTTCTCAGTATCTACCAAGAAGCTCTGGTGTGTTTGCATTCCCGCTGCCAGGCAGCTGGAGCTTTGACTCATGTTTGTTTTCTAGGCTTTTGGGAAGGGAAAAGAATTATTGCCTTGTTCTGCTATTCCTTTTTCATGTGGGCATGAGAGACAGGAAACTGGAGCCAGAGAGTGAACTTGTGGCCCTGCCTTTCAGTTCTTGGGGTAATACAGCCCTGAGGAGGGCTCTGTACAGCCCAGGGAGAGTCAAACCCTCACTTTTGGGGTGCATCTGCATTGCCCTGAGAGCTGGTCTAAATTCCTTCTGGAAACCTTGTGGGCTTGCCTTTACACAAAGGATGTTGCTATCTGAGCCTGTGAAAGGGCTGTCATTGTGTGTTTGGTCGGTAATCCAGGAACTGAGGAAGATTAGTATGATGTGGTATAACATCTCTTTAGGAGCCCTACATATTTACCAGACAAAAATGTTGGCTCTAGGAAGATAAATAAATGTCAGAATTCAATTGGTTTGTCTCTGAATCTCAGAAATTGGTGTAGCAGCAGGGCCTAGACAATTAACACAATGAGAAATCTGAAAATAGCCTGTCAGGGCATAATGTGTTCAGCACAATAAATACAGTATGCACAATAAATAATAGATAAAAATAGATAATCTATTTCTAAAAGCACCTAATTACAGTAGTATCTGACAGTGCAGAATAGCTTACCATATTCTCCTGAGTAATTCAGAGGAGAGCTTCATTTGTTTTTGTGGTTTTTCTGTTATTTAAGCATCAAAGGGAAATTGGAGGCAAAAAGCTCTCAGTGTTTGAAGTAGGTATCACTCTTGTGATCAGCAGAGCTCGTGAGGTATACACAAGCTGGAAGCCTGAAGCAGATTGCAGTGTAAGCAGCAACAAGATGTGTTGTGTAGGAGGAGGGAATCTGGGACTTCAGCCTGACTGCTGCCCTTGGGCACTGAACTGAAAATGAACTTAAGTGGGCGTTACAGGGAGGAGCATCCAAGGGGTGTTCTGGTTCCATCTGGTGGGCCTGTACGTGGTGTAGGTCCAAGGGGGACACCCTGCTATCCCCTGCAGCAATGGCTTTGTCACCTTAGTCCCCCTGGCACGTCAAGGCCCCACCTAATGACTGCCAGCAAGGCTCTTGTGACCCCAGCCTGAAAGTGCTGAGTGTCCAGCTCGGAGCTGGATACACACTAGAACATTGATAACTTGCATCCTGAGGCAGTAAACTTTTCTTCTAGCACTGAGTGTATAACCACAAAGTTCATTTTCCAGAAATTATTCCAGCTATCAGTTGTTTCCACAGAGTTTCTTGCCCATGGTTGTTTATTTGGGGCTCAATACAGAAGTAATTGTTCACAAGGAAAATTCTTTTGAAACTAAATTGAGTGTTTGAAGGAAATTTTGAGTGTTGTGGGATGAGTTTTCACATGGAATTTCAAGATATTACCAGTTGGAAGCTGCTGGACTTCTTGAGAATAATACTTTTATGTTTAAAGTCTTCATAGGTAGCCTCCAGCTGTAACTCTGTCTGACCAGATCAAACTCAATTATCTGCTCCCTTCTACATTTGCATCAGAAAAGTACCACTTCAATGCTTTTGGGGGCTGGCTAGAGAAAAATTAAAAGCAATTCAATTTGGTGGGTCAAAAGACTTGAGAATTGAGGTCAGAGAAGTTCTGGCCATGGTTAGAAATGAAGCATCAGCAAAAAGCAGGCTGTTGATTTGGCAGTACCAATTCCTCTTCCTCCAATGCAAGGGCAGAGCAAAGATTTGAGTCTAGAACAGAGATGCTGGAATACCTGGTGCTCCATCTTTTTAGACATATTAAACACTTTCCATGGTTTTCTATTTATGCTACTCTGATATAATTATGATGACCAGCTAAGGGGTTTTGAACAGGATGGGGGGAATGCTCACATCTGTATCCAGTCTTCTCTGTGAGGATTTAGATGCTGGGAGATCAGCTCCTCTCTTTCAAATGACCTTACTATGCAATCAGCCTCATCCCCTGTCACAAGTAACTCATGTTGTGCCTTGAATCTTGCTCAGGTATGGGCCCAAACCCAGCAGCTTGCAGATGGAATCAGCAGCTGGAACCAAAGCAGAACATCTCAAAATTGGAGATATCAGATCAGAGCACTCTCCACTTCCGTGAATGTGGGAATCTGGGTCACATTGTGCCTTGGCCACAGTAAAGGATTTCATTAGGATCTCATCATAAATTCCTCTGACACTTCTGGAAAGGTGCTGACTGACACACACATGCACAAAACCACCTATGGCATGTGCTAGTTGACCTTGACATAACTTTAAAACACATCCCAGGGTGCCTTAAGACAGACAATTTAAAATCTCAGCCCTCCAGCTGCTGTGGCTGTGCCAGCACCAGCCATGTGTCACTGGAACACAGTGATCCCTGTGCACCCACCGTGCTCGCTGGAGCACCTGGGTGCCTGCAGAAGGTGCCATAAATCAAGGCAGGACAACAATCTGCCCACATATTCTGACTCTCATGCACACATAAATGAGAAATGAGAGCTAAAGCTGTAAGCAAGATGTAAGGAATACAGCTAAGGGAGCTGGGGGAAAGAAACAACCCAAAAATGACCGAGGCAAGCTGGTGGTCAAATCCATTCTGGTAAGCACCAATACCTAAGGAGCCAGGAGCAGCACTTATTGCTCTGATAATAGGCTGAGTTTTGGCGATGAAGGACAAATCAGATTGTAAACTAAGCAAATCAGGCTATCCAAAATTGCAAAGTGCTTTCCTTGTAGCTTTTCCAGGTAGTCCTTCACCATAACAAATTTGTGCACCAGGAATCTGCCACAGGCAGCATTTATAAATAGCAATGATAAAAGGCATTTCTGGTTCATCCACTGAATGAAGTTTGCATTGTTTTCTAGATCAAATCAGAACCCTTTCTGCTGATTTTTAAGCAACTCCTTCCTAATCAGTGAAGTCAGTGAGAGTTTTACAGATGTAGCATTTAGGTGCATTATCTTCTTTCACTGCCCCATTTACAGATGAATGGTCTCTCTGACGTTCCCATGACTTTCTTAGTTATAAGCTTTAATAATTTATTATTATTGTTTATCTTTTCTCTCTATTTCTAGATATTTGCTTCACCGATTTGCACTGGATTTCCATATTTAATGGTTGTGGGTTTTGCCTGAATAAACACCAGCATTCATTATTTATAACTTGAGGCATCTATAGCCAACTCTTTTCATTGTAATTAGGGCTTTTTTTAAATGCTGGAAGTGAACTTTAGTTTCTAGTGTTGCAGTAAGTTTCCTTACATTGATGGTGCCTTCACTTTGTGATATGTCTGGTAGACTGAAATAGGAGCTTGTGTGATAATCCCTGGAAGTGTCCCAGGCCAGGTTGGATGGGACTTTAGAAACCTGGTCTAGGGAAATGTGGTCCAGGGATGTTGGAACGAGATCATCTTGGACATCCCTTCCAACCCAAACAATTCTAGGATTCTATAGTTCCTGTGAAATCAATTATTCCTTCTTAAATTTATCGTGAAGAATTATAAATGTTGTTGGCACAAGCAACCCTCTTGTCTGGTGTAAAAAATAATCCAATCTCATTGATTCAGCACCTACAGATCCTCTTGACTCCAGCTGTTATCATGGCACTTGCACTGAATCTGGTGTTTTGAACTTCCAGCACTGCTCAAACACCAGAATGTTTGTGTGGGGTTTTCCCCCTTATTCCTTGCTGTCCTGAAAGCTCCAACAGCTGTTCAAAGCAGGGTAAACAACAGGAGCCAGCTGGTATTCTTCAGGTTTGATGCAGGAAGTGGAAGGAAGCTCTTCTTTCAGGAGAAGCTCAGATAAGGTTAGAAAATGTGTGTCATGACTAATGTTTCAGTGATAGCCAAGTACTGGAACAGGCTGTCCAGGGCAGTGGCTGAGTCACCATCCCTGGAGGGATTTAATGATGAGGTTCTGAGAGACACGATTTAGTGGTGGACTTGGCAGTGCTGGATTAATGGCTGGGCTCGATGATCTTAGAGGTCTTTTCCAACCTAAACATTCCTGTGATTCTATAGCTCTAGTGGAAAAATTGGTTTTGTAGTGTTCAGGATGTGTGGTCCACACAGTGCATTTTTTCACCCCTTAAAGAGGCAATGGCAGAGCCATCCCATGAAGCCTGAAATTAGGAGTATTTTCCTGTTACAGGACTCAGTCTAGTGAAGTTAATGGAAACCTTCACAGCTGTTTCAATTTTCTTTGGATCCAGCCTACAGCAGCTGCAGAGATACAGAGCTGCTCACCTGAGCTTCTGAGAAACGTGCTGGAAATAGGGATGCTAAAAATTACAAGTATTTTATTTGACCTGGTGGTGGTATATGTGGTTCCTGGTTAAAGGGTAATACTGTAGCTGTTTAGCTGGGTTTCAGTTTTGCAACAGGAGAAAATAGGTATTCCTTACCAAGTAGGGAGGGTAAGAAGTCAAAAGAAAAAAAATGGACTACACCATCCTGTGCAGTCTCCAAACCAGCTGGCAGGCTGCTGCATATTTACGCCAATATCTCACACATCCTCACCCTTATTAAAGCATCCTACCTCAAGCCTGTGATGGTTGATTAGCATTTTGAGAGGTTCAGACACATTTTTACCAGGTCTCCACACTTTGCACCCCAGACTGCATTATTCCAACATGGAGTGCTGGCAATTTGCAGGGATGTTGCCTGTCTGACAACATCCCACAGCAGCCTCTGGTGCTAGGAATGGTGGTGAACTGACTCTTTGGACTCTGCTTCAGCCAGACAGCAAGCTTCTTATTCATTCATCAGCCTCCAGGCCTCTTTGCAGTAATTCAACTAAACCAGCACAACATGGAGCTGTCGGTTGTCTGTGCTGCTTGGCTATCTGAGGCACCTTCAGAGCAAAGCTGTAGGGACAGTGGTCTCCCACAAAGGCTATGGCAGCTGTCCAGGATAATTCAGAATCTAAATAAGTTTCAAAAGTTACTTAAAACAAGGAAACATGCTTAAATAGGAGCACCATTTAAATAAAATCAGCAGCGCACCAACATCAGTGAGGTTTAAAGAGCAGCTCCTTCTTCCACAGCTTCTGTGCTGCACCAGCATGCCTTGCACACCCTGCCCCCCTATTCCCAGGCACACGTGGGTGTCCAGCTTTGGCTGGGAGTGAAGTCAATACAAGGACTTCAGCAATTATTCTGGTTACACACCTTCTTACAAACGTCACTTAGAGGAAAATATCATCTCTGTCAACCTGTTAGCAAGACTGGTGCTACAAATGCATCAAAACCCAAGAGCTGGTGATACTTTTTCTGGAAACCTCTAAATCACAGCATTCAGAGGTGTTGGTGCACATCCTGCAGCTGTGGAGCAGGTCTGTGGTAGTTACATGGGTCACTTACCATGGACCTAAGTCCTGCTGCAGGAATATCCTGTAGGTGCTCTCCTGATGGATTTCTAGCATCTGAATTACTCTGGAAAATAATATATTTTTAAAACTCTGAGTCATTAAAAGGGGAAATAAAAGCTCATTATTTGGTTCACTAGAGCAAGAAAAGTTGCTTTCCTTTGAGGGAAGGATCATGCCTGAGTTCTGGATACATCCTGGAGTGGAGGCTGGTGTGGGTTGTCCATGTCTACCCCTGTGCTTTGGACTTTGCTAATCTATGAAACCATGACATGCCAAAACATATTTGGAAGTACAGCTAAGGGCCCCTTCCCTTGTTGCAGCATGGATCTGGGGGTGACTGGATAAACTCCCTCCCTGCATTTCTCAAGGCATCTCTCCAAAAGCATTTTTTTCTCTCTCTCTCTTTCAGGGAATGTACTACAGGGAGCTGCATTTTCTTCTTTCTCTGCAACATGTTCTAATTTATAGGATGAGATTTGTGATAATTGAGTTCAGTGCTGAATGCTGAGCCTTCCCCATAGCCCCTGGGGTTTTCCTGGGAATAAGATGGATTGCCCAGTATGCTTCACACAAAAGAAATGATGAATGAATAAATAAATACATGAATAACAGCATGCCTCATTTTGCCTATATCTTAGCAAGAGAGAAAGCTAATTCTTTAAGTATCAGGAATGTGCTCATTATGCAAAAATGACAGAGCAGATGCACATATTCAAAATAAGTATATTAAAAATCCCATTTTAGCTCCTGGAGGACAAGTGCAATTGCAAAATTGGGTGCAATTATATTTCTCTTCCCACCTATGGTGTGTTCTCTTTTGAATATGTATTTGTTTGAGCTGGTTGCATCTAGAAGCATGGAGTTTCCTGTGATTGAAAAAGCAAATTATTATCACTACCAGCTTGTGATACTTTACATCAGAGCCTGGCTCCAAGGTTGTCTGAAGTCACTACAAAGGTTCTTTTTGAGTCCAGCTGGCTTTGCATGCAGGCAAGGGCTGGTCTCTTGTGCAGCCATGCTAGGCATGTGTTAATAGCCACACAAAAGAGGATACAATGCAAGTGGGGCTGTTCATCATAACTAACATTTAATCAAAATAAAATTATGAACTGATAATTGGATGTCCTTGCCATGACTGCCCAGAGCCAGAGCCCTGGGTAGGGTCCCTTTCATACACACAAATAAATCAGACAAGGAGTCTGTTGTGGGCAAAGAGATTAATCTTTCACATGAGCATGAACAATAGTGGAAATAAGTGTTGCTCATGAGACCATTGGACTGCAGAAATATGCTTAGTGCTTGTCAATGAAAGGAGCTCCTCTTTCTTACCCCTACAGTAGCATTAAAGATTGTCGAAGTTCTGCATGCCCAAATTTATGAAAAGGCATAATGAATGAATGGGGAAAACCTGACTGGATCTAAGGCAGCTGCTTTCATAATGTACATGCTTCCACTTCAGCAACATAAAACAGAGGGGGAGGTATAAAACCAAACCCAAACAAGGACAGGGAGTTTGGGAAGAGACCTGGAGAATGGACCCACCCAGGCAAGGAAGATGGACAAAATCTTTCATGGGAATTTAGCTGCAGGAGTTATCCTACAGTATTTTTTTTGAATTGACAGTAAAAGTAGGATTTATCTCCCTAAATGCCAATCCCTACAGTATCTGGAAAAGCCTAACCTTTTTCTTAAACTTATGAGAAACAGGGCTTCAAAGACTAAAAGTCAGATGAATGGTAAGGAAAGGAGCCTTTTGTTCACAGGGGAAAAATTAGTAAGAGATGCTGAAAATGCTCATTAACAGAACTGTTTCCTAATACATGGTCTTACAATATTTTAACTGAGAATTCTGTTCACTCCTGCCCAGCCTGCTCAGCTGTGGTGCACTGGCAGTGATGCTGCTGCTGCTGTTGGGGTGTTTATGCTCCCTCTGGTACTGCCCTGCAAGGATGACTTCTGATCTCACATCCAGCCCTGCACTGTACACTGAGAAAAGTGTGGATTTTGTCGGTTTTCCCCTTTTAACTGATCCCATTACCCCGATCCCCCTGGAGCAGGCAGAGCCTCAGCAGCAGCCCTGCCCTGTCAGGATCAACCAGGCTGGCTCTGCATAGCCCCTTCCTTCCACAGGAGCCCAGCCTGACCTCGGGGAGCTCTATCTCCTGCACACATCAATTTTTCTCTTTCAGACAGCTATTTTGCCAGAGGAAGGGAGCTGCTGCCTGCCTAGTCAAGGTGCTGTGGAATTCATGGCAGCTGAAAATCTGCTTTTCAAGCTTTGGTGAGCCAGGATTAATTGGAGTTCGGTGTTGCAGGTACCCACTTGGCTCCATTTTGTCAGTCACATATTATGTGTAATCTGAAGCCAGCGATTTTTTTCTCCTATTTCTTTTGCTGGTCCAACAATAATTTCTTACCTTTTCTCTCTCTCCCTCAAGCAAACAAGTTAATAACTATATTTGCTGTTAATTATCCCTAAAATAAGTGCAGCTCCATAATTTGAGAGTTGGAATGTCTTTAATTTAATGAGAAGAAAACTCATAAGAAAAAAGCAGACCAAACAAAATGTAGCATTTTGAACAGTACAATATTCAGCATTTGTGTCTCTAATTTTATATCTGAAATGAGTGTTGAAACCAGGGTGATGGGTACCAGTGAGACGCTACAGCAAGAATGCTGGTTACTTATGTGAAGAAAAGAATCTCAGTCAGATTATTCTGGGGTTATCATAAATATATCCAGAAATAACAGAAGACAAAATTAGCTGCAATTGTTAACAGAGAACCCTGTGTAGAATAGGAAAAAAAAAAAAAAAAAAAACCAAAAAAAACCCAACTGTGCTTCTGGGACTATTTTTATTTCTACAAGGAAGACTTTTATAAGATCTTTCATCCTCTCCATCATACAAGAGGAAGGTTGTCTGCTTTCCAAGGTTTAATGAGCAACACTTTTGAATACTGCTGCAGACTTAGAGACCTTCTAATGAGTATGGTGCCAGTGGAAAGCCACCGCTGTCCAAACTGAAAGAAAATATTACTCAAATAACAGAAAATCTAACATTCAAGACTGTGCCTGGGAAATACAAGAGCCCAGCCCTGCCACAGGACCGTGATGCTGACACAGACTGCAACTTCAAGGTATTTAAATGGGGCTAGTTCTGCCCCATAAGGTGCCTGGTGATGTGGGCCAGGCCCTGTGTTTGGTTCCTGATGGGGCTGCTGGGCCAAATCCTGCTCTGTCTTGATTTGTACCTGGGCACAAATCCAGAGGGGATTTGTCAGAGGGGAGAGATCGAGGTGGCAGAAATCTGAAACAGTCTGCTCTCCTTCTCAAAGCGTGAAAGAAGGAGACAAGAGTGCAGCTGAAATCAGCTTTCTAAAAGAAAATAAACCAAGATAGGTGGGGTGGTTTTTTTGCAATCTATTCTTGATTTCCTTAATTAGTTGGGACCAACAGCAGCAACACAAACAGAGAGTGTGGCATTTAGCTGGACAAAAAGCAAGATGGACTAAACTTCTAATTAGACCTTGTGTATGAAGACAAAAGACATTTTCCAAAATAGCTAAATATTGTACTTTAGGATATTGCCCCAGAGGGTCATGAAGGTAAGAAGACATAGACAGAGAGAGAGTTTTTTTTATAGCTGGGTTTTTTTAAGAGATTGTTAAAATTGTCACTAGAAATTTACTGAAAAAGACAAGTTTGTGGACAGAAGAACCACAGAATGAGGGGGAAAATGCCACAGGAAGGAAGAAGAGTAATTCTAGGAGTAAACAGCTACTTTTAGAAAATACCATCTGTCCTGAATATGAATTTGCCATATACTATAACTCAAAAGATTTTTCCATTGAATTCCCAGCTTGGTCTTTGTTCAAAGTTGGCAATCTCAACCTTACTTAGATAAGGTCACATCCCATCATTAATGCATCCCTTCATATGGAGCCAAGGGTTACTGGGGAGGAAAATCTCCATTTCCAGAGTTCATCTCAACTTCTCCCGTGATATCATGGTGTCACTGGGGTTTTTCACCTCCATTTGTCCACCTCTGGAACCTGGTGGGACCTGTATCCCATGGGAAGGGTGTGGAAGCCTGGTCCCACTTGCTAATGCATGTGGAAGATAGGGCAGCATGTAAACACCAGGAGTCACCTCACAGCAGATGCTAAAAATATGATATTGCCTAAAGTCACAGCTGGCAGAACATGGACAACAGGCAGAGTGCGAGTGACTTCTGCCTTTTGCATGGAAAAGATCCTGGGATGTCCAAAACACACAGGAGAATGGACTATTTTAGGTAATGACAAGAAAAATACCTTAATAAGCAGCTTCACAAGCCATTTATATTCAATCTTCTAATTGCCCACAAACACTGGAGGTGGGAAGTTGTCTTCTGAAATATGTTATTCTCCATCAAAGATTGTTTTCTTCAGGGTTTTCTATGATATCAGTAGGAAATCAGAAAATGAGAGGGAAAACAATTAATAGATATAAACATCAATCAAGTTGGAAAATAGGCCTAATGATTTGATCCTTTGAAGGAACGAGGCTGGCTTTCATCCCTAAGTCCTAGGCAACTCTTAAAGGATGAAGAACAGAGCAGTGAAGGGAAAAAAGACAGACCCAGATGAGGGTTACATGGCAACAAGCTTAGACAGAGACTGTCCCCAAATGGCCTTGTTAGGGACAGAGACTTTTCCCCCACATTTTCCCTGGAAAGACTTCCCTTTGAATAATAAAATTGAGTTAGGGACAAAACCAAGCAGAAACAAAGAGTTGTCTTGGGTCCAGCCAGTGGTAGTTTCCCACACCTTTGCAGAGGCAAAAAGGGGACTACTGTCCCACCCTGCATGTCTGGAGGGGCCCAAACTGCTGATGCCTCCTGTCACCCACCCAAGCCAGCACCAAAGAGAAGGGCAAGAGTGCCTAAGAGGGGTGTGTCACACCAAAAGTTGTTTGTAGTTAATCCTGACTTAATGTGGTTTTTAATAGCCCCCTTTTGATCTGAATATAATAGAGGACAATGGATCCATCAGCTGGAAATGAGAATTTCCAGAAATGAGGGTGAAAATTTTTAGCTAGAAAATAAAGCAGCAGGTGCTGTTCCACAGTGTTTGAGGAAAAAGTGATCTTGTCTGGAGGTTGCTGAGTGTGGTATAGCACATCTGGGAAATAGAGCTTGGCTGATTCCTTTAACTCTGGTTTCACTGTGCTGGAACTTCCATGTTTTCCATTAATTTTCCACCTAATTTATCCAGACAGACTTGTGATTACAGTTTTTTCTTCATTTCTTTGTGTCAACTCAGCAAGTCCTGTTCAGGAGCTCTGCTGCCAAGCAGCACTTTTCCCCACCAGTGGCTTTCTGGCTTTAAGAGAATTATTAGTGCAAAAAACATATCCTCCTTACATTGATGTAATGGGCATTGCAACACAGCCTCGCTGAGTTTTCCACCACCAGCTGCAAACACTTTTCTTGCTGGTGGCCACCCATTTGGACATTCAAAATCAGATGTCCATGGAAATTCTCCAATTGCTTCCTACCAGCCACACCCTCTTCCCTCTTCCGACAGAACTGGAATAGGGATGCCCAGGACTCAGTCTGTGGTGTGGCTGTGGACACACACACATGGGCTGTATTTTAGATAAACACTGCCCCTCCTTGAAACCCCTGCTCAGCAGAGGAGTCCAACCACAACCTGCTCCTGAACACCAGCACAAAGAAAAAATAATGGTCTTTCAGCATGGATAGAAGGACGGAGGGAACTTCAGGGAGCCATGCTGCTCTTAATTAGCAGTTATCTCCAGTAGCTTGTCTGATTAATGGCTGCACCTCACACTTTAACTGTAGAAAAGGTGCAGGGAAGGTGCTTGGAAATTTCTTTGTCCCCCACAATTACTGTGGAGACTGGAACAGTGGGGATCTCTTGTCAGAGTAAACATCTCAGTCCTTCCCCCAGCTCAGCTCTGTGCAAGCACCACAGATACCAACAGGTCCTGGGAGCTGGTTTCACCTGCATGTTGGGACATGCAGGTGAAACTTCCAGGCCAGACCACTCTGCTGAACTGGTTTCAGAAATGTGGGGTTTTGGCATGTCAGTGAGACATGAGTTGAAAATTGTATCCTCTCCACCATGGATCTTTGGGCATAAAGGGCAGGTAATAACAGTCACCAGCCACAAATTTGGAGACCTTGTCAGAAAAGGTGTTTCACCAGCCCCAAACATGGCATTACTATGAACAGCAATGCAGCAACATTTCCCAATCAAAGTTGAATTACATGAAAATTACAATAATTTCATGGCTATTGGGACAACTCTATTCTAAACCTGCTTCTCTCTCCTTTTCAGTAAGTTCACTTAATTGCACATTCACTGCAAAGTAAAGAAAGGTTTTAAAGTACATTTACCTTGTAAAAATATCAAATCTTCTTTAGAACGAGCACTGGTGAATTATGAATGAAGGCAAGCAGTGCTGAAAGTTCCTGCTTATGCATTTTTAAATGTAGCCTTTCACTTCTGATAATACTTTTAAAAACTCACTGGACTGGAGCTTACATTTTATTGCAGAAAACAGCCACATTCCTTGCCACCACATTCCCTGATCTGAAGGAGTCACAGCTGCTCTAGTCCTGCTGTCGCCCTTGCAGCCTGGAGAAGAGGCCAGCAGGTCTGAGCAAAGGTCACTTCAAAAGCGCAGGAGAGGGAGAATTCATTGGAAACAGCAATTGCAAACTGAGAAGAAAAAGTAAAGATTTCAAAATTTAAAAATTAAAAACCCACAAAAATTAATTCAGACAAATTTTCAGCTTTCTGTTTTGACTTCTTGCTGGGCAGGATGGTTTCTGGTGTGGACATACACAACCCTTACCAAGCTTGAGATAAGAAATAAGTAAATTCAAATTACAAGAACAAGGGGCAGAAGATAACTTCCAGCTTTTCCTTTCCTCTCATGCACTGTGTCTATCAATCTTTCTTCAGAATGATTTTCACAACTCCAGAGTTAAAGGCCAGGAAGAGACCTCAGACCAGATCTAAACCTGATCTTCCTTCTGTCAGCATTTCACCCAGTGTCCCCAGACTGACCCCATAATTATGTGACCAAAGCAGTTATCTGAAGGGCAACTCCAGTTGGTTTGAAACCACAAGGAAATGACGAAGTGATTTGCTCCCTTGGCCATTCTCCTAATGCTCTCCATTCAACCCCAGTGCCTCCTCTCCAGTGAATGTGTCACTTCTGTGCTACGTCCCTTCTCAGCATGTTATATAGATCCTGCAGTCACGTCCCCTTGCAGCTTTCCATTCAGCTCAGCTTTTTCAATTTGGCAGTGCCAGTCTCTGCTGAGCTCCTGCCAGCCCTCCCAAACCCCTCCACGCATGCAGTCCCATCACAGGTATTTATCAAAAGCAAACTTTCTCCTGTCTGCCTCGTCTCCAGACAGATCCCACCTAGGAAATTACCAACTTTGTAGATCTAGGCCTTATCTAGAAAATTTGTTTTCTAATTGATTAGTATTAATTATAGTCCTGTCCATGCATTTTATCTTCATAGGATTCAGTCTTCACCTCTTGGATGACAAAAAGTCCCATGAGCAGGAATGGCTGGCCTGATTCTAATACTGATGTAGCAGCAGCATCCTTGTAGTCCTGGACTTTACTGTGTTCAAGCTACCCAAAAATGATTTCTCATGGGCCAGAGATTTCCTTGGCCACTTCCTCTGAGATGCTAAGTGGTGAGAATAATTAAATCTGATTTTTCTTCTAGCAGATGATGCCTAATGTTTCCTAGCTGGATGGACCAGGAGGTAACAGCCAAGCCTGTGTGAGAAGAGAGTGGCTTTCCAAATACAGAAAGTATCTTCTGAATGGCTCTTCCTTTCTCATGGCTGCATGAGCTTCAGTATCTCCACCTAATATTAGGCCAGTGATGTTGCTAGGATATGTTTTTACTTGAAAACAAATATCTTTTTTGTTTTTCTTAACCCTTCCTGCTCTAGATTTTTGGATTTATACGTCCACCTCATTCATTTTCTGTACCAAATGGCATCCAGTTTGAGCTGGCTGCTGCCCATCCCTACACACACACACATTTCCCCATGTGATGTAGGTTGCTTTTTTCACTCCAGCTGGTGAATGTATTTCATCAGAGGACCAAAAGCAGGCTTTCACCTCAAATTGCTGTTTTCTCTCTTAGGTGGAGATTTTGCATTTTAAGAATTGGCATATTTCTATTCCCATTTTCTTTCCAATTTCTTTTGGTTTTTCCATCAGTTCCACTTGACAGTGATCAGCTTAGTGAAATATCTTCTTTGCAGCACAACATATACACGACTGCATTTGTTCACCAAAAATTTGCAGTCAGCAACCTGTGCTTCCAAGATACAAACATCCAAAACAATGAAACCAGGTTTCGTACGCAGGTCTGTGATTATTTCCCAGTCTGACCTCCAAAACACATTGCATTTCCTTACACAGACTCCTGGTTTGAAGAAAAACAGTATAGGTAGAAACTTAAAGTGCAAAATGTCTCAAGGCACAATACAGTACAGTGTACCAGGTTTTACAAAAATATGCAATAAACCAGGTGGATCAGGCTCCCACTCCTTCACTTAAGGGAATTACCAGCAGTGCAGTGTTCCAGTTTCCAGCCATTAGCAATATGTCCTCCTGTAAATGCAATTAAAAATCTCTCCCCAGGAAAAAAAAAAAAAAAAAAAAAAAAAAAAAAGTCGAAGCAAATTATCGTCTCTTCTCAGATTTTTTATCGGACTGCACCATCTAGAGGGCGGCAGGGCGGCAGCAGCATCATCACCCAGCTCGGGAGGGTACCAGTGATGGAGACATTGCTCTGTCCCACTGCACCAAAAATACTCCCATCTGTGCTATCATCAGGGCAGCTCTGCAGGAACACATGTTGCTGAAAATATTTTCCTGTCTTTGTGTGAATTGCTGTCAAGGTGAGCAAAGGACATGACCCTGATCTGTGACCCACCACCTGGAGCCAGCAGCTATGTGTGTGTGAGCTAATTAAACTCACATTAAGCTTGGTAGTGACCTCTTATTTGGCAAGGGAAGTATTTCCTGGTTTGCAGTGTGACATCTGATATATCAAACCATTAATCAGTTTATTTTCAGGTTATTAACACATACAGCCACGGCTCAGTACAAGGTCATGCATTTGGGTCACAAAAACCTCCTGCAGTGCTACAGGACTGGGGCAGAGTAGTTGGAAAGCTGCCCAGTGAGAAAGGACCTGGGGGTGCTGGTCCACAGTGAATGAACACGAGCAGGTGTGCCCAATGGCACCTGGCCTGCATCAATAGTGTGGCCAGAAGCACCAGAGCAGGGATTGTCCCTCTGTGCTGGGCACTAGTGAGGCCACACCTCAAATCTCCTGGTTTGGGGCCCCTCATGACAAGAAAGACATTGAAGTGCTGGAGCATGTCCAGGAAGCAGTGAAGCTTGGCAAATCCACCAATCTCTGCCTCCAAAATGCAGGTCAGTGTGATACCCCAGACAGCCAGTAAGTGATGTGTCCAAATTCAGCTTTCCCATCAGCTAATAAAGAAATTGTCAATAATATTAATTCAATAACAGTTTCAACTGCTACTAGAACTTTTTGAAATAAGCCTAGGGATTGAGGCAAGAAACTTCCTGATGCAGATAGACCATGTCTTCATGCAATTCTCATTTCTCATGCAACCAAGCTGACAGTGAATGGTTGGGAGAGAAGAAAGAAAATGCAAGAATAAATGGATAGAACAGTGCTGGTTACCTTCATTTTAAAGTTCAATAATTTTTAGTAACATTCTCATCCTTGCAAGACCTTGATCCTTCCCCTCTCCTCAGGGAGTACAGCCCAGAAGCTGAGTGAAATCTTCCAATGAGTTTTACACAAAAAGCTGTTGCTTCTTAGCTGTCCAGGGGAGAAAAGTTATGAATAAGCACCAGGGGGTCTTTAGGCAGCTGTGCTTGGAAATAGGCTCTATAATAGTTTCAGTTCTACTCCTGTGTAATGAAACCAAGCAAGCAGAATCTGGGGCCTCTCCCTCCAAGGGATTAAGAGCAATTTGCTCCTGAGCAGTTAACAGCAGCTGACCTGGAGGAATATCCAGTGAGGGACTCTCTGCTCTTGCTCAGCATGATAAGCACAGAGTAGGACAAAGCTGAAAGGGAGCCCTGCCTGCCTGCACAGGGCAGAGAGGGGCAATGGGCTCTGCACTCCCTCACCAGCTCCCCACACCATGCTAGATCCCAGTGCTCCACTGATACCATGGCCTGGGACACAGCTGAACTCTTTCTGGGGATAATTTTGTGGGGACAATCTGTTCCAGTGTCACAGTGCTGCCAGTTCCTGAATGCAATTTGATGTTACAACTTGAAACCAAATTGCTTCTGAAGACCTTGTGCAATGCAGGCTGTTAGGATGATTTCATTAGCTCCACCGGATTAGCTTCCTCAGAATGGACAAGTTAGTTATTTCTTCTGAATACTGAGCATTTACAGCAGTTCAGCTGCTTTGAATTGTGTTAAATAACCCCCAAATGGATAATCAGGTGCTAGTAATTGGAGCACCATTCCCGTTCCAGCACGTCCCCATTTCCCCTCCCATCTCTTCTCCCACCATAGCACAGCTTGTGCCACATGAGCACCACGACATGGGGGAGCTGATGCAAGAGCAGGGGATCAGGATGAGGAATCTATTCAGCTGAGTGCTCTTTCCCAAAAGTGTTGTCTTTTCCTTGGACACCTCCAGGAAATTAAGAGGTTTCTCAATCTACTCTCATCTGGTAGCAAAATACACTGACAAGCTGCAGGATAGATCTTTGTAAGACTCAGATTGCTGCAAGATGGAGAGGTTTGTAAGACTCAGATGGCTCAAACAGCTTTACACTGTCCTAAGGAAAACTGGGGACACCCCTTCAAACTGGGGAACAGTTGCTCTTCTTTGCTTCCAAATAAAGATTAAGTTCTAAACTGCCCAAATCAGATATTAATGTACTGGGGTTGGAGCCAGGCAACAAGTGTCAGATCCAGACTTCAGCAACCAAAAATAACCTTGGGAAACAATCTTCTAAATGCCAAGAGTTAATTAAGAACATGTCCATCCCCACTTGTATTCTAGGGGAATGAATCTAAATACATTTCTGTCTCTTTGCTCAATGTTGTTCAGCCCTGTACCAAACAAACATAAAAAGCTGCAATGCTTTTTTTTTTTTTTTCCTAGAAGATTCTTTACCCAAAAAAGATAGAGATATATAAGCCATTAACCACAAAAAATTGAGATGAATTCTGCATGCTCCAAATTTAGAGGGTTTTGGGATCCAAGATTTCTACTGAGTTCTATTTCAAAATGCAAATAAGAGTTCATGATTCAGATACCCTTTCTACAGTCTTCTCATCCTGGTACCTGATTTTTACTTATGAGATAAAATGAGCAAAAGGATGTGTTCCCTCCTAATCTCTTTTAGTACAGAATAGCTCAAAGTACATTGTATGACCCCTAAAACTGCCATGCTCAAGTTTTCTCAACCACCAGGGCAGAGATGCATCACCAGAAGATCTCTCTGCAGCACGTGCCAGAATAGGATTCTCTGCTTATTTTAAGTGAAAATTTGGCTTCTTTGCATCCTGCTTCCTGGAACCCTTTTCCCACCCCTGTGTCCTTTGTCAGCAGCAATGTAACTGAGCAATTTTCAAGATTGTTTCTGTTTGTAGGCTGCTGCCACAGCATAAATGGCCTTCAGCAGCCCAGAACCCATCTCAGGTAGCAAAGGGGCTGCTTCAGGTTTCCCAAACTCGCTGAGTAAATCACACAAGAGCCACCAAGCCCAGGTAAGCCACCCAAGAGCTCTGCTGCTGGATACTGGTGGAAAAGGCAGCTTGCAGAGTGGGGTCGCTTGTCCTGCAGATCACTGGTTATCATTTTAGCATGGGCAGTGTTTCTTGGGTGAAATAAACTAGAGATATGAAGTAAAATAACCAGGACTGTCTTGTACCATTTCTTCCTTTCAACGATGCAGGGTGCTGGGCAGTGGCAATGCATGATTTGGAGAGTCATGACATTAGGATCTGAGCCTTTTAAATTCCTTTTGACTATCTTTTTATTTTCCAAATTGACTGGTATTCAACAACAACAACAACAACCAAAAAAACAAACAAAAAAAAGGTCAATTTGTAAAGACTCCCAAGCATCTTTAAAGAAATAATGGTTGAAATAATCCATATCTCACCTCCACCCACTGATCACCCTGCTGAGGACCAGCCTACAAATGGTAACTCCAGAGTTCCTCCTTTAGACTATCATTAACAACAGGATCTGCAATTAAATGTAGACATATTCCTTGTTGTTTCCTGGTGACTGCCTTTGTCACCACCCACACAACTCCTCCTGCTCTGCTCCTATTCACCCCAGCAGCTGCCATGGTGTCAATTCATTCAAGTCCTCTAGGGCTCTGTTTGCCAAGTGCAGCTTTGGGCTATTTGGGTGCCCTTGGAGTTGTGGCAGCAGGCTGTGCTGTGGGCAGCAAAAGGGGCACAAAATAGCTCTGTTGCTGGTGGAGCTTCCTGCTGCAAAATACCTCATAAAATACCAATTTCACCACAGAGCTGGGTTGGAGCTGCAACCAGGAAGAGACATTGGGCTTTCTTTACTTTGGGGGCTACTCACCACTATTGGAGCAGGTGAGCACAGAAAATGTTGGATTTAGGAATATCTTTCACATGGTAAAAGTACTGACTTGGCTACCCTGTGATTTCCCAGATCCTATTTTTTTAGTTTGGGATCAGACACAGCCAAATACAGAGTCCCTGAATCCTTGAAGTTTCATAAATTGCTGTTTGCCTAAAATTGCATAAATTTTGTGGAAATTCACACCAGCAGCAAAATACTATAAATCATCTTCTGTTATTTCCCTAAAAGCATTCTATCCAGAGCTCAAGAATTGGGACCATAATTTCTAAATTCAGAACTCCTGAGAATTATTCATAGGAATCGAGGAACAACTTGGAAAATAAGGAAGATAATAAAGAAAAATAAGCTACTCTCACGAATACTCATTAACAGGGTGATGTGCTTGTAATAACCAGTCCTTCACTTACACACAGCCAAGTGAGCTGCTGCAGAAAAGGTTAGTCAGAAAATACACAGGATTTGACTCTCAAATAGCAAAATCTACTCTTAATCAAGACGTGTGGTTTACTGTGAACTTGCCTATACATTTCTAAAAGTGACATACACCAGATTAAAGGGAAGAAGCTGAGCTTCCATTAAAATACTTGGCTTCTTGAAGGTCCCATTTTGTTAAATTCACCTGCCTAAAAGACACTGAAAATTAAAAACTTTTAGTGCTACAAGTTGGCTTCAGCCACTTTTAAATCCCAAAGAAATTTCAAACTGAAAAACTGATGAAGAAAAATAATCTAAAGTCAAAACTCAATTAGAAGAAGAAGAAACAAAGCTGGTTTATATTTGTAGGAAGAGTCTTTTAATCACACTTGACTAGCTCAAACATAAACCATTATTTCACAAACAGGTACACAACAAAGCTCCCAATCTTGCTAAATTCAGCAGCACTAGCATTACTCTACAAATTTTTTCACCTGAAATTACTGATGGTGAGGATGCACTTGGTGTGGCAGAGATCAAAGCTCATTTCTCTTTATACTCAGCTGTGTGCATCAGAAAGCCTCTCATAAGATGAAAAGGATAGAAAAAAGCAAGGAAGGAGTTCACACCTCTTTAAGGAGCTATCAGCAGTAACCTCAGAATACAATGTTAGCTCTGGTTCTCTGCCACAAGTGGCTTTCATGTGATGGAAAGCCAAATACTTGAAGGAGGATAAATGATGATGAGTGAAGGGTAATTCTAATTCAGAGGAAGAGAAGGCAGCTCATGTCTGGCTTTGAGGAAAATGTAATCCCATGTCCCTGCCACATTAACCATCAAGTGTTTATCCTGGAAGGAAGTTGAATCGTTTAACTGGTATTATCAAAACATGAACTATTTTTTTTTCAGAATGAAGAAAACCCTTGATAATTGAATTTACTTACAGGGAGAAATACATCAAATCAGAATTATGAGTGAGGAGGGGTGAGTTTATGCAAGAAAATAAATTATATTGGTAATGGTGAAATATTATTATCATATGGTATTTAAGATTTGGGAATCAGATTACAGAATGTGATCCTATTATAAAAGATGGGGATTGTGGAAAACTGGACTGTCCTAGGAGGTTTGTACAGCCACAGGTTGCATTTTATGGAGAAATTTGAAGGGATTATACCTGAAGAGAAACCAGTACATTGAGAACCTGGGGGGAGGTAATCCTGCAGCTCAGTTCTGAAGGAAGGTGGTATTCCTTCCTGCCATCCCCTTCCCCTAAAGAAATAATAGCACTTGCTTAGGGGCCAGTTTCCAGTTGCTTTTGCCCTGCCAGTTTGATCTGCATTGTTTTGGGATTGTTCATGCAGCTCCCAGAAAACTTCTGCGTGGGAGAGAGCTATGAGTAAGTGAACTGGAATGAATTACTACTTTCAAAGGAAAATAAAATCAGGAAAACACAGTGCTGCCTCTCCCTATCCCTCCTGTTCCCTGAGGTGCAGGGCTTCTAACAGTGAAGGTGTCAGCAGGGTCAAGGAAGAGGCAGTGAGTGACCATCCCCTGCTCAGCCTGCCCTTGGCTGAGCCAAGGGATCCATCAGGGGATCCTTGACTCCAACTGACCACTCAGCCTTGATTCAAACAGTCCCTGCAGGGTCACAGCTGCTCCCAGGGACTGCCTCTGGTGGCTGGGGACACAGACACTGCTGTGCATAGGCTCCAGCTGCTCAGAGCTCCCTCCCCATCCATCCACTGCATCACCTTCCTCCATCCATTCCCCTCCCCATCCATCCACTGCATCACCATAGGGCATTACCTTTGCACTTGCAGGACCACGTGTGTCCAGCCAGCTTGGGCAAAGCTTGTGCTCCTTGCATTTGTTTGCCTTGTATTTGTCCATTTTGTCCATATCAGAGAATGAAAACGCCCAGATTGTCTGAAATATGTGCAAGGCAGATGGGAGGAACAGTTTTGAAATAGTTCAAATTTGCTGTGTTTTGGATCTGTCAAGTGCTTGTGTGACCCCCAGAAAAATCCCTTAAACCAATGAACATGTGGTAGAGAGCTGACAAAGAACCACAGACCCAGGTCTGGCCCTCCAACTTCTGAGTAGCTACCTAAATATTGCAATTTCTCTCTGAGTATCATTGAGTTTGATGGCCCTAGGAAAGACCCTGCCTGTGGGATAGCTGATAGGAATCTTGGAGGGATGCTGGTACCACAACAGTAGACCTTTGCTCAGCTGAGAATCTGTTCCTTTGCTCCAGTGTTGCTCCTCCACACCTGGCTGACTCTTGCCCCTTCTCCTCTGGAATAATGATGATGGCTGAAAATAAATGTGTGGGACAACTCGTGCCAGTTTCCACAATTTAACAGCACATGGACATCTGTGTGAAAGTGTGAGCCAGGATGTTTCTACTTCTCTTAATTCTCTTGACAAAATGGTTTTATAAATAATCAGGCCTTAATTGTGTGATTCCAGTTAATGCAGAGGGAGTTAATTAACATCTGGAACAAGTTTCCTGGCCCAAGTTATTAGCTCTGTCTGGTGCAGAATTCAAACAATGTATGAAGGGAGGCCTATCGCCAAATGATTCTGGACAGCTGGAATGAGCAAATGGATGAGGTGAGGCAGCTGTACCAGGGCTGTGTCCATTTCTGGTAAACAAGCTCACACTGAGCTGGGGTATAAATGTTGTGCCAGCCCAAGAGGTGCTCTGTGTGGCAAAGAATGGGCATAATCTCTCAATTTACCCTCGTTTCAAACCCTCCAGCTCTTCCTTCTTGACTCCAAAAACCCCATGGATCAGGATTTCAGAGGCTTTCATAGCTGAGACAGGAAAAATACCACTAATATATAGGATAGACTACATATTAATAAGAAATTCTTGGCTGTGAGGCCCTGGCACAGGTTGCCCAGAGAAGCTGTGGCTGCCCCATCCCTGGAAGTGTCCAAGGCCGGGCTGGATGGGGCTTGGAGCAACTTGGGATAGTGAAAGGTGTCCCTACCCATGGCAGGGGGTGGAATGAGATGAGCCTTAAGGTCCTTTCCAACACAAACCATTCTGTGATTGCTTGGCAGGTCTCTGGTGCAAGCTTGCACATCCCCTCCTGTGTTTCTATCTGCAATCTCAGACAGAGGGATTTAATTTTGTGCTGATAAGAAGGAGAAGAATACCAAATCACAAGCACACAAACTCTGAACCTCTGCCTCATATATCCATATCAAAGAGAGAAACAGGGATGCGTCCTTTTAACCACCAACATCCCTCCAGCAGAAAGGTGCTGGGCAAAACAAGGACAGAATATGAAATTTTAATTGTCCTTTTGGATCAGCCCAAACAATTTTGTCAAACCAAAAGTGACTATTTATTTATTTTCCAATTATTTATAATGCTTTTAAAATATTAAACCCATTACGTTTGGGTTTAAGTATAAAATGTGTTTTAAAAAATTGCAGAATTTCACTTAATAGTGTCTAAAAGCTAGAGACTTGTCCACATTCTCGCTCCACTGTCTCTGAAGCCATGAATTCATGACAGCAAAAGAGTCACAACACTAGAATAGGTAGGACAACTGACTTTTCACCCTAGGAATCCTCCTTTTCCTATTCTTCACTGCCAAAACACAACTGAGAATCTCCAGAACTGGATTTTCACATATGCCTTGTGAATCTCCTTATCCGGCTAGGGCAGGGATAATATGTCTGAGTGTCTGTAGTTGCTCACTTATTTACCACCTCTGATGTGATGAATTCTCATTGAAGGCTTCTTATTCACATTCCTGTTTTGGGAGAAACATGTGCTGTGTTTTATGCATGAGCTTTAGACTGCTGCAGCTAGAAGGCATACAGATGAGGAATGGTTTTCCAAATAACCCCCTAACTAGGAAATATAAACAATTCTCACTGAACTCCAGCAGAAAACCACAAATTGTGGTGGAAATTTTATTTCCATGAAGTTCTGCATGTGAACACAAATGAGATGCAGAACGGAAAGGAATTCAGCTGATGGATGAAGAGAGAAATTCAGGGTGAAATTCAGGTGGGCAGTGAGGCAAGCCTCATCCTTTTCCTAGGAAAAAGGGTCACCAAGTTGAATGCCATAAGATCTCTCATAGGGAGAGCCAAATACCCATCCAAGTTTGGGGAAATCTCCTCATCATCCCATATCAAAATAGTGATGTGGAAAAGTTCATAAGAAACTGCATTCCCCCACTCTCTTCCTCACCAGAGTGACAGATTTTGTACTAAAAAGTGCAAAAAAAAAAAAAAGTAGTTTACTGCTGGTGTAGGATGTTGTTGTGAGATTCAAAGCCTGCTGAAGGACATCACTTGTTTCCACAAATTTAAACTGAAAGAGATTAGATTACGGTTAAATAGAAGAAATAAATTCTTCCCTAAGAGGTTGAGAAGGCCGTGGCACATATTCGAGCCTAACCCTAACCATAACCGTAAAGCTAAAACTAACCCAAACCCTAACCCTAAAATAAAACCTAACCCTAACCCAACCCAAATCTCAACCCTAACCCTAACCCAATCCCAAAGCCAAATCTAACCCTAACCCTAACCCTAACCCTAACCCTAACCCTAACCCTAACCCTAACCCTAACCCTAACCCTAACCCAAGCCTGCTTTTACAGCTCTGCCTAGGGTTAAGGGTACGCCTAAGGTTGGGGTTCCAAAAACCACAAAGCCCAGAGCTCCAAGCACACTGCAGCTGCAAAAGGCATGCTAAGGGGAACGCAAAACTGTCAAAACATGGCTTCCTCCACAGCTTTTAGCTTGGCACCAGCCTTGGCCCATGGCTGTTTTTTCTGCTCTGCCTACAGTTACTGTTATGCCTAAGGTTAGGGGGCAAAAAATGACAAAGCCCAGAGCTCCAAGCACACTGCAGCTGCAAAAGGCATGCTAAGGGGAACGCAAAACTGTCAAAACATGGCTTCCTCCACAGCTTTTAGCTTGGCACCAGCCTTGGCCCATGGCTGTTTTTACTGCTCTGCCTAGGGTTAGGGTTAGGGTTACTCCTAAGGTTAGGGTTCTGAAAACCACAAGCCCAGAGATCCAGGCATAGTGCAGTGACAAAAGGCATGCAAAGGGGACCACATAAGTGCAAAAATTTAACCCTGACCCTAACCTTAAACCTGACCCTCACAGTAACACCCTAAATCCGAACACTAACGATAAACCTTACCCTAACCCTAAATCTATCCCTAACTCTAAACCCTAACCCTAACCTTAACCCTAACCAAAACAAGAGCAGAAGCTGTGGCTGCCCCATCCCTGGAAGTATTCAAGACCAGGCTGGATGGGGCTTGGAGCAACCTGGAATAGTGGAAGGTGGCCCTGCACCTGGCAGGGGGGTAGAATGAGATGATCTTAAAATGTCCCCTCTCTTCAAAATAATTCTATGATTATATGATAAGTTTAAAAGGTTTGGAATAAAGTCCTAAATTGCAACCAAGTCTGAGAAACAGCAGAAGTTGTGCTGCTGGGAGACACCACTCTACACCAGTAAGAAGATGGAATGCCAGCATTCAGTCCCAAACACTGAGGTGCTCCCTGTTATTCTATTATCCCATAATGAGCAGTAATTCAGCCCTGTTTGGATTTATGACTTGTCTGAATTTCATGTACAGTTTTCATGATCTCTGTCATAATTACAAAAATTGCAAATAACTTTTTAATATCAATGTTTAAAAAATTAGTCAAATCTTTCACAGCATTTTTATTGCCTATTTACTATCTCAAATCAAATGGTTTACAACTTTGTGTTCTGAAAATATACAACGTAAGAAAACACTAGCCTGGCAAAATTATGCTTTTATGATAATGACAGGGGTGAGTTATAGTTGCTCTAGTTCAACTGTAATGGCTGCACAGATGCTGGGAAAAAAACTATTGTACAACATGTTCTGCCACCGTAAGCATGGCACCTGCTCACTCTACCATGGTACATACAAGAGCATGTTAACATTTCTTTATGAATGTCATTTTCAAGGATTATAATTGGACTATAAATACTCACTTGGGAATAAAATATAAGCATGCAGACTTTAAAAATTACTTTGAGAAATATTCTGCCAGTTTTGCATATCTAGATTTCAGAAGCAAGTTTATGAGCGATCGTATATAATTTGTTTCTGATCTTGTAGGACTCAAAAATGGTTTGTGTTCTTCTTAGGGTCTGTATGAACTTGCAGCAGGTGAAGATAGTGATATTTATAGAGCCAGAAACCAAATCCTCCAGCTCTCAGGAAGTGATAATGTCTATCCCCAGATGATGTGTGACACAAATGGCAGTGGCAGGAGTTTCCTATGTCCTGCCAAGCTGCCTCTGCACCACCCATCCATGGTCCCACTCACCCCTGAGGTGATGCCCAGGGACACCAACCCATGATCTGAATCCTTTTGCTCAATTTAGCCTCACAAACAAACTGCTGAGATGGAAGTTTAATCCAAGTGTATTTCCCACTGGAATGGGTGAGGAATACAGTGGCCATGAGCTGTAATGCACATTGCAGATGTGCTAGAGATGAACAAGTGGGTTACAATCACCCCTGCAAGAACATACAGGAATAGAGATAATTAACATTACTACATACATGACACTACAGTCATTTGCTCTAATTCCCATTACAGAAAATTTCACCTATTAAATACTATCAGTAAATATGTGAGGATTTTGATAAACATGTGTTGTCTGACTTTTCTTGAGCCAATTTTCATAAATAGAATACAAAGAACTGAAAAAGGATGCTTAGAGATTGGGTAAAAGCAATCAACCAACCCAGTTCTGCTTTTTGAAATTGTTGTAAATCAGAAGCAAGACCATTTTTAGTCTTTAATCTAAGTTATTGGAATTTCAGTGAGGTAAAACACCTCCAAAGAGAAGAACCGCTGCTAAAAATCAAAGTGGACATCTGCTTGTGTCGAGGATCATGGGTTTTAGGGAGGGAGAATCTTCCCATATCTGTGACTTGGCTTCTTCCTTACTTTAAACCTTCTAGTCCAGCTGGACAGAGTATGAATGAAGATCAGACATTATATATTTCATTTTCCTCCACTGAATCTCCTCTATCTTACTCAGTATTAAAGCCCTGCTAATGCCTTAGGCAGCAGTAGCTGACCCTTTGAATTAACACCTTCTCTGCAGTAGATGCCTCATGCATATGCCTATTGATGTATTTTAGAGTGGAGATAATTTTTATTTTGGCTATCTGCTCTGGTTTAATATTCCCAAGAAAACACCTAACCAAAATGTTTTTCTCATGACATATATTTCCCCCCATGCCCTGCTACAATGTCTTGTAATGTTCCTCACAAAAAGCCTTCTTATGTCCATCTTTGTCAGAACTCTAGGAGCCTATACAGCAGCATTTTAAAGGGCTCTTTATCACTCAGATAAATTTTCCTAATTGTATCCTTTAACTCCAAAAGAGGATTAGGGACATACTTTGTATGAAAGATGCTACAGAAAACAAAAGTTGCGTTGCTAGTGGTTCTGCTTTTATATTTTCATCCAGGGAAATGCTCTGCACACCAATTTGCTTTCTCTTTTCCAAAACCCATTTCCTCCTGGGGCTATTTCCTGGGACAGAGCTATCTTCAAATAATTTAATTATCATGTGGCACACACCTTTAAAGTCCCCCCTGAAATGGTGTGTGATGCCTTTGGTTTACATCACTTGTTGGAAAACACTCCAAAGCATTGAAAAACTATTAAATTGTTACAGTATTGGATGCCAACACACAGGGCTATTAGTCTAATTCATCCTTCAGATCAAAGCCCACACAGGCAGCTTTCCTGCCTACAGCTATTTTCCTTTTACTTTCCTGCTTGACAGTAGTCCCTCATATCCCTCTGCTCTACTTTCTTTGAACATACAGATTTTCCTTTAGTCATGGAAATATAATTTATGTCTATTATACTGCATTATAGATTGCAGATCAGGACAAGCGTGCATTACTGCCTGGAACGTCTGTTTATTGTATGTCTGTTTTCTAAAAATAAATAATTAAGAAAGCTACCCTGCTCCGCTGGGGAGAGAAAAATCCAGAGGGGGAACACTCGGGGGCTGTGGGGAGCTGCACTCCGTTCTCAAAGTTTAATTTCCAAGTAGAGACCTTGAAGCATGATTTATTAACATCATGTTGTTTGCCTTTGTCATGTTGTGGATGTGGCGGGGGAGCGCTGGCCCCTCTCCAGCCTGGACCACCCAGCGAGCTCAGCGAGCTGAGCGCGGCTACTGGCACCGCACAGCCCCCGGTCCAAAGGTTCACCCCAATTCACCAGCTCCACCAGCCTCCAGCAGCCTGTCCGTGCCACCCCGCTGGGGGCAACCACAAGGACAGCAATAACAACACCCCCCAAAAAATAATATCCGAACAGATGGGCTGTCTGGGATGCGAGAATTGCAAAAACAATCCCCACCCCATCACGTAGAGTGTGTGTGCACGGAGGAGAGGGAGTGTGAGGAGGGGGGAGAGAGGGAATGAGACAGACAGAGGGGAGGGAAGAAGGGAGGAGGGAGTCCAAGCTCTGAGAAACATCACTCCATCTCTCTCACTCCACAGGAGCTGAGCAAGGAGCAGGACGATGTTTGACAACACGCAGTACCCCTATAACTGCTTCAATTATGATGGGGATGATTATCCTACCTGTAGTTCTGACGAAGAGAAAAAATTCACCAGACCAGCGTACAGGTAAGATGAAGTTTTTTGAAGTCCCCCTGTCTGTGGTGAGGTTTCTGAGCTCTGGGCTGGTGGGATCACAGCTCTCAGAGAAGCAGGGGTCCAGGTGTGTGCGATGGGTCTGGCCCTGGTGCAGGCACTGCAATGGGCAGGTTTCCCCCTTTTCTGTGTGTGAAGTGTTCATGATTTGTTTCCTCCCATGAGGGGTCACAGCAACTCTGGCATGCCCTTAAGCTTCCAGATCTCAGACAGTCTCCAACCTCCAGGACCCCTGGGAGAAGGGATTTAAATGTTTCAGTGTGCCAAGGGGTGAATTGGATGCAGAAAATCCTGGTGTGGTGGGGAGAGGCACGGTGTAGGTGTTCACAGGGACACCCAAGGTCCTTTCCATGAGCAGGGCTGGTGTCCTGTGACAATAAGTTTGAGCCTGCTCTGTCTTACTGCAGCCTTCCTGCTCAGGGAAACTTTTCAGACTGAGTTGGAGATGTGTGTGATCCTGTCCTCTGCACTGAGTGCCAGGGCAGGCAGCCCTGAGGACTTAAGTGCCTGGCAGTGACCCCACTGTGTCACCTGGGGGTCATGGAGGACAGGCAGTGACCACACTCAGGACTTCTCCCTGGGACACCTTGGGTCAGGGTGCAGATCCACCGGGGGAATTTTGGAAGCAGGATATAGGCACACATGTGCCCATGTGGTCCTAAAAACTGAGTTGTGAGTAGGGCAATGGTGTAACAGCAAGTTTTCCTTTTTCCAGCTACATTGCCTTAATTGCAATGGCCATCCAGCAAAGCCCTTCAAATAAAGTCACCCTCTCTGGCATTTATGACTTTATAATGAAGAAATTTCCTTACTACAGATCAAATCAAAGAGCCTGGCAGAACTCCATCCGACATAACTTATCGCTTAACAGTTGTTTTGTGAAGGTAAGATCAGTTACTGTGTATTTACATACACACTGTGCATGGCTAAAAAAATATAGGCAGCAATAATCTCATCACTAGGAAAGAAGGGAAACAAACAGCTGAGCTGCAAATCACTTAAAATCTCCCTGAGCTGTCAATTACAGAGATAAGGAATATATCCTTATGTATGTTTATATCCTGATGTATGCTAATAGATAGCAAATTGAAGAGGATGGGGCTTACATCTTACTCATATAATGACAGAGAATAGGTTAAAAGTCTTGTCATATGTGTTTACACCATTCTTAAATGTAAATGAATGCAGATGCTGAACAGCAGCATCTGTAACACATACAAACACTGAACTGCCTTTAAATAAATACAGGTTCCCAGAACAGAAGGGAATGAGAAGGGGAAAGGAAACTATTGGAGCTTTGCAGCAGGATGTGAATCCATGCTGGATCTCTTTGAAAATGGGAATTACAGGAGAAGACGGAGGAGAAGGAATGTGAAAAGGGAGAACAAGGAGCAGAGACCGAGCAGAATGAAAAGTCCTTCATCCCCCAATATCTCTTCTGTGGAATCTGCTTTGAACAATGTTTCCTCTTCTGAAAGTAAACATGAAAGAATTGAACCGGGCCCAAAACTTCTGGAGCCTTGTGGGTTTGCTCCAAACAGCATGACCAACAGGCAGAGCCTAAGCAATTCCTCCTTAGCAAAATCGGATTCTGAAATCAAATTTAGCATCGATTACATCCTTTCAGCCCCTGACCCTTTGCCTGTCCTGAGATCTCAACATAACATGCAAGAAAATAAATATCACCTACTTGAGGCCCCGCATATTAATCTCCAGTTCTGGACAATGTGATGTTATTTATTCATGGTAACAAAGTCTGAGTCACAGTGTGTTCAGCAGACTCATAGCACTGAAAATCAGCTGCCTGCCTCCTCGTTTTCCTCCCAAGCCATGCTCAGAAAGGGTTACAGACTCACCAGCTGATGCCCTGTCTGTACCCAAGGAACTTTCCTAAGATTAAAGCATAAATGACTGTTACCAATATCTGTTTTCACCATGCTGAAATTTATGAAACTCTATCTTTATTTTTTAAACTGTCTTGGACAGCATTTAGCACCACAAAGAATTTCCTTTCTCAAGCAGAATCCGACAGAGAAGAGACTTGCTTATCATCCACTGCTTTATTAAAGACAAAGTGAATTTGATCCACTTTCAGTGGTGGAAATTAGGATTAACTCTACTGGAGTATATAGGTCAGAACTTAAGCTGATCTAAAACAGTGTAATTCTGTCGACTTACACTGGCTGGGAATGTAGGGGGGCGAGGGGGTGGAAATTTGTTTCTTAAAAGGAATTGCAGAAAATTGCCCTGTCTTCCCTTATTTTTTTCTTTTAACATAATATTTCAACCTGTTTTGCAGCTTTAATTCATTGTTCATTAGGAAATGTGGTTGTTGATAAGTATTTCAAGTATATTTTTGTTTATATTTGGGGCAGAATTGTTTAAATTGTTGAAGTGAAGTTGTATTCAGAATAATTCCAAGAGACCTAATTGCAAGGATGCTGAACTCTGGTAGATTTTGATCTGTAATGTGACATTCAAAGAGTCTCTTAATGCCTTGGTTAAAAAACACCCCAACACTTCCTCCTTTGTACTATCAGAAATCTTCCTGAGATGCTGCAGAAAAGTCCTTCACCATATTTCATTTAGCAAGTGTGAAGGGAAACCTGGCACTGCAGAAAGCTCTGTCGAGTGTCGAGCAAAGCTAAAATTCCACCTACCTGCTCTGAGACAAGTTGTATATTCCCATTAAACAGATTTTTATTGATCCTTCTTGCAAGCAATTACTAAAGTGGTGCTTGATATGATTTCAGCTAAACTGGTGAGATTTATAATTTCCAGATATCAATGTTAGCTCATGAGCTCCATTTCTGAGAAAGCCACTTCATTATCATTTACATGCAGTGGGATATCATTTACATGCAGTTTGGAACAGAACCTGATGGACAATGATTAATTGTAACGAGCTTTTAAGAAGTTGCTTTTATACAACTTGTTCACGATGAATTGCTTCCCAGAACATAAACAGTGCTAGCAAAGGCTCCACAAAATCCTGGCTTTGACTTGGCTATTAACGTCTTCACCTACTGCAGATAAGGAAAAAAAGACAAGAATTCTGATGGTTTTAAGCAATTGAATACAGAGATAAAATTATCTTTGCAACGGGAACTAAAGTTAAATGAAGGCATGAGATAAGATTCAGCATAGAGGTATGCTCAGGCATGACTTGAATTTTTATGCAGAAGCTTTGACATTTCACTAAGTTATTTTACATTGTGTCTAATATATACTGTACATTTATACTATATATTCTTATATATTGTTATTGAGAAGGGGAGCAATATCACTGCACTTATATGTTGTAAAAATGCATGATGTATGTTGTCATGATGCTGAAACTCCTGCCATATACTTAAAATTTACCATCAGTGGTATTTCACACTGATTGGTAATAAATGCTCATTTTTTTGAAAACTATAAAACTTGTTCTCTTCAAGCATTTCTACAGCATGCAAAAGTCTTTGCTTCTTCTTCAGAAAAGAGAAAATGGAAAATCATGTCAATTCCATCACTGCATGTCTTCCAGACTTTGAAGGGATGATTTCTTGAGATCAAATTCTGCCTTCAAATGGGAGCTCTCAATTCTCTGTGAATCAACAATTACTCTGGGTGAAAATCTGAAAGCAAAATTTGACTCTTTAGACTTGATTGATCTTCTGTTTACATTGATATTAGAAAAAGAAGAAAACCTCTGGGGGGACTGCACAGATGGATTCTCATTTGAAGAGGGACGAGAATTTGCTCTTTTAGTGTTTATGTTCAGTAGTAAATAGGTGTGGGAAGAGCATGTCCTCACGCAGTACTTCAGTATTTGCATGCACCCATGGTGGGTGGGTACTTGTGAACCTCTGGGATCCTGCCTACAGATAAATATTCCTGTTTTATACACAGATCTGTTTTTCCTGATTGTTTTAAACATGGCAATGCTGCTGTTGGGCTGATAGTTATGGTATGCACCTGCAGTATATTTGAAATACATATTTTCTGCTGTGAAACATGTGAATATGATTGTTACTATGTGTTCTTGGTTGATGCTGTTAACAAGAGATAATTCAGTGACAGCAAAAATTCCTCCTCAGCAACACCTGGGTCAGGTGAACATTGTGGGCTGCTGAGACCAGAGGAAAAGCATTTTATGGCTACTAATCAATGCAGAATTAATGCATTAGGAAAGGCAGAAATACACCCAAGTGGATTTACAGCAGAGATCCAAAGGCATTTTCTGTAAGATGAATTAATATTCACAAATAGCTGTGTCCTTTGCTCACAGTAAAGTGCCTGCTAGGAGACGCTGTCACAATTTAGTTTCCCTAACATATAATCAAAGAAATTTGTGTACAAATAGGTGTTAACATTTGTTTTGCAAAGGATATCAATCATATTTTGAAAAATAAAGGGACACATTTCAATATACCCAGTATATTATATTCTGACGACTCCAGAAAGGTTTCCAGCAGTTAAAGTGAATGGCATTTAATATAGAACAACATAACAGGGGTGAGGGCTAGACGTGACCTTATTCAAATGTCGTAGCCATTACAAAGCCATTCCCAATGTAATTATAATTAAATACTTTATGCCTTTCTTGCAAATCCTCTGATCGATCATTGATATTAACATTAATATTGTATTACCCCCGAGCAAATATCTCCTACACAAGTGTTATGGATCACCAGGTTTCCATTAACAAAATTGTGAGCTATTGCCGTGTGCTGGTCATGGATAAATTTACGTAAATTACTTTTTCTCAGGGAAGAGGGGAAAAAGTCCAGGTTTCTTTCTTCTCTGAATCCAGAGCTATTTCTTCAGTTCCATCACAGCCTGCCAGCCACTTGCGTAAAGAAAAAAAAAGAAAATCTCACAGGAACATCCCTCTTTGCCCTGTGTCGAAGCAGGTGAATATTCTCCCGTTTGGCACTGGGATTCAAAGCTGAGCTGAAGCCAGGGATGAGTAGTGCAGGGCAAGGCTCTGCACCCTCCGAGACCATCAGCGTGCTGGGCAGGCTGGGAGAAGGTGTTTGTCTCAATTTCTCATCTCATGGCACCTTCCTGACTGCAGAGAGAGACCCAGAATGAGCTGTGAATTTCCTTAGCCCAGCAGAGGTGCCTCACGGGGGGGCTGACCCTGTCCCAAGGCTGGGGTGAGGCAGGAGGAGGGTGTGGGACAGCAGCTCCTGCCTGCTGGGCTGGGGGCACGGTGAGGGAGAGCAAGCCTTTAGAGCTCTCCCTTCAGGATCATAAATATCTTTGCAAAGGAAAGAGGAAAGGTTTCTTTTGGGGGAGAGGCAAGGCTTGGCCTCACTGAGGGACCCTGGAGGGGGGTTGTTTGTTTATCCTTCTAAAGGAAGTCTTCCCATGACAAAACAAAGATTTTGATGGAGGCACGCCAGGTTATTATGCAGCAATTTCAATTCTACTGATTTAATTTCTTAGGCTTTTGCCATTGGTATCACAGAAGTGGTTTTTGCATGGCAAAATAATCATCAGCCTCAGAATGA
The DNA here is from genome assembly GCA_013397555.1 of Urocynchramus pylzowi. Classification (NCBI taxonomy): domain Eukaryota; kingdom Metazoa; phylum Chordata; class Aves; order Passeriformes; family Fringillidae; genus Urocynchramus; species Urocynchramus pylzowi. The sequence goes on along the minus strand of VZRH01000298.1, from coordinate 423,806 downwards.
AGTTCAGAGTACTTGGACAAGGATGCAAGGATGCATCTTTTCTCCCCCACTGAAGAGAGGTTAGGTAACACCCAAGGCAGGCCAGCAGTTGACCTTGCTTACAGGGACCTCTCCCTCAGCAGGACCTCCTGCACATTATGGGAACATTAATGCAGACTGGAATAGCTGAGAACAAACCTTTTCTTTGTCAGTAAAGCCAAGTTCCCCTATTTTTCTGCCAATCAGAAAGATCTTATTGGTCTCTCTTAGGTGAGACCTATTAACTCCTCATATAAAAAGAAGCTGTGCTCAAAGAGCATTTGAAGGTCAACCCACCCTGGCGAGCTGGCTCTCCCTGTGCCTTTGCTTTGTTGTGCTACATGCCATGGCCTGAATTGCCACTGCATTCCTCAGCCACTCAGCAGGTTGGTTTCTCCCTCAAAACCAAACCAAGATTTCTGCACTGTTTTCTGGTCACAGAGGGTTTCTCTTTTGGCTACCACTTGCCTGTTCAGGTCCAAATCTTGTGAGTCTTTCCCACCCTCTAGCAAGAGAGAGGACACACTGAGAGGAGAAGGGGTTTGGAGGGAAGAACATCAGGGAAAATCTTTGCTACACGTCTTCCAGTAGTACAGAACTGATATCTCAAGGGCTCTTGGGGTTGTGTGCCAAGTCTCTGCTGTAAATTGAAGGCAGCCATACCCCAAGTCCAGCTGCACTCAAGCTCAGGGAAAAAGAGGGAACCTCCACCACACACCCCTGAGCACACAGGGACCTGAACCTTCAGCTCTGGCAGTGTAACACAAATCCCTGTCTATGATCAGCCCTTCAGATCCCGAAGTCAAGACATGGAAATCCTGTGCTGCTCATTCCAGCTGGCCTCTCCCCTTTCTGTCTCTTCTGGGCCATGCTCTCCTTCCCTCTGTGGGTGTATAAATCCTTGCAAATCTGTTAACTTTGGTATAATTACCTCTGGAATTGAAACAGCATGTGTGAATCCAACCTTTGCATGTTGTACCCAACATCTCCCATCTCACAGTCTGCAAAACTGTGCCAGCATCTCCTCTCCTAGATAGAATTCTCAGAGCAACAAATGGTCCTAACCTCTTTATTTTGCCTTAGCATGAGCTTCTAATTGCTTTCACGAGAATGTGGATACCATCTGCACTGCTCTGCACAAAGAACCTTGTCTCTGTCTCTGTTGCACTGGGAATGTCTTTCTTTTTGCACTTAGGGACATTAAATTAAAGAACAGGATAGGTCCAAGTCCTATGGAACTTCCACTGGAGTCTTTTTTCTTTACCCGGAGAGCAAATATAAAATAACAAAGTAAGTTGTGCTCCCTCCCACCCTTGCTTCAGTGGTTGGAGGCAAATCCAACTGTGAGAATTTTGCCTGAGAAAGAACTGCCGGATTTCTCCCACTGTGAAATCCAGCTGTTAATTCAAACAGAAGGGATGGACCTGACCAGATAGGCCAACTGGCTGGTTTCCATCCTAAAGTCCATTGTGTTCCGCAAGTTCCTAAATTTATGGTCATGAAGGTCTTCCAAGCCCTGTAATGAAGTATGGCATGCAATGTTTTTGTTATGGAATGTGGGCTGCAAAGGGAAAAAGAAGGTTTGAATTTATCTTTCAAATGAAAATCCTGGAATCTCTCAGTATAAACAAGCTAAATTAGGAATAAAAATACGCCATGTTTCTCACCATAACTATGGAACTGAAAATAGCACTTTCAGAGAACTGACAGAAGAAGAAAACTAGAAGTTGTAGTAAGCCCAGACCAAACTTCTTTCTGTTGTGTTTCTCTGTGTGTTCACTGCCCTTTGTAGCAGTGAATGAGCCCTGCTATGCCAGCAACAGGAGCCCCTTTCATCTTTTGGGAGTGGTTCTTCTGACAGAGTATTTCAGAAAAAAACTTTGCAATGCAAAACTGAGCTGCTGGTCTCCATCATCAGCAGTTACATTGGGCACACACCACCTTCTCTTGCTCTGAGCAGGATGAAAATAAGGTACAGAAATTCTCTTTGACTTGTTAGCCTGTGTAGTGCAGCTCAGTGCAGCTCTCTCAGGGCTCCAGCTCCACAGACTGAATGTTCTGCACAAAAGCTGTTCCCTCCTAGTTCTTTATTTGAGACATGATGAATTAATGGGCTTGAAAGTTTGTTTAGTTTCCATGCTGATATCAGTGGTTCTAAATAAAAAACCAACCAAAACCAAATGAGGATTCCTGAAATTTTGCACAGTAAAGAACTCTGCTCTGTCCCATAGCCATTAAACCCTTTTGCCAGCCCTGCACTGGCCCCAACAGCCCCACTCTGGATCCAACTGCCCCCCAAAGCTGCACTTTCCACAGCTGCTGATGGTGAAACACTGTCATGTTCTCCTTGTGCAGGGAAAAACATTAGAATAGAACTAACTTCCCTCTTGGGTCCAAAGACTCTGCTGACCATTAGCCATCTGTCTCAAGCAAGATCTGCTCTAACCGAAAATGCTTTTAGAGGATTCATGCCACAGATATTTAACCCTATGACAAAACTGCTCCCCATCTTCCCCTCTTTGCTGGAGGCATTGCACTCTGCTGGTACTGGCTGCATCCAGCATCCTCTGCTGCCATCCCCTCCTTCCAGCACAGCCTCTCTGAGACTGCAGAAAAGAAGCAGCACTTCCCATAAAAGTGGATGTGGAAAATAACAGGTGCAATGAGCTGAGCTTCATGATTAATCTGTCTCAAGCTTTTCCGAGGCTGAGAGCTGTATGAGCAATTATCAAGCCCTGGGAGGCACTTCAGCACAAATCAGCCCATAACATTTTTCTGCATTGGAGCATCTGGGACTGGCTACATGGCTTGAATCCTGACTCTCATGAAATGAATGAGAGTTTTGCCACTGGGTTCAAGGGATCAAAACTTCATCTTCTATTACAAGGGCCAGAGATTAATCAGATTAAAGGCCATGTGGACTGCAGAGAAAGTTAAATATCTTCTAGCAGTTACTTGGTGTCTTCTCAAGACAAAATAGCAGCTTGCTTCCACAGGTTTCTTTGTCTCTGTCTTTCAGACAGAATACTTCCCGAACTCAATGGGAAATGTGTCCAAATAGGGAATATCAGCCCAAGGGCTGAACACAGCAGAACCAGATGTTAGCATCTGGGGTGAGATTCCTGGTGCAAAGATGTTTGTATGATCTTTGAGAGCATCCCTGTTCTAGGGCTGGTGTACACACTCAAGTAAATGAGTCAACCTAGCTAATATCCAGACTTGGGATCTCAAATTTTCTTTCAGCAGGAAACTGTCCCAGGATCTGCTACAGTTTGGCAAAGGCATGACACTGTATTACTTTCCGTTTTGTTTTGCTGTTGTTGAAATTACAGGAAAATAAATATTTTGGAGATGATACATTGTGTATCCCTAATAAATACCAAGGGCATTTAATATAAACTATGGACACATGGTTTGCTTTGTTGTTCTAAGTAACTATTTCCTTTTAGTCAAATGAAAAGCCAGTTGTGCTGTGATGCTGCAGATTATAAATTAGCAGCTCTCATATGGTTTTGTGCAATTGTTCCTTGAAGAGCTTTAGGCTACTTCAGACAAAAATTTCAAATAAAATGTGAATTCATTGAACTGTAACTTGTGGTATTAGTTTTATAATAAACAAAGGTAGGTCACATAATCATGTCATGAAAAACAACATTTTAAAATTCAAGGAGCAACCTTTTAATCCATTTCAGGTTCTGATCCTGAAATCGAGAAGAAGCTTGGCTCTTTCTGCTTCCCAGTGCATGAAACCAAGACAAGCCTGTCCTGGGAGGAAAACAGACAGCCAGGCATGCATTGCCAGACAGGTTAGCTGGGCTGGGAGGAGAGCAGACAGATTTCTTGTCACCCAGAGAAGAAATGGCCCAAAGGCAGCAGCAGCCTGTTCCCACGCCAGGCCAGGAGGGTGGGTCAGGCCAAGCGAGGAGGGGGGGCCTGAGCAGGTCCTGCTCCCACTGCTTCCTCCACTGCTGGGGGGCAGCTGGGGAACAGCTGGAATCCAGACTGGCTGCAGGGGGAAGGCAAGGAGCCCCCAGGGGCAGCAGGCTGAGGGGGCCTGACTTCCAATCTCAGCCATATGAAGCACTGATGTCAAAATATCTGTCCTCTGGCTGTGCACACTGGCCTTGGTGTGGCTGAAGTGAAGCTGTTCTCTGGAAATTTCCCACTTGCCTTTAAGGGAACCTCATTTTTGGGGTGAGAAACGCATATTTTCCACAGGTATCCTGTATGATTTTATAAAGAGCCTTGGGACCATCTCTGCCACGTGGACTGTGTATCTCCAGGACCATCTCTTAGCCTTGTCTCACCTGAATTATCTCCCAGCAGGGGATGGATGGGACAAGCCACGTGAATTGCTCCTATGCAATCTCAGCTCCCAGCACCTTGTTCTCTTCCCTGTCCCATCCCATCAGGTGACAGCAAAAGGAATACAGGGCTGCTGGGGGTGATGTGAAGGAGCAGACCACCCTGAGTGCTGGGGACACACACTCGGCTACCAACAGCAGGTCCACCATCACTCACTGGCAGAGGAGGTTCTGTATCAAAGCCCTCTCACCTGAAACACTCCTTGTTTGGCAGATGTTTATTTGAGACAAGCCAGAGGTTTTATTTAGTGGATATTTTCCAAGATAAAAATGAATAATCATTTCAACTCTGTGCTACAGCTTCATAAAGCTGTAGCCTGTTACTTAACAACAGACAGGGAGGAAAATTAATATACCTGAATACATATCAATTTTTTTCTTTACTTATAAGTCTCCCTGAATTTGCACCATTTATACCATGACAACAGCATAAGCTGAATTTGGAGAGGAAAGACAATACTGGAGCTGAAAATCCCACTGATTTTTTTTCCCTGTCAGGAATATTCCTACTAAAACAAGCCAGTTTTTTGTGTCCTGGCTCTACAGCCATGTGGGCATGTGCACAGCACATATGAAATTGATATCTCTGTCTTAATTCAGGTTGCAATTATTGGAGCTGAAGTCTAAATTTTTCCAACCACCAAACTCCTGAGTTAAATGACTGTACCACTACTGAAATTGATTATCAGGCTTCCTGTTTCCTAGCTTGTGACCCAGTAATATTGACATAAGGTACAAGGAAATTGCAGTCAGCACTACTAGTAGCAATAGCTGGAGGCAATTGCAAAAGAAGTATTGCTGGTGGTGGCACATGGGCTCCTATATTAGATTTAGCCATACTCTGATTATAATGCACTTACTCAAGATAGCAGGAAATTCTACTTTTCATTTTTAAATTACAGCCAAGAAAACATTTCTGTTTGCTTCTGTATTTCATCCTTTTTCTCTGGGACAGCCTAACTAGAAAACCTTCTGGCCTCAGAGATCCAGTCTGTTTTGTCTCCAACATGGGCAATGCCTTGTGGAAAATCATTATATGTCTCTGTGTCTCCTCCAGGCAGCAGAGTCCACCTTTGCAAAGAATTTTGTTAGAAACATGCTGTATCAGCACGCTGTTGTTATGGACCTTCCACATTCTCTCCACTTGCTGTCACCATTCCTGTCTCTGCTTTAATCTCCCCTAGAGCTCGAGCATCTTGTCCACCCTGCTACTGACCAGTTGCCCCAGATCAGTTTTGCACAGGGCTGAGTGGTTCCTAAATGTGTAGGAACTAACAGCACTCTGATTCCATGAGACTCCAGGAGCAGGACTTAAAGGAATGCACAAAAGTATAAAGAGAACTCGGGTCAGGTTGCAAGGCTTGGAAAAGTTGCTTTTAAGAAATAATCTTCTTTTTCCTGTTTTTTAAGCTCATATATAGAGCAAGGCCATGTCCCCAGCTAAATGAAAGAAACTTTCTATCACATATTAACTGACACTACCACCTGTTCCAGCAAAAATTGTGCTGTTGCAGCAAGTAGAAGTATTTTACAGCTGCTTCTTTCAAGAAAATGCCCACAAAAACCCCTTCTACTGGCAGTAAAAATGAGTAGACAACACCTGTAATTTCAAGAGGAGTCCTTGGCACTAGCAACAATGATCTTGCAGAGAGTTATTGAACCACTCTCTTCACAGGATCTCCATTATGCCAGGATTTATGTTCAAATCTAAGGAATTCATGCAGAAACTTAAAATAATTTTGCCACAGCGAACGCTCCTTGGATGCAAAATCTCCTGGAGAACCCAGCTTGGCTCTTGTGATATCCCCCATACTATTCCAAACAGGAGTATAATGCAATATCACAAACACAGAGGCTGTACAAGCAGAGAGCTTTGACTTTGCCTCCAGAGAAGTTTCCCAGGCCAAGCTAGGCTCATTACATTTACTGCAAACATAGTCTTGGTGCCATCCTGGAGTAATGATCCGTGGCTGAGGAAAAGTGGTTTGTCATGGATCATGGCTCCCCAACAGGCCAACCTTTTCAGAGGAAAAGTTCATCAGAAGTGGGAAAGTTGTTTGGGTTGCTGGGTTGGTGGCTTTTTTTTCCCTACTTTGTGACCTGTGAGAAAAAAAATCTTTTATTAATGAGCTCTGCCCTCCTCTGTCCTTCAGAAGTTGCTGTGGCTTTGTAGGATGAAGCCACAGCAGAATTTAGCTGTGAGTGTGGATAAACCAGATAAATCTGCCTTGTAATTACAGAGATTTTCCACCTGCAACCACTGCTGAAGGTGCAAGGCAGCATCTGCTGGGGCCACTGTGAGCTGTAACAAGGATGCAGTGCAGCATTTTCTGTCTGTTTGGGCTGCCAGATGTTTGCAATTCAAACAAAAGCTTAGCTCTAACAAACCCTGACTTTTAAGGCTTGGAAACCTTCTGTGAACCTTAAGAAAAATGAATATTTAAGAGTATGAGGAAGCAGACATGCCAAAATGCTGTGAAAATGACTTTTATTACTGAATTTTTTCTTGGCCCAAATGGGATAGAGTGGAAATTTCACTGCTACTCTGAGGTGTCTAAGAAAAAATAAAGTTCAGAAGAATTGTACAAACGTAGGCAAAGCTGTTAATTCTCTAAGAGCTCTTAGTCCTGGTCTCTCTCTGATGACAATGAAGTGGAAGACGAGTGTATCCAGAAACAGGGCAAGCCTATCCTGCCTTCTCCATGGCTTGAGTGAAGCCAGGCTGTGTTACCCTTAATCAGGTGCTAATCTCCTTTTGCTTGCAATGCAGAAATTAATGGCAATTTCACTTTGGTTAAATATGTGCAAAATGATGCTTGAAATGAAAAGTCCCCAGTAAACTGACTTGTCATCACTAAAATCAGTTCAAGTTGCACAATGTTTTTCTTGCTAAGATAATTAGTCCTCAATCAGAGTAAATAGGAGGGGTAGCTAGGTTATTTTAAGGCAGTGTTATTCTTTACTCAAGAAAACTCTTCTGTATTTGAATTGTTTCCACAAAGTGATGCAGATAATTGCTTAATTATTTGTCATTCTAATACATAATCCCTAAGCATCTGAACATTATTAATGGGAGCAGAACTTGGCAAAGCAACCTGTACATTTTTTTTCTCAATATTTTCCATGCCAAAGAGAGAACATGTCAGGCAATGAGGAATGAAAACCTCTAATTTTTGCCTGCAAATTGATACTGAAATACAATGTATTCCTCTGGCTGCTGCTTTGGGACTGCTTTCATGTTACTTTGGGTTTAATATATTACATTTTAGCCAGGTTTAACCCCAGTCAATAGGTGCACCTTGCTTTTTTTCTGAGATAAATAACTTGACTGGCAGAATCAGGACCCAAGACTCATTTGTCCTTCATAAAGGTTTGTTTTGTTTGTTTAAATATTATCATCCACCAGCTGTGCAAAATAGACCTTTTTCATTAGCTGGTTGATCATGGTGGGAAAAGCTATTAATTTAGTCAATTCCCAGCAATGAACTGTGGGTTTGCTACCAAACCACAAACTGATGAAAATAATAAATGCTAGACTGTATTAAATGTAAAGGTTAATCCATAAATCAAAGGGAAATGTCAGATGCCTTTTAACATTGACTGAGATGTAATTTGGTGCTGGTAGTGATATGTTTGTTACATAAATTCACAAATGCACTCAATTCCTGTTAGTAGTCCAGGTCTTTGTAACTTATAATAAATTAAGTAGTTTGCTTTATTTATGTAACCATGTAAAGATTGATTATCTCTTCCTGTTCAAGTTACAATGTAGCACCAATTTTAAAATAAGTGAATATTAATATCCATATATTCTTCCAGAGTACATTTGACTTGGTATAAAAATGAATACATTCTTGTTTTTCCTGAAAGTATGCCATTACCTTAAGTATGTTGAAGGCATGTTTTCCTTTTAATTTTTGGATTTGATTCATGTTTTTCAAACTACAGCATAAGAATTAGCCTTTGTATAAATGTGCTCAGAAATATAGAACATGTTTTCTATATTATGGATACATCATATTACAATATATAATACAAAACAACAAATATGAGGAGGAAATGCCACAAATTAGATCAGAATGGAATACAGTTACTGATGCCAAAACAGCAAGAAAAAGATTATTACAGCCACTGATGGAAACTTTTCTTTCCACTTCTCTTCATGAAAGAAATGTGAGGCCAGGAATTCTTCACTTGATGAAACTGAGAATCAGCCCTCAGAGTATAAACAAATAAAACCAACCTTTTGAGCTTTATCTATCCAAGGAAATTGCCAAAGAAGGTCCTCAAGAGTAGGAGCATCACTCCCGGGTCACTACTAGCCAAAAAATAGGAGCAACTGAGCTTTTTTCCAGCTGCCACTTGGGTGGGCAGGATGCTGAGCCTGCCAAAGTTGGGACCACTCTGTGCTTCCAAGCATTGCAGACTTCTTGGCTCAATCTTCATGTTTTATTTCTTTCGTGGAGAGAATCACAAACAATACAGTGGAGCAGGTAATAGCTGCAAGAAGTCCAAGGGAATTGTATTTTAAAGGCAGTCAGGTAGATCACAGCTTAATTTAGCAGAGCAAATAGTGGGAATGCTTCCCTCAAAGTCCTGAAAGGCATTGAACCAAACAGGTATCCAGGATGCTTCTAGTGAGATTAGGATGTGGAAGGACACAAAACCCAGCCCATTTAAAAATGTCCCAAAGGCCTTTCATTCTGCAGTAATGGGACTCTTCAAAGCTCAGCAGTGGTAGAATGTGTCAGCAATAGAGATGGGCCAGGCAGCATCTTCCCATGTAGATAAACCAGTTAAATCTTTATGGCTTTGAACTCTGAGCCCCTGCCTGATCAACATTAAAAAGGAGATTTTATTGTCTGTCTGTCTCTGCACACATATTGTGGTGAGAGAAAACGCAGTCCTTACTTACCTTGTACTCATATTTACTTGCAAATGTCTCATGACTGTGATGGGACATTGCAAAAATGTTTCAGTTGCCTCTAACAGATGCGGCCCTATATATGAAAATTTAGGAGGGGCCTTTCAGGACACCTGTGAATCACAAAATCATGGGCTCATAAAATTACTTGGACTAGATGGGACTTTAAACATCATCTTGTTCCAACCCCTTTGCAACAGGCAGGGAACATTCTACTAGACTCAGTGATGCTCAATGCCCAGGCTGGCCTTGAACAATTCCAGAGGTGGGCCATCCATAACTTCTCTGGGCAACCTGTGCCAGGGCCTCATCACTTACAATAAAGAATTTCTTCCTTTTGTCCAATCTAAATCTACCATATTTCATTTAAAAGTCATCCTCTCTTGTCCTGTCACTCTGTTCCCTTGTCAAAAGTCCCTCTCCAGCTCTCCTGTGTCTCTTCAGGCACTGGAAGCCAATCCCCCTCTGCAGCCCCTGCTGTCGTTTGCAGCCTGATGCACAGTTTGGACACCAAGATCAGAGGACAGGAGGGAAAGGCATCCTCTGGCTCAGCTGGGGCAGCTTCTGCTCCTGCCATGGAGCTTGTGGAGGCTGGCAGGGCTGGGAAAGGGTAGAGCAGGGCACAGAAGATAATGTGGCTCTGTGTGTGACCCACACAGCCCTGGGGACAGCCTGCCATGCCTGCCTAAATTAGGTCCTCAGAGCAAGGCAGGGAAGGAAAGATGCAGAAGGAGATTAAGACCACCCTGACCTCCAGCAGACTCCCATGGCTCTGCATTTTGTCCTCGGAAGGAAGCAGAAAAATCTCTTTGTAATCCGAAGCAATGCAGTCAAACATGAGCCCCGGGTCCACTGCAGGAAGGAATCTGATAAACATTGCAATTTATTTTGCTGAGAAGAGCAAATCTCTGGGCTATTATAAGTCTATCTCTGTCTATGCACCCTCTAGGGCTTTTTTCACTATTGGCTTTTTCTCTTAACATGATTTACCTATTCACAGATTTTTTCAGATACATTTGTTTTCTTTATAACAGCTCTCTAATCAAACGTTCAGCGCTCCTCACCTTCAAGGGTGGAATCATAATGAGTCTATAATGAGCTACTCCACAGCCACAAGTTCCCGTGCTTTTTAAACTAGCTTCAACAACTCTGAGATCTTCAGTGTAGATTAGTGGAACCCTGCTGATTCACATGGCTATTGTCTCTGGAAATAAATGAAAATCATATTAATATTCACAATGTCATTCACTTGTATGCTAATTGGAAGGACAGCAAAAAAAAGAAAACTACAAAGACAAGCACAAAAAGATGTGTGGCTAGAGTAAATTTCAAGGATATGAATAATAAAGTGTTGGATGGAGTGGGACCTCTGAAATCACCAACTTTTGGGAATTCTTCCTACATTCCTACAGTTCAGAGAGGGCAGCTATCTTACCAGTAATCAAGGCCATGCACTTGTCCCATGGGCCAGGACAAATGGTAAGAATGACAAAAAAAGGGCTAGAAAGTCTGCAGAGGTCAAGGTGCCCATGTAGGTGGGGAGAGGAGTGCCCTGCTGGGCATCTATACCATGGTGAAGGGTTTGATTGGCCAGGAAGATGTTACCACAATTTCACAGCAGTCAGCTCAAGGTGAGAATTCCTCCCTGTTCCACCTTCACCCCTGGATCATCTCAGATAAAACATTCTGATCACTGCAGTGAGATTTTCCAAGTTAAATGTCAGTGATTTTTTTTTATTTTCTTTGTTTTCTTGTTTTAGTTTTTTCTTTAATTCTTGGAAAATTGTTTCCTTGATTTCCCTGGCTTTGATTCAAACTGATTCAAACTCTGGGCTTTGCAAGCTCAGGACTAGAAAGCAGAGATTCCTTCTGTGAGGATCCTGTTCATTACTGAGATCTGGCCTCTTGAGGAGAAAAAGGGACAATACAATAAACTATACAAGCCACTACAGTCATCCATTAACTAGTTCTCCTCTCAATCTCACACTAGACACCAGGAACAACATCTCCTGCTCTGCTGGGCCTTCTCTGGTGTGACCTCATTTAATTATGTGCAGACATCCCCATCTGAAGATGTCTATGATGTTACACATCAGCAATGTGTGAAGATAAGAGCAACACTGGGGTTTGCCCTGCTACTGCAATTCTGGGGGGCTTGAATATAAATATCCAGAATATTTCCCCTTTAGAATAAATGATTAATTCCTCTGTCTAGATGAATTAATTTCATGTATTAAATAAATCAATAAGCAGAAATAAAAACCACTAAAAAAATGAAGGAAAGAGAACAGAGCACACAGGCAGAGAAGTCATAGTGGGAGGATCACTAATTCCTTGTTTCTCTTTTATAACCTGATCACAGAAGAGTGGAACTGGATCTAAATTATTAACTAGGAATTAAAAATTACTTGGATTTCTTTTTTCTTTCTATTTTCTAATTCTTTTCTCTGAGCTATTGTTTCCCTTCCATTGCTGATGTCATCTACAGCACCAAAACCAGACCAACACTGAGGTCCAGTCCCTTTCTCCATGTCTGGATTTAGCTTAGGGAGCAAGGTCCATACCTAGTTTTAGATGCCAGAGCTACTGCATGAAAACCAAGGAATACACAATAAATATGTGGAATGCACAATAAATAAATGGAGGGGACAGGGCAGGTATGCAATTCTTTAGCACTATAAGTTCTTTAGTTTCCATTTTAATCTAATTCCCATATACTGGTAGGGTCACACCCTGGCAGAGGAGATTGTCTTTGCTGCAAGCAGAGTTTACTGGAGCCTTCCAGTTCCTGAGGCTCTTTCTTTCCCCTCATGCAATCCTGAAGTGCTGAAGACCATCCTTTCCTTGCCAGCCAAGAAGCCTCTCAGCAGCTCCTTGGATGAAATGTAGTTTTCCAGCTAAGGGAAGCTTATATGAATAGAGATATTAAAGATACAATTCAGTCAGATGGGTTCTAAAACTCCTGAGTTCACGTATTCTAACCAGTCCAGGTTCATATCCCTTAAACCCTGTCTAACCTCATAATTTCCAAAATCTGCTAGTCTGTGGGGAAAAAATTCCGTCTTGGTCTGGTTTTGGCCCTCTCCTTGTCAGGACACACATCCAGTCTCACCTGCTGGGATGTACTCAGTACTTGCCAGGCACTGCAGCCTGGCCAAGGCAGCAGACCTGAAGTCTCCAAGCTGAGCTGAGGAGTGTCAATAAGGGACATTGTCACACTTGGTTACAGGAGGGCAGCTCAGAGGAAGGCTGCCTGCAGCAAGAGCAGCCAGGCTCAGACAAACTCTCCTATTGTTTGGGGTCATCTGGTCTACAAAGAGTTTCACATGCAACTTCTTTGGAGCTTTTTTTGGTTGGTGTTTTTTTTTTTTTTTTTTAATTCAGCATTAAAAGGATGGAAATAATCGTAAATCTGGAAGCAATCACACACACATCACTTAGAAATGCTCTGCCTCAGTGCAAGGGAAACAGAATACATCAGTGCTGATTGGCCTGGGGTATCTCTCCCCCCACCAAGCCCATGTCCCAGACAAGTTAAATGTTTCATTAATTAGGCACTAACTATGGTTAAAATTAGGAGAGCTACAAGGATGTCTCATCCTCCTTCAGACTATTCCTCTAATTAAAAGCAGGGCCCTGGTTTTGGGCTCTGGTTTTTGGCTTGCAGCCCCTGAGGTTGGGGTTAAGACAGCCTGGTGGGGTCTGTGGGGTAGGAGGGGATTTGGGTTGGGTGCCAGAGCAGGGGACACACGGTGGGAGCAGGCTGGAGACAGCTGGTGACACCTCTCATCCCATGCTGTGTGTGATGGATGGGCACACTCCCAAATGCCCAAAGAGCGTGCACGGAACCCAGCTGTGGGTGAACAGAAATGGGGTAAACCATGGTCCTGAAAGGCAAGTATCTCCGGGGAGGGACACTCAGGACATCCACCTCCTTTACTCACACAGGACAGCGGAAGCCACAGCCCCATCTCAAGTCCCCACAGAACAAGGGACACCTACCAGGCACCTGCACGCCTCATCTCCGGCACACTCCCCCAGATCTGAGACATCTCCAGCTCCTCCACAACTCAGCAAAATGCAAAAAGAAGACAGTGCTCAAGCTGGAAAAACTTAGATTTGAGTGTCTTTCAATCTTTTTTCCCTTGGAGAGTCTGAAATCTCCTTATTCCTCCTAGGCTCTCTGTTTAAATTTTATCTGTGTACAAAGGTGGCTGTTTTGCATCACTATTCTCATAAAAAACATCAGCATGAGGAGAAATCCCATTTTCTTTTCAAGAAGCAGAAGAAAATCTACTCCATCTATCCATCCGAAGTGCTGTCAGACTGTGATTTGAATCAGAAAACAGTGGTTTTGGCAAGGCATTCTGTCAAGAAACAAAAGCAAACCTGGCCATTGAAGGCAAGCAGCGAGGGAAGAGCACCAGAAAAGAAAACAATGGGGACATTCTGTAGTAACCACAAAACCCGAAGTTTTCTGCCATATTCTGTTTTCCATAAATATTGGCCTCGCTCTAATGTAGAGCAGCCAAGAGATGCTTGTATGAATGCAGCCTGCCTAACCAAGAGCTTTAATCAACTATAAATAAAGTTGCTATGACAGACAATAACAAATATAAATTAACAGTGCTAAGGTAAATCTCAGCACCTTCCAACACAATGGAAAACCAGGAAAGGCTGCTAAAAGGCAGATGCTTCCAGATGAGAAACCAGTATCTCTTTAGGAGTAGTCTACAACATTTGGGAGACAGTCAGGGGAAGGATGGAGGGTTGCTTGCCTTAGTGCACCTAACACTTCAGGAATCAAACCCCTAGACTGGTTAAAATACCTGCAACTTTGCTCAAACCATTCCTCCCAGGTCAGCACCTTCTCTGCATTTAGTGTTTTCTCCATTTGCAGTTTAACTTTTGAGAATGAGGAGTGACTTGGGATACATTAAGCAAGTTTTTTTCCCCATAAATCCGGAGTGTTGAAGTTCTCCTAATGAAAAGCTGAAATTATCACATGAGGAATCAGCTCCATGAGAGGAGGCATTTTGTACATCAAATACAGTGAGATTTGCATTGAAACCTGTTATAGATGGTATTATTCATGTTTTTATATGAATTAGGTTGCAATATACCTGTACATAATTTGTATCCATGATTTTATAAATAGGGAGCATGTTGGCCTGATGTGAAAGAGATTTTTTTTAAACAAGGGTCAGAGGTACTGGCAGAACTGGAATGGTAGCTGCACTGAAGCAGCAGAACTTATTTGCAACCGAACAGGACTAGCAAGGAGGAATGTCATCAGGGTGGAAACCAAATTTGCAATTAAAGGACCTAGATCCAGCAGAAACGACCGACCACCTTCCGACCTTGTCCAGAGTGGCCAGAGTGATGAAGGCATGGTAAAACCATCAGACACACCTGCAACCCAAGAGAAAGAACTTCTAGTAGCCTCATCAACATTCACTCCAAGAGGAACAGAAGAACCTTCACCTCAGGCTAAAGAAACTATGTAACCTGGCCAGCCCATGCAGTAGTTGTGAACAGGGGGGACCTGATGCGATAGAGGTCAGGCCATTTTTCATTCACCCAGTGCTGATGTCCTAGGCTCAGCTCTGCTCTTTAACTGTGGCTACAAAATTTTAAACTTCGTTAATTAATAAAATTCTTTTATTAATTACTGGATTGGCTTAATCAAATTTCATTTATAACAAAACCTAAAGATCTGGAAGGTCTGATGATATCACAGCCAACACTGGCTCTTGGTTAGCAAATGTGCTTCCTCAAGAAGGACCAGGTGGTGAATACCTCCAAGAAAAGAGCACCTCATTTTTAGCTTTGAACAGTAGATATCAGGGAGTTCCACCTGATTTTTTTTTAACATACTCAATCTGAGTCTGGAAAAAAACCCTTAAATTTCACTCAAGTAAAGCACTCCAAGCAAAAATCAACCATGAAATATTTAACTCCCATTAGTCCTCTCTCCTTGAAGCGCAAAGACATTTAGTTCCATCTCTAAACAAAAGTTCCAACAAAAATGTTGGAATCAAAGGAAAGCACAGCAAAGCTTCATCTTGAGAATGCAAAATACAAAGTGGTGTTTTGTGTCAGGTAAATAAAGGTAAACTATGTAATTGTAATTATGAAATGTGTGGAACACGGCCATGGGACAGTTATAAAGATGACTTCTAATAAACAACCAAGGAAAGTAAAACGTGGAAGAAGGTCCTTGAATCAATCTTTTGCTTGCAATTAACTTTTTTAACTCTTAAGCTGTTTTGTAATAAGAATCTGTGAATTATAGCTTTAGAATGTTGCTTTGTATTAAGGATTTTTAAACTGTGGCTTTAGAATGTATAAAAAGCTTTGAATTATAGGTTTAGAATGTTGCTTTGTATTAAGGATTTTTAAACTGTAGCTTTAGAACGTATAAAGGATTTCAACAAAAGAGGGGAATGAATCTATCCTAAGCTCCTAACAAAACAGGGAAAAAATTCTGAGAAAGAAAGATGGATATCGATGTCGCTGAGTAATGACTTCAAAAAGGGAAGCTGGACATTGATACCACAGATTAATGGTCCTAAAGCTGGACCCCATATCTGGAAGCTGGACCCCACCATCTGGGATACACATCCTGGGATACTGAAGATTGGAATAGATCACAATAGACTATAGAAATTGGAAAGGAACCAAGCAATCATCATCATAAATTTATGATCCTGAAGTATAGAATTGTGATGAAAAAATTGGAAATAGAAACTGCTGAGAAAGATTATGAATATGCATGAATATGATCAATAAATACCAGTAAGCCCAACAATCAGTGTTCAGTTGGAAGGGAAACTCCCACCACTGTACCCAGCGCTGTTTTTGCTCATACTTTACCATATTAATTAATAAATTGAATTACTGTTTGATATATTGGCTGAGTCAAGATTCTCATTTCTAACAAGAACATTGCAAGATTAGAGCATTATGAATTATTATTCAGAATTACTCTTAGCTATCATCTTCTCTTGGCTCAAGCACCTGAGAAACATGATTTAATTTGCAAGCCCGTCAGGAGGACACACATCCACATTTTTTCCTTTTCTTCTAATTAAATATTTGGCCACAAACATTCACTCAGTTCCCATCCCAACACCCCACCAGCTTTGACCCTGTTTACTTCATAAGAACTGATTCCTTCCTAGTCTGAAGTGGGGAATGACTGGAGGCAGGAAAGATCCCAAATAAACAGTGTTTGTAAGATTTCCCCACAGCAAAAGGAACTACAATACAGTATTTTAACTCTCCCACTGTGCCAGGGAATTTCATCAAAGTGTATGACCTTGGCAATCATGCGCCTTGGAACCCTGCCAGAGCTAAACAGGGAATTTTTAGTCAAGCAATCATTTCAATGTTTTTTTCCTTTCATTTACTGACATTGAACCCTTAATGGGAGTTTGTCATACCTTCTGTCTCTAATGTTAACATGTACAGATATTTACAGAAAAAAACAGGCTGAATTGCACTGGGAGAGGAAGATGCTGGAGTCACACTGCAGAAGTTCAGCTCGTAAAGAGGGAAAAAGAGAGCCCTGATGTTATTTCAGCTGGAATAGCTACTAAATTCACTACCAGCAGTTTTCCTTGCTGAGAACAGTATCTTTAGCCTGGTCAATGCTTCTGAGCTTTTGGGATAAATTTGACATTAATTGCAAGGAATTTCTTTCTAACTGAGAACCTGGACCTGAGTTTCCATCATGAACCTCTGGTAGGTCCATTACGACCAACCTAAAATCCACCCTAAAGAAGACTAAACCCTGGAGAAAGCAGCAGTTCTCTCAGAGCCATTTATAGAAATAAATGGAAATAAATATGTTTTTTCATTGACTGCTCAAGGAGATCGTACACAGTTTGGTATCTGGCAACTAGAGATCCTCTCTCTCCCAACAACAGAGTAATCAAAAAAAAAAAAAAAAAAGTAGTAAAAATCCCATCTGACTGACAGAGCAAGAGCTCAGACTCCCTCTCAGGAGGCCAAGCTGAGGAACACTATGAAGTTTTTCCATGTAGATGTGCCAAAGACAGTGTTTGCCTCATGTACTTTTTTTGCTCAAGAGCACAGTTCAAAAGGGTGAGTCTTGCTGTGATTAAAGCCCCATTATCTTTTGACGAGGCTCAGGGCAGACTCTCACAGTAAATGGATGGGGCTGTGTGGTTGTTGTAAGCATTCAGAGGGTTCCATGGATACATTTGATAATATAAAAGGAAAAACACTCAACCCTCAGCCCAAACTGTGGCCTTGGGGATCACATTTGGGCAGCAGCACAACCACTGGTTGGCAAAAGAAGCAGCAAACACAAGCCACGAGAAGAGGCACTGCTGGTGCCATCTGACACAGGGAGGGTGAGGACAGCAAAGCAACTTTTTTGGCCGAATGGCTGGTTGTTAGAATGTGGGTTTATCATGCTCACATTCAGCCATCTGCTGTGGCTGAGAAATGATCAGCAGCTCCAGAACACGAATCAGCCAGAATCACAGAGAAAGGGTGTTCAGTAGCAATGCTGCAGAGGTGATGGCACACATCCACAGACAGGTAAATACAGGATGCACAGAGGTTTTGTTTCCCCTGAGCCCATCCTTTTGCTCCATTTGCACCTATAACCAGCTATAACACAGATGTCTGGCTTTTAAAGGGATGGGAGAGTTTAGACAAATCCAATCTGGACATTTTTTTAAACACTATTTTTTGAATGAGTGAAAAACAAAATACAGCAGGAAATTTGTTCTGAAATCTTTCCAGTCATAAAATAAAACAAACCTAAGAATAAAGGCAAAAGGATAACTTTCATGAATTTCAAAATAGATTGTTTCAGTGATCCTTATAGGAAATGTCTTATTCTGAGAAAACCTCACCATTCATATTCTGATGATTCCCAAAGTTCAACTCTTTGAATTGTTTTGTAAACGCTGGCTTTCTTTAAATAAAAATCACTTCACAAGCTTCATGAAGGATAAATAGTTTGGAAATTGAATACAACACTGAGTTTTCAATCAAACAAAACCATGCCTGGAACCACAATGAAAAATTGGGGGCAAGAGGGTGTGTATCTTTCTTCATTTCATTCAAAAACTTCCTCAAGCCTCTTTCACTTCAACCAACTTTTCTCACAGATTTGCATGGTTTTTGTTTTGGTTTTTTTCCCCCAGTTTGACCTTAGAAATAGAACTTAGAACAATCAGGGGGTGCTCTCCCACACCCTTGATGAGGGTGGAGGGCAGCCAGAGGAGCTGTGAGAAGGGACAGGCTGTTCCCACTGTGGGCAGGAATGTGGCAGCCCAGGAGCCATCCTGGGCTGATGCCTGGAGGGGCTCTGTGTTCAGGAGGGGCACAGGCAGCTTCAGTCTGACCTGGTCTGCTCGGAGTTAAGCCAAAGTTGAAGCAGTCAAGATTTTCAGTCACATCCCTTACCAAGGAGGGGAGGTGAAGGAGAAATGAACTACATGTAAATATATAGATAGATATAATGTGTATAGATGTATAGAGTGATATATGCACCTCTGTGGTGTCTACCTATGGATTGCCCATTGCATCCCTCACTGCCATGCAAGACCCATGTCTGTTGGGTCTTGCATGACTTGTGTCTGTTGCTGCAGCTTTCTCAGTCAGGTCAGCTGGATCCAGTGCCATGAGTGCTCGTTTCTGTAACTGCACTGGGACAGGGATGTAGGGTGGTTGACTGCAGTCACTGCACTGGGTGAACTCAGCTCACACACACACACACACACACAAAAA